>JAUIRK010000952.1:600000-776161 GCA_030549495.1 Nectonema munidae | reverse complement strand
TGTTCAAAACTGTCAATCAAAATCAAAAATTAAAATTTTTCAGCAAAATTTTGACATTATCTGTACTTAACCTTATAACTTAGGATCTATATTATATAATACCCTGAAAATTTATAATTATATACAGTTTGGAACGCATAACACTTTATATATTTAATTTTTTCAATAATCATGGCTACTTTTTAGAAAATGTCAATCAAAATTTTGATTGATTAAAAATATATCTAATAAAATATACCTTCAAATTTTACATAAAATATATGTTTTTATACTAAATTGGTCATGCTGTTTTCATTTCTGGACTCATTTTTTACATTTAGGGTTTGAAAATACCTATAAGTAGTAATCAAATTTGAGGTTTATTTCTGAAAATTGTCTCCAAATACATTCCTTCACATTTTACATAAAATATATGCGTTATACTAAATCGGCCATGCTGGTTTCATTTCTGGACTCATTTTTTACGTTTAGGATCTGAAAATACCTATAAGTGTTAATCTAATTTGCGGTTTACTTCTAAAAATTATCTCCAAAAACATTCATTCAAATTTTACAATGAAATATATGTGTTATACTAAATCGGCCATGCTGGTTTCATTTCTGGACTCATTTTTTACGTTTAGGATGTGAAAATACCTATAAGTGTTAATCAAATTTGTGGTTTACTTCTAAAAATTGTCTCCAAAAACATTCATTCAAATTTTCAATGAAATATATGTTTTATACCAAATCAAGCATGCTGTTTTCATTTCTGAACTCATTTTTCACATTTAGAGGTTTTAAAATATCAGTCAAAATTTGCGGTTTACTTCTAAAAGCTATCTCCAAAAATATTCTTTCAATTTTACATGAAATATTTGTTTTTATACCAAATCGATCATGCTGTTTTCATTTTTGAACTCATTTTTTACATTTAGGATTTGAAAATACCTATAAGTATAAATCAAATTTGCGGTTTACTTCTGAAAATTGTCTCCAAAAATATTCTCTTGAAATATATGTTTTTATAGCAAATCAATCATGCTGTTTTCATTTCTGAACTAATTTTTTACATTTAGGATGTGAAAATACCTATAAGTGTTAAACAAATTTGCGGTTTACTTCTAAAAATTGTCTACAAAAAATTCATTCAAATTTTACAATTAAATATATGTTTTTATACCAAATCAACCATGCTAGTTTCATTTATGGACTCAATTTTTGCAGTTTGAATTTGAAAATACATATAAGTATCAATTAAATTTGCGTTTAGTTCTAAAATTTGTTTTTATAGCAAATAGATCATGATGATTTCATTTCTGAACACAGTTTTCGCATTTAGAGGTTTTACTGCTAGTGTCAATCAAATTTGCAGTTTAAGTCTGAAAACTATATCCCAAAATATTCTCTCTAATTTTACATGAAATATATGTTTTTATACCAATTCGACCATGATAATTTTTATTTCTGAAATCATTTTTTGCATTTAGAGGTTTTAAATGTCTGAAAGTGTCAATCAAATTTTCGATTTACGTCTAATGTCTACAGAAATATTTTTGAAATTTAAATAAAATATCTGTTTTTATGCCAAATGGAAGATGCTGGTTTCATTTTTGGACTCAGGTTTGGCATTTATGTTTTTAAAGTATCTGAAAGCTTGAATCAGATTTGCGGTTTACTTCTAGATACTGTCTTCAAAAATATTTTCAAAAAAATAAAATATCTATTTTATACCAAATCGACTATGCTTATTTTATTTCTGTACTGGATTTTGGATAATACGGTTAAAAAATATCTCGAAGTGGCAATTGAATTAGTAATGTATGCCTGAAAATCAGTTGTGTAAAAAAATTTCAAAAAATGGCTGCATATTAGGTATATAGTAAAAATATACTTTTTTTTGTATATTTTGGCTTATAATACTTTCTACAATCATCATGAGTATGAAATATTTATTAAAAAAAATAAAACGTATTATAAAATCTTTTGAAAATTTGTATGAGAGAAGGAACCAAGTTGAAAATTAATTGAATAGAGAACATGTGATCAAAACAAATAATTAAAAAAAATATGTATCTTTACTAAATGGAAGATCTACCATGTTCTAATGAACTAGGAAGTGGTTTAATTATATACTTCAAAAAAGATTTTGACTGTGAAAAAGGAGTTCCTCTTTTACAAATGAAAAATATTTAATTCTATAGCTTATCATCTAGGATTACAGTTAACATTTAGCTAAGATGGGTAGGAAATCTAAAAATTTAGAATAGGTCAGATTTATCAAAAATGGCCCAAATGCCAATATGTGAGAATTTAGTCACTATCAAGATATTTTTAATTTAAATTGAATTTGTCCATCTTTTGTGTCAAAGAGATAATTTTTTAGATGAAGAACGTTGACAATTTTTGTAATTGAACAATCAACATCGCGAATGATTCATCAGAAAAAAACCTTTGAAATGAGATTGGTTGACAAATATTCAGGCCTGAGAGGAAAAAAGGAATTTTATCCTTATAAAAAAATTTTCGAACACACATTGAAGAATATAAATTTCTAATGAAAAAAGAGCTACCAAGAAAGGATCATCATAGAATGAATACCAAAATTACATACTGTAAATTATAATATGACGTAGAGACTACGAGCCGATAACGAATTTGTAGCCAAAAAGATGGAGATCCTATCGAGTTACATAAGTTACTGTAGAATGAAATATTTTGAGTGAATTAAACACCTAAAGTTGGTTTATTAAATAAATTAAGAAAATAATTACCAGAGAAAACTGCAAGTAGAAGTTATTTTTATGTTTATATATTTGACATTGATTTACAGGTTTAATAGATTTTTTGACAGGTTTTATTGATTTCATAAAAAATGAACATCACCATTAAATTCTGCATACTTGAAATGTATAAAAAACTTTAAAAGAATTAAAATTTTAATTTTGACATGGGCTGTCATATTTAAATTATTTTGTCAGGTTTGACTAATTTTTTATATAAAAAAAAAGGATTATAACCAGTAAACACAGCCTACTTGAAAATGGGTATATGTGTGTAAAATGCCATGCACGGTAAACTTCATAACCTCCCTATATTTTCTATTAAACGCAATTCTCTAATTCAAAAAACCGTGCCTGATCCTTTCTTTTTGGGATAAATCAATTTTTTGAGTTTTGATTGATTTTTATTTAAAAAAATGAATATCACCACTGAATTACGCATGCTTAAAAATGGGTATATATGTGTAAAAAACTTTATATTATTACTTAGATAAAAAGTTTCTTTATAAGATGAGCTGTCATATATAAATCAATGCTTTGATAACTTTTATTGATTTTTATAAAAAAAAATGAATATCACCGCTGAATTCAGCATGCTTGAAAATGGGTGTATATGTGTAAAAAACATTATATTATTATTTAGATAAAAAGTTTCTTTTTTGAGATGAGCTGTCATATGTAAATCAGTTTTTTGACAGGTTTGAATGATTTCCATAAAAAATGAATATCACCACTGAATTCAGCATATTTGAAAATGGGTATACATTTGTAAAAAACTTTATATACTTATCTAGATAAAAAGTTCTTTTTGAGATGAGCTATCACTTTTAGATCAATTTTTTGACAGCTTTGATTCATTTTCATAAAAAATGAATATCACCACTGAATTCAGCATATTTGAAAATACATGTGCAAAAAACTTTATATACTAATTTAGATAAAAAGTTCCTTTTTGAGATGAGCTGTCACATTTAGATCAATTTTTTGAAAGGTTTGATTGATTTTCATAAAAAATGAATATCACCACTGAATTCAGCATATTTGAAAATGGGTATAAATGTGTAAAAAACTTTATAAACTTATTTAGATAAAAAGTTTCTTTTTGAGATGAGCTGTCACATTTAGATCAATTTTTTGACAGGTTTGATTGATTTTCATAAAAAATGAATATCACCACTGAATTCAGCATATTTGAAAATGGGTATACATGAGTAAAAAACTTTATATAATTATTTAAACAAAAAGTTCCTTTTTGAGATGAGCTATCAAATATAAATCAATTTTTTGACAGGTTTGATTGATTTTGATAAAAAAATGGACATCACCACTGAATTCAGCATAGTTGAAATATATATGTAACATCAAAAATATTTATAAAAATTTATTAATATCTAAGAAAAATAGGGGGGGGGGGGGGGCACGCCCCCCCCCCCCCCTAGCACTTGAGCGGACAAATTTTGCACAGCACTAATAGGGTTAAAAGGAAAAAAGAATAATGTAAACTAAATTTTTATATTAAAAACATTATATGGATTTTAATTTCACTCGTACCCTCTTTGCGCCTACAAATTAAAGACACCTTGTAACTTCTGTTCTTCCACCAACTGAAAACAACGCAGTACCTCTTGAACCAGAACATGACATATACGAAGACAACAGAAGAGAAGATAAACAATTTTTTTGCAGAACCAGATGAAGAGGGAAAATCTAAAAGCCCACAGATGGCCTAGTGGTTGAAGTGTAGCGTCATGATTTAATGTCTGATCTAAGTCATGCCCAATTATAGAAAAATATTATTTTTGGAAGCCACTGATTTATTAAGATAAAAAAGATGTCAATTTTTATAATACTTTTAGTTATAATATTTTATATATCATCTATAAAATTCAATTTAGCTTATATTTGGAAAATTTAACTACTATTTATGCCAAAAGAATAAAGGTAAATTTCAGCCTATTATTATTCTTTGGATAAATAAATTTTGAGTAATTGCTTCAAATAAAAGACAACACACGGTTGAGATGGATAAGTTTCGCAAAATACTTGAGACATGATTATATCAGGAGCGCACATACTTAAAATTATGGGTGGGCGGGGGGAACTTTTTTTTTTATATAAATTTTAAAATTTATTTTAAAAAAAACTGTCTCTGAAACTCAATCGTAAATCAATTAAAGTAATATTGAAAGTCTTCCCACAAGCCAAACAAGACTTTTAATGATATAAAATTGAAATTAGAAATTAAATAAAAATTATTAGTGGAGTAGAAGACTTTTTCACACCCTTCAAAACACATTGGATCATATCGGATTTGTATGCATTAGATGGGTTATTTGCTTCAAATCAAAAACTCGAATTATATTCTATGACAATAATTTGCGTATAAGTTCTAACATCTTTGAAAAAAATATAATGTTCTAAAAATTTCAGAAATTGAACTGACATTATATCATTAAACAGGATGTCTACTAGAGCTTCTGTCTCGAGATTTCTCGAGAATTTTAGAATTTTTTTATTTCTTGATTCTCGAGAAATTTTTGTCGAAACTCAAGAATTTTAAAATTTTATTACTGAAAACATGTTAAATTTTAAGTCGAATCTGTTGATGAGTTTGAATGATAAAAAAAGAAGAAAAAGTTAGTACAATAGAAGAAGAACTACAGATGTTCAAACAAAACAAAAATTTTGATTTATCAAAATCGATGCAATTGTTAAAAAATTCTCTTTTATGCATCCAACCAACTTCTTGTCAATGTGAAAGAATCTTCTCAAATGTATCAAATACTTTATCTCCAAAACGATTGAGTTTGAAAAACGAAACTTTAAATGCTCTTGTTTTTTTTAAAGTTATTTTACTAATAAAACAAAATTAATTTTTTTTTGTAAAATATTTTTTAACTTCTCGAAACTTTTCTCGAGAATAATATATTTTTTTTCTCGTTTCTCGAGAATTAAATTTTATCGAGAAATCAGAAGCTCTAGTGTCTACCAAATTTCAAAAATGAAATTCAAGAGGTTTTTAAGAGTAATATAAAAATTTTCAAGGTTTACAATATTATTTCAAACTTTTTATTTTATGAAAAAGAGAGCATATATTAATAAGTAAGCGTTTTAACTTTGTGAAAGATTGCTTTTTATTAGTTTCGCTTCTTAATCACTTTTTGTAATTTCATCTGTACCATCTCTTAAAATTTTCTTTCTTTTTCTTCAAACTCTTTCAAATCCATCTTCATTTCTTTTCTAACCTTTTCGGCGTTTACTTCGTTTTGCTTTTTATCTAATGCATCTTTGTACAAAGCTTTCGCATTACCAACACTATAAAATCACTTTTTTTATATCTATTATTATATTTTGAATACCCTCAACTGCTTGAAGATGATCATATACTCTTCTTCGTCCTACAAAGTGCTTTCATAAAGATTTTCAGATAAACATTCTTTATTACTCGAAAATGATCTTTCTACAAAAGCAATACCGTGGAAATTTAAGTTCTTCACTATCTTCATCGATAAGTTTAAAAATTTGATTCCAAAAAACATTTTATTTTCTGCAGTTTTTGTTGCAACATTATGTAACTTGAATGATGAAGGATTGAATATTCTCTATTACATGAAAAGTTCCTTTTTGCAATTAGTATAGACTGGAAAGATAATGAGGCAATAAAAGCAAAGTGGTGATTCATGATAAGATTAGAAAAACGAGGTTTTATGATTGAAAAACACTGTCATTTTTGATATTAACATTTTATTTATCAATTTTTTTCTAGCATCAGTTCTTTGACATCAGTAAAATCTAAGAGGTTTTCAAGGTTTTACAGGTTTTCAAGAGGTATTCTTTGAATTCAAGAGGTTTTTAAGGTTTTCAAGGTTGGTAGACACCCTGTTAAAGTTGGTTGGTTGGATATCAAAGCACTTTCAGACGTTGCTCGCATTATGCTTAAGATGGTTAATCACAGCTTTGTGATTTTGTTTTTAAGAGTTGGACTCCTGACATCAAACTTTTAAGCTGAGAGGTACACGCTAGAAACCATTGAGGCTCAAAGCACACCGTGTTGATTTAGTTAGGTTTATATTATTGTAGGGATAAAAAGTAATGTTTATTAGAAATTAAATTTCTAAAACACTTGGAAGGTGTAAAAATAACGAGAATAATTTTTAAAACTATAAAAATAAAGTTAAAAACTAAAAAACCACGAGAAGATTTGCATTGTAAGAAGGAGTAATAAAAATTGATCAAAAAGGAATGAAAAGGAAATGCAAATAAAGATGCCATTAAAATATTTCTTAATTATTGTAATTGTTCCGTTAATTCGATGGATGAAGGACGATGTATTGAAGAATGAGAAGTGGGTTGAAAGGGACAGGCATATGAGTTGAGCCAAACTTTGAACTTCTTCTTTTGAGATAAGGACGCGATAAAGGGTGTCTTGCAGTGAACAACTTCAAAGAGTTCCTGAGGCGTGAGTTGTGCCACTCGTCGCTTAGCGCTTATACAACTATCTCCTAAATATAAGACAAGTTTATTAAACACGAATAGATTGCCTCCCTTACAAATTCTATATTACAATTGGTATAGTAGTAAATTAACGTTACAAATCCCCTATACAAAATTAGACGCTTAAAGGTACCTCGTTTATAATTTTATATTAGTTATGTAATAACTAGGGAATCCTTGAAGACACGTGGCCTTGGAATGTGTAATTGTAAAAACCTCTTGGAAAAAATCAAAAAGTTGGACGTTTCTTTATCACCAATAAAGGCAATAATCACAAGATTAATGAGATGAGCAGTACAATTTCTCGTTTCAACGCTGTTCTGAAAAAACGAATAACCTTTTCTCGATCCTTAAGCTATACATTTTAGGTAGAATCAAGTCTCTTCAAAGTAAACTTTTAAAAAGATAAATAATATGTCTTGATATATTTCACATTAATGATTTAGCTTGAGCAATTTTATTCTATAGATTTGTATATCTTTGCTTTGATAAAATTTATTCAACTAGTGCGTAAAAATTAAATCCTCATCATGCTTCCTATTAGAGATACTGATAAAAACTGTTCATTAGGAGGTTGTATTTTCTGATCTTTTTCAAAAATTAAAAAAAATAATAGAGAATTTTATTATTGAATTAAATAATAAAATCAATAATTCAATAATTAAAATATTCTTGATATTTATTGAACAACATCACGTGAAAAAAATTATATCAATGGATTCCAAATTTCCAAAAATAGGTCAAGGTGAAGAACAAAACAGCGTGAAAAAACACAAAATGTTGTCTGTTTTCAAATGAAAGGCAATAAACATAATTACGCTTTTTGATGTTATCCGGCGCTCTTTAACTAAAATTGGCTGGCTCTTGTAGAAAGGTGTATCGCTTACAGAATCAAAATTGAATAAGAGATACAGGAAATTTGGTTGGAATTTATGAGGGACGACACTCTTCCCAAGGTTCTCGTAAATAGGTGGCGCTTTCTACAGGTTCGAATCTTGTTGAATTTTTTTTTAATTTTCCATATTTCAAAGTATTAAAATCTTAACCAAATCTCTGATAAAGGAGTATTTTGTGTATTCAAGATACAATTACCAGAGAATCCAAAAGAAGGTTTAGGGTTCAATTCTTTTATAAGGATAAAAAGTTAACTTATGCGCTGAAACAAAAAGTAGACGCACTGTGGAAAGGAAAAAACCACAAGGTCGATTATTTGAAAGAAAGGAATTTTAAACAGACTAAAATTTATACAAACAGAAAATTCAAAATGCTTAATAACAAGTTTTCATTTATTTGGGACACAAGCAATACAAAAAATTATTACAACCAAGGAACAGATTTTTTGTTACATTGTGTTTTTAAACAAGATAAACACATCAACATACTTGAAAATAGGTATAATATGTGTAAAAATCTTTTTATTTGTGAAACTTAGCAATTTGACAAAAATAGCCATTTTTAAATCGCTTTTTGATATAGGTTTTGAGTGATTTTCAAATGAAATAAAGATGCGAATTGAATGGAATATTCTTAAAAATGAACATATATGTGATAAAATGATTTTGTTATATCGTTGATAATAAAATTGAAATTTGAAATGAGTTTAAAATAAGTTTTTTAACAACTTTGATTGATTTTCATCAAAAAATTTGATCACGATTGAATTGACCCTATCAGAATTGGGTAAGTTGCGTGAAATTGATTGCAAAAAGCATATCAAAATTGAGAAGATCATAACAACTTGAAAGTAGGCATATATATATATATATATATATATGTCTAAAAAGGTAATTTGCAAAAGTCGGTAAATTTGAGAAAAATCGTATAGTGTATGTACATGTTCTGGTGCGTTGAGATGTTGGTTTTGAGCGTAACCAAAAATGGTGATTGTGGGATGAATCCGTTTTTAGCTTTTAGGGTTCGGGATATAGCTTTATGGCTCAATCTAGAAACCGGTCTTTCACAGCGTTTACGTTTAGTGATGATGATTCGGCCTTTCCCAATAAAGTGATTTTTATTTTAATAAAAAAATCACCCTTTGCTTACTCGATTTCTGTCGCTATAATCTTAACTCGAACTAAAATTCAGTGAAATGTCTGTTTAGTAATAGTACAACAAAAAATAATTGCACATTAGAATTTGTAAGTTAATTTTCAGATGTACTAATTATACTGGGTGTAGACAATTTTTAAGCATTTCTTTTAAAATGATAGTTTTAGATGCGTTGATCTTTCTCCAATAACTTTTTCTTAAGAATTCTTCTTCATTTATGAAACTTTTATTTTACTTAACCTTCAAGAAGTTCAGTTGTTAATTGGGTACTTATGGGTTATCTCCCCCCCCCCCTCCACTCTAAAATTTTTTTTTAAAAAATTTTATTTTAATTTAAATGATGAGTAAAAATAATAAATGACTAAATATAAAAATATTTTATATATAAAAAAACTTACTAAAAATATTGGTAATGTTGCACTATCCGTGCATTGATGAAAAGCAATTTTAATAGGAAAGAAGTTGTCCAATGATATAATGCTTTCATATGTCAATCTTTTCTTGAATGCGATTATAGCTTGAGTATCGCAGTATACGTGCATTGTAGCAAATACAGTCTATGCCTGTATAGCTTGAGTATCGCACTATGCGTGCATTGTAGCAAATACAGTCTATGCCTGCCTCCATAATACGAGTATATCTACATGATACACATATAGTGCGATGTAACGTGTCTCTATGCATAATGCTGTGATGAAGAGATGATGAGCTGTATGAGCTCTTATACTATATGGCTTACCAACACAAATCTTTTTAGATTCATCATACACACTTGCGTTAAGTTTTTTATTTTGCTTTAGCTATCACATCTATAAAAAACGTCAATAAATTTTCAAAAAATAACAAGAAAAAGAATCTCCCACTCTAGTAGAAACTAGGGTAATTCCTAAAAAAATTTTTTTTGATACCATGTCAGAAAGGTGAGTTTTTAGGCCTAAATAAAGATTTTATTAAACTTTTTAAAAAAACCTCGCGCTCCTACGTCATTAAAATTATAGAAAATCACTAAAAAATTAAACTATAAAAAAGCGTAAGCTTTTTACAAGAAAATAGTTTTCCAAAAAGTATTAATAAGAATTTATTATTGGAAATAAAAAAATAGAAAATAAATATTTAAAATAATTTCATCTTAAAAAAATTTATATTAAATCTTTAAATAAATAATTTTAAATTAATCTATTTTCGGCAAAATTCAACCATTTAATAATTTTATTATTAAAAAAAATAAAAAAGATCATGGTAATGGAAAATTTTTAATAGCTATTATAAATTTTGAGAAAAGATCAACATTGAAGAAAGCATTACGCCACATAAATTCGTCCAAATACGATGAGAATAGTGCACTCGAAGTTCCGAATTGTCTTCTCAACTTCCTTTTCACCCTCATCCACATATTTTCTATGTTTTGAGTGTGGATTATTGGATTATCAGGAGAAACAAAGTTTCTCTCATGTATGACAACCCAATGATCATACCATCGATTATTTATTCTTTCTATATTCGAATATGCAGACCATCCATCACTTACAATAATCGTTCCGGGTAAAGTATACTTAACAATTTCTCTAAAAAGTGTTTCCTCTCGTCTATCAGGAACTTCCACCATAAAGCATTTCTTAGACCCACGCTCAATGCATCCGAAAACCCAATGTCCTTCACGATACGTGCCACGATGGTATTTCCTGTGGAAAAACTTGGTTTCATCGATCTCCACAATTTTTTGAGAAAAATCTTCATTGAAGCCACCAATGCATATTTCATTGCTCGTGACCCAATTGGAACAGACTTGTCTACAGTAATTGCTCCAATCTACACCACTATGAGTACTAGTGTTTAAACTACTTTCATGTAAAATACTTTTCAGAGCATAATCTTTAGTCCAGCCATAAATGAAAAGTAGAGCTTTTTTCAAATCGAAATTGCAGTTGTAGAAAAAGGAGTCAGTTCTAACAGACTTTCTTTTTTTTGCAAACACCACAAAACCACTGAAAACCATCTTTCACATCCTTTCGTTTAATAAGATTAATGCTGTGACCACATGAGCATGTTGCTACATTTTTAATCAGGCCATGCTTAGCCATCCATTTTAGAACTCCCATTGTTCCGTTATTTGAATTAAGAGCATCAGATAAGGAACAATAATTCCAAGATTCTCTCTCTATGGCATCATCAGAAGCCAAATCCTGAGTGATAGAAATCATTTGAGAGAAAAGAGTACAAGCGAAAAACAAACTTTTGAAATGAAAACAGTGAATGAGAGGGTATTTCACAAATGTTATTGCGTCTTGAAAATTCAATAACTCTTGATTAAAATTTCAGCACAAATTTAATATTGTCTTCCTCTTTTTAAATATCTCGTCCATGTTGCACTATGCCTGTATTGTCCATAATACTGGTCTTCAATTTGTATGTGTGTGTGTATGTGTATAGTAGTGAAGAGAGAGAAACACAGAGTGTGTTGCTCTTTATGTGCGCATCACCCTTTCTTAAAACACATCACCCTCTACAACATTATAAGACACGTTACATCGCACTATATGTGTATCATGTAGATATACTCGTATTATGGAGGCAGGCATAGACTGTATTTGCTACAATGCACGTATAGTGCGATACTCAGCTATACAGGCATATACTGTATTTGCTACAATGCACGTATAGTGCGATACTCAAGCTATAATCGCATTCAAGAAAAGATTGACATATGAAAGCATTATATCATTGGACAACTTCTTTCCTATTAAAATTGCTTTTCATCAGTGCACGGATAGTGCAACATTACCAAAATATTATATAGTATAACTAATGAAAATCATACAGCAAAAAAGTAATTAGTTTAATTTATTTTCATAAATTAAATATATATACTCAATTATATATTTAAAATTATTAATCAATTAGTATTTTAAAATTATTAAGTTGGAAAAAAAATTTTAGAGTGGGGGGGGGGGGGGGGGGGAGATAACCCATAAGTACCGTTAATTGAATCAATCATACAATAATTTTACTAAATTAAAGGTTTCTGGAATAATCAATGTTCCGCATTAACGAAGGTCCGAATTAGAGATAGTCAATTGCACACACAATTATGTATCCCATTACTACCAGCAATATATGCTGAGAAAAGTACTCTAATAGATTGATTTAAGACCGCAATGCTACATTCAATTCATAAGTTGCCTATAAGTTGTGTGTATTTTTATATGGTGTGATGAGTTAGTTATTTATACAAAGTAAAGTATACTTAAGAGCTTATGCGTATTTTTTATATAGTGTGATGATCTAGAATGTGATTGGTGAATTTTAAGGCAATAATTATATTTCAACCAATGAGAATGCTTCTACTGACAGACGCTAATTATATGCACATATTTTCTCATTCAATATAATGAAAAATAAATCAATTTGATTGGTTATTCAAAAAGAAGTGAAGCCACAAACTAAATTGTTATTCATTCATTCATTTAATGAATATTATCACGCACTTCATTATACCTACCACTCACCACACAATGTCTTTCTTTAAGAAAGCTCTAATAATTATAATGCTTTTGCATTCCCTCTGCAATTTTTGGGGATATATCGACGCTCACAAAATTAGTTATGGAAATATGCCAATGAAAAAAGGAAAGTATATTTATTTTAATGTAACAAAAGTTTTAGAATTTATTAAACAAAAAAGGAGTGAAGAAAAACAAGGAATATTTTCTTCTAAAATTACAAAACTTTCATTTCTCTCAAATATTTTGAATAAAAAATTTATATTGTCATCATCACTTATGATATTGACCATGTTTTGTTTTCTTTCAATAATACTCTACAAAATTAAAAAAAGACACAAAATTAAGGATTCCAAATCAAATGAAATAAAAAATGAAAGAAATGTACTATCCAAAGGGAAAACATTAAAAAGTTCGGACACAATGCCTTTAAGTGAAAAGGAGGTTTGGTTTCACAAACGCATGGTTCGACTAGATGAAATCGATAAAGTTTCTGTGGAAGAAGAAGTTGAAGATCAAGGAATGGAGGTGGAAAGAGAAAAAACATTTCGAGACATCGGAGTAAATACTGTAAAAGAAGAGGAAGATAAAACGCTAAAAAGGGCTTCTAAGAAAAGGTGGAAGGAAAGCAAGATGGCAAAATCAATAAAAAAATTCTTTAGTAGATTCAGAAAAATTAGCATACGTCTACGAAAAACGAGTGATAAAAATATAAATAAATAGTTTTAAAAGATCTATTTATATACAAAAACTTTAAAAAAAAAACTAGAAGATTAAGAAAATAGAAAAGAATGTTGCGTCTCGAATGAACAACATCAATAAAGCCTTCACCACTCGCTTCCAAGCCTTTTTCTTTCCAAGCTCTTTTTTTTAGTTTTGAAAAAATATCACACCTCTTTTCCAAGTTTTAAAGAAGATAAAGGCTTAGCACTGTTCTGTTTTGAAAACATATTTCGTTGAAAAAGAAAGCATATTTTTGAGGGAAAGCCAAGGGGAAGACAAAAATACACAGAAAAACCTTGCCATGGTACCTATATATGTGAATGATGGAAATTTTACATGTAAAAAATGCCTTAGCAGACATCAGAGGAGTTGAAATTTGGCATGCTAAGTGAGAATGATGTTTTAGCAAACATAAAATTTTGAGTAAATCGGATGAAAAATATATTAAATTTGAAAAATCATATTTTGGAGTGATCGTCCATGGATATATAGATATCCATAGATATCTTCCAAAAAACTTCTTAAGGTTGAGCTAAGTGGAGACAAAAATGCTTTGAAAGGATGATATTGCACAACATTTTTGATTAAATACACTATTGTGTTTTAAGGAATTGAAATTGCGAAATGGGAAGACAGTCAGGAAGATATACATATAAGGGTATTCAATATTTAGCTAAAGATATACGTGATAGGATAGCTAGTTCTAGGAAAACGCGCCTCAGAAAATTTCGCCGCAAGACAATTTTGCCGTAAAACAAGTGCTTGTGATAAAAACAGTTTGGTTTCTGAAGTACCATTTTATCTCTTCCAAACAACCAAGCTTGGCTTTCGAAGTTTTTGATAAGTAAACAACCAATAAGGAAAGGCAGTAATTATTTTTTTATCCGTATTTTCGATCTATTAGGTAAATATAGTTGAGATCGTCAAGTAATTTCAGTCCTTAGTTTCCATTTGATAAACCATCGTCTGCCTACAAAAAAAAACTATAGTCGAAAAAAAAGAAAGATAAAATAAAAAATAAGGTAAAATAAAAATAAAGATAAAATAAAAAATAAAATAAAAATAAAGATAAAATAAAAAAAAAATTACTGCCTTTCCTTATTGGTTGTTTACTTATCAGAAACTTCGAAAGCCAAGCTTGGTTGTTTGAAAGAGATAAAATGGTACTTCAGAAACCAAACTGTTTTTATCACAAGCACTTGTTTTACGGCAAAATTGTCTTACTGCGATTTTTCCTATTAGGCGAAATTTTCCGAGGCGAGTTTTCCTACGGCAAACTTGTTTACAGCGAATTTTCCGGGCACTAGGATAGCTATTTTAAGTTGGAGTCATGGTCAGTCTTAGAGAGTAAGGTGTCAAGAAGTAAAGGATCAAGTTTGGATGCTTTGAAAAGAGAATTGATGACAAAATGGAGCAAAATTGCTCAAAAGGTGATTCGTGGCACAGGCCAAGCGTCTACAACAAGTTATTAATGCAAACATATGTTTTTTTGAAAATTTGTAAAACAGGCAACAATGAGTGTGAGAAATCTGGCTCACATGACACCCTTTGCTGCAAAGCGATTAATACCTCGAGTATATCCGAGGGGGGACCTGTATTCCAGAAAAGAATTCTAAAATATACGAGCAACGCGCAAAAAGAAAGATTTAGTATAAAATTTTTGGCTTTTACAATATTTTACAAAATAATTTGGCCATACTCTCAATCTGGGTGGCAGATTTGGGTGGGAAGGAGCCCCGGCCAAAGACTCTAAGTACAAGCATAGGGGGCAAAACTGATTTTAATCAATAGTGGCATATGAAATGCTACGTTTTGAAATTTCGGTCGAAATTTTATATATATGAAAAAAATAAACTTCGAAAAATATCGAAGATCGGTATAAGATTTCGATCTTTGGTACGTTTTATTTGATCGAACCTGAGAGTTGCGAATAGATTATTATTTATCTAGTTCAAGCCCGTTATTTGAGTGATTACATATTCCAGTCAACAAAGTTTTGTGATTTATTTGTTCACCACATGTAATATAACGCAGAAAGAGTAACACCCCTCTAAAAATTGCTCTCGTCCTGGGAAAGCTGAATAGCAAATTAATTTATATACAAAAGGAAAACTCGTAAATTTGACCTCTTTGAATCGTCTGAATATAAAAAATAAAAAATATAAAATTAATATGCAATGATTGTACTATAAATAATGGAGGTGTTCTTTCGTAAGTTAAGAAACTTCAAAAAATAGTCTTCATTATGTTTGATCACGTTATCTACTGGCAAGAAAATGTGACCTAACGACCTCAAAAAGTTGAATTTATTTGTAAAAAATTGACATAAAAAGTACTTCTGTCAATTGTTATTGTAAGATACTATGTAATATTTTATGTATTCTCTTTTGAAAAAGGCGCGTCTCTGGACAAAGGCTTTTTAATCACTGGAATTTATCTTTCCCTTGTCTGTTGCCGGTGCTAGAGAAGAGATATGCTGATTCTTCCCATATGTTCCTTATTTATACGACATAGCGTATCTTCAAATTCGAAGATGGCGTTTTTCAATTATTCCATTTATGTGCCAGAATGGAGGAGTGAAATATAAAAAGAAAGAAATATATTTTTTAGTTGTTTTGTGTGAACTCTTGAGTATATAAAAGCAATTCCAAAATTGTTGAATACCTGTTCTTTGTTTGTTACTTTGTTAAATTTTTACAAAATTCTGATTACATATAGAAAATGGAGTATTAAAAAAAAAGATCTTGTTGACTTATTATTTTGACTTCGTTTACACAAATTCTGTAAAATAAGACTATTTACGTGTTTTAGATCAAAAGTTGACTTTATTATCTTTTAATTGTCCTAGTTATTACGTTTCGATTTTTTTTTAAATCGTTTTTTTTATTCTGATACGATTTTACGGTAGGAAAAAATGATGGTTTGAAAATATGAAAATTTCAAGAAGTTCCAGTGGCATACAAATCCCAGGGAGGGGGGTCAGTCCACTCTTCCTCTCTTATCGAAGGACTTGGTGCGAGAAAAAGTGATGTTTGCATCCTAAATATCTGAGTCCCGTGGCTAAGAAATGACGTGGAGATTTTTCTTCGAAGATGAAGGAATTTAGCTAGTGATCGACACATATGTGGCTTTTTATCTCGAGTTATGGAGTAACGCATAAAAATTATTCAAATGCACATAATTGCTATTTCTAATAGGCGAAATTTTAGTCTATTTGAGTGCGGCTTGAATGAATATTAAAAGAGATATTAACATCATTTATAGCTACTTTGATACGAAAATAATTTTCGTTTAGTTTGCGTTGTTCGTTTCTAAAAAATCTCATGTACCCTAAAAATGGTCAACGGCCTTAAACGTAATAGCAAACACTGGCACTACATGCTATAGTTTAGTTTCATTTTGTCCTTCGCTATCGTACTGATAACGCCATTTTCATAACATCTTAATAGTTTAAGTATCATGACATTCATTGATATCAGTGTTTCACAAGCTTTTTTTTGCTATGGACCCCCAACTACAAAAATTTAAGATTTTAAGTGTTTAATCTTTTTCATAACACGATATCTTCCTAGTATAAGTAGCATTAGAGTGTAAGCAGACACAAAACAGCACTATTCAGAATTTTTTTCCGAATCGAAAAAGTTCCAGCGTTCGTATTTATAAAATTGATTTTGCTAATAGTCAACAAATTTTTATTTTAGCTAGTACTAAGGAAAACCGTGAACTTATTTTTTACGAATAAGAATTGATAGTCCTCGGTGTTTAAAAACACGTCAAATCTTTATGCGACATCTTAGAACATCAACGTCACGACAACGAAGTCATTAATTATAATATGTTGTGAAATTAATTGACACATCGCTACCCACATAATAAATGCATCAGCATATAAGTGTGTCTTCAATAATGTTTCCTTTTAGACTCACTCACCCACTAAGTTTTCTAGTGGACCCCCTGGAGGTCCACATGGACTTCTTTGGGACACTCGAAATGATATGATGAATGAATCTTATATCTTCGCTCATAAAAGATCATTTTAATCGATTAGAAGAGCAACATATTAACCCTATTAGTGATAGGAATGTAAAACATCCTCCCC
Organism: Nectonema munidae; assembly: GCA_030549495.1. Classification (NCBI taxonomy): domain Eukaryota; kingdom Metazoa; phylum Nematomorpha; class Nectonematoida; family Nectonematidae; genus Nectonema; species Nectonema munidae. The sequence goes on along the minus strand of JAUIRK010000952.1, from coordinate 758,534 downwards.
TTAAATAAAGTTATTGTACAAAATGGGGTGGACAATATCCCCTCAATTTTCTTGACTTTTCCTAAAATACATAGCTGCATCTTTTAATCATTTTTATGGTAGGTGTGTGTGTCTCTTTGATGTCAAAAACTGTCAATCAAAATCAAAAATTAAAATTTTTCAAAATTTTTTTGATATTATCTGTAGTTAATCTTATAACTTAGTGTCTACATTAGATATCCCTTGAAAATTTATAATTATATACAGTTTTGAACGCATGTATATATATATTTAATTTTTCAATAAACATTGGCTACTTTTTAGAAAATGTCAATCAAAATTTTGATTGATGAAAAATATATCTAATAGAACATTATTCAAATTTTAACTAAAATGTATGTTTTTTAAACTAAATCGGTCATGCTGGTTTCATTTCTGGACTCACTTTTTGCATTTAAAATTTCAAAATACATATAGGTGTTAATCAAATTTGCGGTTTACTTCTAAAATTTGTCTCTAAAAATATTTTCAAAATTTTAAATAAAATATCTGTTTTTATTTCTGTTCTCCATTTTAGCAAATACCTGATCCTTGATAATAATCATTTTTTTTCTTCAAAAAAATCATTTCTGTAACATTTAATATATTTTGGTTAATAATACTTCCTTCAATCTTGTTTTGAGTATGAAATATTTATTAAAAAAAACAAAACGTATTAAAAATCTTTAATAAATAAATTTTATAAGAAGATAAGAGAAAGAAAGAAACAACCTGAAAACAAATAATTTATATAAAAAAATGCGTATCTTGACTAAATGGAAGATCTATCATGTTCCAATTAATAATGGTGTAATGATCCAATGTTGGGTGCTTCAAAAAAGATTTTGACTGTGGAAAAAGTTCCTCTTTTGGAAATGAAAAATCTTTAAACCTAAAGCTTATCAGCTAAGATTACAATCATCATTTCACTATGATAGACAGAAAATCTAATTTTTTTATTATCAAAAGATGCCAATACTAGAAAACTTTTTGTAATTAAACAATTGATTTCATCAGAAAAAAATTTTGAACTGGGATTGGTTGACAAATATTCAGGCTGAATACTGACCTGAAAATAAAATTCACAATACTGATAAAAAAAAGAGTAAGATCATCAAGAAGATTCCTTAATCAGAATGCTTAAAGAGAGGGCAAAATCTGTTAAAAATAAATTTAAAAAAAAAAGTTTTTTCGAACAAAAATTAATTTCTGATGAAAGAAGAGCTAGCAAGAAGGGATAATCATAGAATGAATAACAAGATTACATACTGTATAAAGTATAGAAGAAACAAGGTATAGACTACGAGCCGCTAACGATTTTGTAGCCAAAACTATGGAGGTCCTATCGAGATACCTAATTTACTGAAAAATATGAAATATTTTGAGTGAATTAACACCAAAAGTTGGTTTATTAAATAAATTAAGAAAATAATTACTAGAGATATACTGCAAGTAGAATTTATTTGGAAGTTTATATATTTAACATTGATTGACAGATTTAATCGATGTTTTAACACGTTTAACTGATTTTCATAAAAATTAACATCACCAGTAAACTCCGCATACCTGAAAATGGGTATATATGTGTAAAAAAACTTTTTATAACAATAAAAAAATTTAAATTTGACATGAGCTGTCAAATTTAAATTATTTTTTAACAGGTTTGACTGTTTTTTATAAAAAAAAATGAATATCACCACTAGATTCATCAATAAATAATTTAATTTTGATATGAGCTGTCATATTTAAATCATCGATATTAAATCAATATTTTGACAAATTTTTGCTCCCACAAACTATAAATTTTCCATTTCATTGCTTAAGGAAAAATTTATTTTAATTTGCTATATTTGATTTTTATCATTAAAGCTACACTAATCTAAAATGGTTTCGTGCATTTTTTCTTTTCCTATAAGACAGTATCATTGACATTATGAAACGTTCATAGTAATCATCTAAATTCGATCAAAAATATATATTTCTAAAAAAAATTTTTTAATCAAAGTTAATCCTTTGTCACAATCAAAAATGCCTCCTATTTCCTCACAAAAGCTTTCAGAATTTCTTTCATAACTTCGACGCTAACTACTAGTCGTAGAAAGTATAAAAAATCTATTCTAAAATCTTTCAAATATTGATTTTTATTTACTTAGAAACTTTGTAAGTTCAATAAGTTTTTTATTCCTAAACTTAAATGTCAAAGTGCAAATTAATACTTTCGATTTCATTGCTTAAAGAAAAATTAACACTTAAGATGAACTTAACTTTTTTGGATATCTTTTTTTGGAACAAGTTTTGCATTTTCTAGTAGATCGAATCTTTTTAGGAAGACAATTGAACTTAACAAGGAAGTTATCACAAACGTTTTATTTTTGGAACATTGGGAAATAAATAGGCAATTTCTATCTTTTTAAGAGTATAAAAATTAAAATAGATTAGTTCCTGTAAAGTTTTTGTTATATGATTTAAAAAATAGCATGAATGAGTTATTAGATCGCAAATCAAGGTAGTGTTTGCTTTAAGCGCGGAAATATTTCATATAACCTTTAAACGAAACCACATTCATGCTTGTAAGGGTTATATCCCTCTGAATTCTTCGATTAATTGTCTCTTTTCATCATATTCCAAGCATTCCTTTGAAAAATCAGCGTGTATATGCAAAATACAATTTGTATAATTTATCATATTTGGGAAAAAGATCCAAAATAATGGGAGCAAATCCTTGAAATTACGCATCTTCAAAAATGAATGTGAAACGTGATTTAGTATACAAATAAGCAAACCTAGTAATTCATTGAAGGCCAACAGAATGTGTCGACGCAAAAGAGTTTTCTCTCGTGAAATTTTGAGGATGTCGGAAAAGGAATCAGCTGTAAACTTTGGCTCTAAAAACATCAAAGCACCGTGGATGCCTGAGCCGCGTAAGGAGATCGCAAATTCACACAGATTTATGCTTCTAAAGTTAAGAAATGCTGTAAAGGTGGATGCATCGCACGTGTTTCCATTGAGAAGGCATAAAAAAGGCACGGCTGCTAAATCGAACCCACGACCTCGTGTGGCGCTAAAGCCAAGCACCTCGACTAGACGACCACGCGCACTTGTTTCTCAAATGTTTACTTTTTACAAAGACGAATACTTGCCAACACTTTTCATGGGAGATTTTCCGAAAGTTTAATTCGAAAATAGGGAACCATTATTTGTTTGTACTTCTACTTATTTGACATATTGATAGTATATTTTCTGCAGAATCAATGTGTTTCATAAATTATCAATGCTTGTTACTATTTTATTGAAATAGTTGTATATGTATATAAAATTAGTTAAATAATTAGGCAAAGATTGAGATGGAGGGATGATTTGAAAAGGTCCATGGAAAAATTTGAGTTGAAAGAAAGCGATGCGAAGGACAGGAACCTATGGAGAAACAGGATCAAGCCATCGACCCCCATTTAGGGGATAAGATGATGAAGAAGAAGAAGAAGAAGTTGTATATGTATATATTTATTAAGTTTTATTTTAAGATTATTGGTTGTTATTCCCATTAAAAAAATACCCATAATATAATTATTACTAAAAAATAGTACACAAGGGTTATATATATATAGACAGAGCATAATATATTATATGATTTTTTTTATAAAAAATTTTAACCCAGCTTTCTGTTTATTCAATTATTTCTTTATTATTAATCAAGCATCCTTCAATATGTGCTGTTTCGCTTTAAATTAACCAATTTTCTATCATAGAAATCAGACGATATCTAAAAAAACGCAGACGATTTATATTCAAAGTCATTGAAAAAAGCAGACGAAGATGAAATTACTTATGTTCCCAATTGGAAGCATTGGGACTTAATGCGTTAAATAAAGATTTTGATTTTTTCAAATTTTGTCAGATAAATCTATCACAGAGCAAATTTTTGTTTTACACCGATTGAGAAAAATTATTAAATTTTTAATAATAATAAAAAAATTATTAAATTTTTAATAATAATAATTTTTATAAGAAAAATTATCTGCTGTGATTATTTCACCATCAGCCTTTGCGTTTGGAATAGATTTTGGTAAAATAAAAAAGTCATTGCTTAAACACACAGAAAAATGAAGTTTTTTTTACAACTTTTTCACTAAATTTTTTTATCTCAAAATCGCGAATCAGGTTAAAGTGTCAAATCAGTATAATCCAGGCAAAAAGTAACTTTAAAAAAAAAAAAAAGTACTTTTTACTTTTTTTGTTTAAAAAGTAACTTGAATATGTGAACAAAATTTCACTAAAAGAAGTGAGATCTTAAGGAAAGAAGGACGAATAACTTAATTTTACAAGATCCCAAATTTAGAAGTTTTCATCTCCTTCCTTTTTGTATAAATCGCCTGATGAGATTGTAAAGGAATTTAAAAATCGCGAGCTATGAAGTAAAAAAATAATGAAAATCTTTAGAATTTTTTTATAAACTTTAATTTGTTCCATTCAATAGTTTAATTATAAAAAAATAAATGATGTTACAGCTGAAATTTATGATTAGAAAATTTTAGCTATGATTTAAATTCTGATACCATTTCATTCTTATGTAAAAATTTCATCCATGTCGAACTATTTTCTTAAAGTTGGAAAACTCTGTTTTAAACCGAAGAAACAATAAAAAAAAACTCCACTTTTTACATCTAATAGATCGTTATATTAATTTTTTGGATACCGATGATCCCAGAATATTCAACCAGAGATAAAAATTCCTTCTTTTCACTTTTTGATCAAAAGAGTCATTGATAATAATAATAAAGACTATTAAAAAATAAACTTTGGGAATTTTATTCATACTTTAAGCCGCCTCAAAACAAACACCAGAATGTACAAATAGTAATTGATACAGCCAAACTCCAAATTTAAACCAGAGTATTATTCTTGATATATTCAAATTACAACATGAAGAAAAACTGGTGAATATTATAATAGGAAGAATCCAATAAAAAAAGTTATTGATACCTCAACCACTCCATAACCCTATGGTTGGTCCACAATAAAACATTTTCAGCTGAATTTGTATGGTTGGTGGTGTTGTCTTTGTCCAAGGAAGTTCTTTGCAGAGATGCAAAATCAAAATTAACACGTCGAAGACACTCTATGCCTCGCATGATAGAGAGATGATGAAATTTGGAGGTAACTGAGCAAAACTTTATCAATTCTTCATGCGTTATAACATCTAAAGTCTAAAAATTAAGTCAAATTCTGACAACTAACACAGTATAAAAGTAATTATTATCCAACAGGGTTGGATTGCTTTTAAAAATACTCTATGTCATTATGTTAAAACAAAAATGTTTAAATACCGATATTTAAAAAAAGTATCGAAGAAAATCGAAACGTAATAATAGAGTAAGCAAATATGATCAAAAAGATTTGTTTGATGTTTTTACCTTGCAAATAAATGCCTCCAATATTCTTTACTTTAGTGAAGATTTGTATTATATATTTTTTTAATATATTATTCATAGAAGATTTAGGTAAGTAAATTTGATACATCGCGTATAACTTAGAGAATGGAATAGCTAATTCACATAAATTTAAGGTCTCTAGTAAATTTTTCTCCCAAACATTATATATTATATATATGGTTTTCTGTTGGTAATTTAAATTGATATTTCTTTGCTACAAATTTTATTAATTTCAAGTAACAATGCAGAATCTTTTTTACTAAAAAGAGTACAGAGTAATCAATCAATACTTCATTCATACATAGTTTTGTCTAAAAATGATAATAACTGAACAGTTCCACAAAAATTACATTTTCATTGCATTACTCTGGTGTATTTTCGAGTAATCAATGAATATTTGATTCATTAATATGCTTATTAAATAATGATATTGACTTTGCTTCCTGTTATACATGTGAAAAGGTATTCAATATGTCATCTTTAATATTTTAAAAGCTAACTTGATTTAGCGGTAAATAAATGTAACATGAAAACTTGAAATTCTCATATCTTCATAAGCTTAAGAAAGTAATATGACACATTTTTGATTTTGAAAATAAAAAAGGGAATAAACTGAAAAGATGATGATACCCTAGCATCGATTAAGCAATCTGAAAATGGTTCTTTGTACTGAGGCAAGCCTATATCATCCAGCCAATCAAGGACGGCGACATTATTACTTGGATGAGCAGTGTTTAAGCAAGGTGTTAGGGTGCATGGAGACTTTGAAGGAGAAAAAGATTCTTGTAGCGCTAGATTTGCTTTCTTCAAATGCATCGGATGTTTAATGGACAAGATGTTGAAAACTCGCTGGCGGTTTGCGGTAATGTCTTTGACGCGAAGTTCGTTATCTTTCGCACACGCTGAATAATGGCCAAGACCGATACTCGATAGCCACTGGCCCAGATCATCATTACTTTGTGGAGATGCGCAATACGCTTGTGTGTATTTCATTATACACTTTCGTTCTAAGCCATTTCATACGTCGAATTAAGAAGCCATTCTTATAGATGTTCTAAAAAGCATTCACATACAATTTTATATAAAATAAGTTTATTTCTCATTTTTCAAATATCGATGCCATCCTACAAAAAGGGGTTTGGAAAAATTAAAACTGTGAATAATGTGCGTATAAATCTGTTTTTTTAAGTATAAAATGTCACCTTTCACTTTCAAAGTATTTTTCATATTAATTATCTTTTATTAAAAATACAAAATGTTGTCCTTGAATTTGCTGCACACTACATAATTTTATATCTGGACTTGTTTCAAAAAATTTCTTCATAATTATATATAATCTTCCGATTACCTAAATTGCCATATGAGTTTTAATTAAATAACTATCTCTTTTTAGGAATTGAAATGGCAAAATTGGTAATAATAAATATTAAAAGACTTCAAGGTTATACGGTTTTCTCTTAAAGTTTTAAAGAAAAATTATAACAAAAAACTCTAGAAAAATTGTTCTGGGATAAAAGCTTAAAAGGTAAATACTGAATAACCAGTTTTGTTTCATTTATATTTCATTCAAAACTTTTAATACGATTTTTTGTCTACACAGAGGTCAAAAAAATCGTATTAAAAGTTTTGAATGAATTGTGAAGCAAAGAAAACTAATTAATTTATTTATTTACTTAATTACTAATTTATTAATTTATTTATTAACTAATTAATTTGATTGGAACCATATTTTCTATTATTTGAGTATATACACATCAAATGATTTCCAATTCTACACACTTACTTTTTAAATAATGTGTGGAAGCGAAGCATGGCCTTATATTTAGAGTTTCTGTGTCGCGATTTTTGGAATCTCATTTCTCGAGACTTCAATAAAAAAATTTCATAAAGATCCTATGGTTATATGACGCTTGACGGCATATATATAAGTTTTAAATTTTTGTGAATTGTCTTTTTCTTTAATAAATAAAGTAATACCAACCCCCCACCCCTTGTAAACTTGTAAACACCCGACAACTCTATTGAGAAGACTTGTGATTGTTTTAAAATCGGAATTAATTTTTAAAAAATGTTTGCTCCTCGATTCTCTAGAAAATGCACACGAGATTGGAAAAAATTATTCTCTTTATTTTCCCATTTTTATTCAATCGAAAATAAAGGAATCTTTAATTTTAAATATGATTGAAGCTTCGCATAAAAAAAGGAGTTCAATAAACATTTCTCCAAAATTTGCTTCTTTAGATTCCCTAAAGATTGATTATGCATTCTTCTATTTTGAGTTTAAGAGTCTTTAATTCTGAAGAATTGTGATCTTTCAGCACATATTTATGATTAGAAAAATTTCTCTTTGATTGTAAATTTTACTACATTAAATTCTTATGTAAAAAATAGTTTTTGAAAAAAATAAAACGATTATCTACCTGAATGCCATTTTTGACAAAAATTACGTGATTCAACAAAGGTTGAGAAACTCTGTTCTAAACTATTAATAAGAATCCTCTAAAATGCTTTGCTACCTCTTTCAATTGTGTATAAGATTTTATCTCAAAACAGTAACTATAAAAAATTGAGATTTTAAAAGAAAAAAATTTTTAATTAAAAAAAATAATTAAGTTAATTAAATTATTAAGTTTTTATTCCATTTTCTTGAGAAAAATCTGGATTCTCGGGAAAATTATTTTATCGAGAAAACCGAAATTCTACTTATAATAGAATTGTACAGTCTTGATTAGAGCTTCTGTCTCGAGATTTCTCGAATCTCAATTCTCGAGAATTTTAGAATTTTTTTATTTCTTGATTCTCGAGAAATTTTTGTCGAGACGAAAGAATTTAAAAAAAATTTTTATTACTGAAAACATGTTAAATTTTGAATAAATATTAATAAAAAATAAATAATTATGTGTAATGCACGATCAACTTTTGAATATTATAATTTTGAAGAAATTTTAGAATGTGCAAAAAATATTTTTGATAAAATTTTTTCTCATTATTAGGAGCATGGAACTGTTATACAAGAAAGCCAAATTCAAGTCTAATCTGTTGATGAGTTTGAAGAAGAATCTCTAACTCAAAGTTTAAATAGAGAAATTAAAGAATTCATGTATGATAAAAAAGAAGAAAAAGTTAGTACAATAGAAGAAGAACTACAGATGTTCAAACAAAACAAAAATTTTGATTTATCACAATCGATGCAATTGTTAAAAAATTCTCCTTTATGCATCCAACCAACTTCTTGTCAATGCGGAAGAATTTTATCTCCAAAACGATTGAGTTTGAAAAACGAAACTTTAAATACTCCTGTTTTTTTAAAAAGTTATTTTACTAATAAAACAAAATAAATTTTTTTTTCGTAAAATATTTTTTAATTTCTCGAAACTTTTCTCGAGTCTCGAGAAGCGTATATTTTTTTTCTCGTTTCTCGAGAATTAAATTTTATCGAGAAATCAAAAGCTCTAGTCTTGATACGACAAGACATTCCTACAACATGCAAGAGAGTCAATGGCATGAGACACGATTGAACCTTAGATCTCCAATGTGATGGATGAACAGAAAATTGTGGTTGGATTAATTCAATTCATGAGACAAGACACTCGAGAACAAAAAAAGAGCCACAAAGCGAAAAGATCCACACCAGCCAGTTTGTTGCATTTTCAATTAAAAAAAGGATGAATGTTTTATTTGGTTTTATGGAAGTTTAAATTATACCAGAGATAAAATTCGCATTACTTTAAGTGCATATCTATCTATTTGTGTTAAAATTATCTGAATGTGAAAAAACACAACTTTAAAAAATTCAAAGCCTTTTTATTTATTTTTCTTTATTGGCATGGCGAATTGGTATAGATTTTCATCATCCTTCGTGAATACACTTTTTCTTTATATTAACCATGGTATTTTATCAATTTATTATTTGAATATTCAGAGAAAAAAATATGTGAAATGAGAGTTGTTTAATTTTTTTTTTTATAAATTTGGATAATTTGTCTTCAATAATTTTAATCAATATAATCACTGCTTTAATAAATCTATAATAAGTTTCATCTATGAATCAAATATCTCTTTTTTTCGTTATCTGCAATTTAGTTACAATACTAATAGAAGAAGAAGAACTTTATTCAAAACATTAACAGGATCATTAATAAAAAGAAAATACATATTTTTTTGTATAGATCAAGATTAGCAAAATTATAGATAAAAATTACTATTACTAATAAAAATGACTATTACAAATTACAATACTAATGGATAAATTATTATTAACTCTGAAACCGAGAAAGTAAATGAAAATGCTTCAACGAAGAAACTTTGGCATCCAATTAAAACATGGAGACATCCATGCCTTTGAAAGATGACCTTTTTTTCTAAAAAAAAAAAAAGCTTCATGATTTAACCCCTAAAAAAGATTCATGGGATACATAGAATGACTAAAAACACATAATTTGACGCAACTCGTTTCAAGCCTATATTTTTGCCAATATTTTAGCTTTGGCGCGTTCAATATTTTTAACTTAAAAAAAATCAACCAAAAATAAAACCGAAAAAAAAACAAAAAAAACAAAAAAAAACCGGACTACGACTCCAAATGTACTTTGAAATTTAAAGTCTACTTTTACTTACGCATTCTACTGAAGAAGCATCACTTGTCATATGGTTACAAAAAGACCCTTTTTTTTAATTATCATTTAATATACTTAAAAAAACAATTTCGAATCCTGAATTTTATTACAAACCGAATCCGCAACACAGAAAAGGCAAGAACTTGAAGGGCCTGTAATTTCTCTGCTCACACTACTAATAATAATAATAATCTAAAATTGATTATTTGTCTAATGAATAGCCAATAAGAGAGAGCATTCGTTACATTAACAACCAATAAGGATACAGAATTTTGAAATTACTAAAGTAGGTTTATATTCGCCTTTTTTCAAAATGATAAACTTGATGTTCCTTGGACGTGAACAGAAAAATAAAGTGTAGAAGATGGTTGAAAAACAGTTTAAAATCGTGTTTTTTATGAAGTATCGGAGAATTTTTTTGTTCATGGATTTCATATTTAGATATTCTAATTCACCACAATTCTTTTTCTTCCAATCTAGATAAAAACCATTACAACGACTTGATTATTGCTGTTTTCCTCTCTTAAAAATTTAAAATCATTAGGCATTGGTGAAGTTAATCTTCAAAGTCATTGCTGCCATTTATCCCTTCTCCATCTTTTCAATCTTAGTTTAACGTCCTGCATGCTTCGCACCCTCCTTAAGCTTGCTAAAGTAATACCTGTTTTGAAATGCAACAAGCCCCGTACATCGTTGTGTAGTTTCAGATTCTTCCAACATTAGTAGAATATTTGATAAATTATGTTAATTATATTTCTTTTTCATCAAAATACTTTCTTATTGAAATATAATAAGTTCGCTTTTTTACCGAATCAAAGCTCGTCTGAACCTAGTTCATTCTTTCTCTACATTTTTCTCTTCTATTTGCACTTTCCTCGACTTATCGATAGCTTCTGATACAATCAATCATGAACTTCTTCTAGATAAACTTCCCCGTCTCGGTTTCCGACCATTTGGCTCGAAAGCTTCCTCAGCAATAAACACCAGTTTGTTTCCATCAATAATTCCTCATCCCAAATATCTCCAGTAACTTCAGAAGTTCTTCAAGGATATATTCTTGGGCCTTTTCTCTTTATTATATGCATTAAAGATTGTCTTCTTAAAAGTAAATATGAATGTTTCATTTATGCAGACGATATAACACTAATTTTCAAACATAATGCTTTGTTTAACGCTTTATATATATTATACATGCATGTTTAACCATTGTTTTCGATGTGTGTCCTGTGATCTCGCTTCACCAGCATACATACACTTCTCAAAATTTGAAAGGCTAAATCTTGGTCTATGCATATCAAAAGTCTAATCTAATCTAAATCCTCACGCCCATATGGTCTTTTTTTAGAGAATGAAACATCAATTTTTTCTTTTGTATCTTAATGTCTTCTTAGTTCACCTGTAAAATAAAAAGCAAGTACTTCACCGTTATTAATTTTAATTCCTTACAACAGCCCGCCTTTTTTCATCTTAACCTTTTTAAAATCAGTCTTCTGTCTCAATGTATATACGCCTTACATACTTCATTTCCCGAGTTACTCGAAAATTCATTTTATAATATTATCTCTTGATCTTACTTTCATAAAATTGTTTTCACCACGTACAAAGTAATAAATGACCTCTTACATTTTCTGCATTTTTCAAAGTTATCAAACTACAAAAAAAATATGCCTTCCTTGCAATTCTCAGTCTTTCCCATCCATCATCCATTCCTTCTTTAGCGCTTGCTCTTCCATTTTTGCGCCTTTTACTTCTTTACTGCATGATTTCCTTGATTTTCCTATACTTTTATTTTTCTCATTGTTACGTTGATCAATACTTTCGTCTTCTTCATATACGTTTCTCATTCCTATATCTTTGACTACCCTTGCTCATTCCTTTTCACCTTATGTTGGGGCTAACATCCGGTTGAAGCTCGCCTTGCTTTGTTTCCTCCAGCTGCGGAATCTACACATCAGATCAAATTCATTTTAAAGAAAGCTGCCTTTTTGTTCACAGCTTGATGTAAAAAAATACTAGAGTCATAGGTGGAGTTATGTATCGTTCACAAATTACGTCAATAAATTTTCCTTGATTTTGGACTCCTATTCTCAGCTGTTGAAAATCTAATTTTCTACTTAACAATAAAGTGGGTCAATTTTGTTTTACTTTTCCAAAGTTTTAGATGACGTTTAGTTGTGGTGGATAAGTTTATCCTCCCAGAAGAAACAAATTAGAATGAGCCAAGCTCATGTTTTTTACATTCCAATTTAATATCATATTGTAAATATTGAACTTATTTCCAATTTTTAATAGATTAATAATTTAATAGAGACTTATAATTATGATGTTTACAAGTTAAAATATTTTTAGTATTTGTATCGGAATTTTGAAATGTAAATGGTATCGGAATCTGCATCGGTGGAAAATTAAGATAGGTAATTAACGGTTCCTAGTCAAAACGGCCAAAACCAAAATGGCCAAAACCAAAACGCTAGTAAAAAAGGTACAACAACTAAAGTTTGGCGCCTGCAATATATACTTTAAGATTTTAATAGTATTTTCATATGTTAGATTTTATATTCATTATATAAAATGTTTGCTATTCATTGATTATGGAGATCATCAATCATACATATGTAGGATATCTCAAAAAGGAGCTCCAATCAATCAAAAAAGAAATAAACATCTCCTTAGTTTGAACTTTGAGTGTATCAACATCGTGAGTTATTTCAGGATTACAAAAATATTTACTCATCATCATCATCCTTGCACTCAAAAAGAAATATCAAAAGAATAATAAATTACGACATTGTTTTACAAATTTTACATTTTTAGAAGCAATGAACAGAGATGAGCAAAAAGAATGAAAAACCCTTTAACTATTTCAGAAATACTTTTTACAATATTTGTTGACAGTTTTGTTTATTTTTTATGTAATTTTTTTTTTATTTAAAAAATTAAGTATCAAATATTTACAAGGTTTTAATATTATTTATAATACAAATAGATTATCATTATTTTTAAATTAATAAAAATTTAACTAAAAAATCAATTAACAAAACAGAAAAATGAAATTTTTTATAGTGCTACACTTTTATTTGTTTTTTAAAAGTTTTATTAATATTTATTATAGTTTGTATACATTTGGACCTTTTTATTTTTTGTCATTTTGGTTTTAGCCGTTTTGGTTTTGGTTTTTGGCCGTTTTGACTAGGCACAGTATATCACTCGTTGAAATATCATTTTTATGAAGTCTTATGTCCATATTTCTTTCGCAAATAACTTTTTAGTATAGATTATTTCCATAAAAAGTGTAAAAAGAAGGACATTTTTTCTGCAAAGTGGCATGAAGTAGAAAAGCCTTTTTTGTCCTTTGGCCATTTAACTGGCAGAGTACCAGATTTTTAGTGTTTGCGATCTTTGCATGCCGAAAGAATCTACTCCAAAAATCCTATTCAATTTTCAAAACAGTTGAAGAATTTGGGGGTAAAATGTAGCGTTAGAAAGTATAGAAAGATAAACAAATTAACAGCGTCTTCAACCTAAAACAAATATTCCTAGCATGAAATTAATTTAAATATTTAAAACATCATTTGAACATTAAAATTTTTTTTTTAATTAAATATATTTTTTTTTTAATATCAACTCACAACTTTTTTTAAATTATTATTTTTTGAATGATTCATTTTCTTCAAATTTCATATAATTATTAACTTTTTAATTTATTTTACTTATTTTGATTTTTTTTAATTTTATATTTGTTAATTTTCAAGTTTTTTCAATTTATTCTCAACAAAATATTTTAAACAACTTTTGAAAGTATTCAAACATTTAATTAACTTAAATTTTAATTAAATAAATTATTTTTTTGAAATCTTAATTAAAAAAGAGTTTAATTGTCTGGAGAAAATTTTTCAAACGTTTTTTTTCATTTCTAAAAAAAATAATTTTGAACTAAAAAATTCAATGTGAAAACCAAATGTCTTAGTAAAGTAGATAAATCAGAGCTACTTCGTTAAAGGTAAAGGTACCATCGAGAAGGCACAATTGCGCAGCATCAAGTAATGCTGATGATCCGCATCAAGTTATAACCGATACATCCCTACATAAGTCCCATGAATAAATAGGGAAGAAAAGAAAAGATATTGTAAAATTAAGACAAGATATTGAAAAATTAGGAAACTTTCAGCACTCAAAATGTCCTTTTACAACTCAATTTTTTTAGGTTCTTGTGAATAAAAAAAATTATATATCAAACACACACACACACCTGTATATAAAGACAAACTATCTTTAGCTGCTATGAATATGAAAGGTGTGGGAGAATGTTTTATTGTTTTGTATGAGTGTGCTCGTTAGGTAATTAAATGAATTATGTAGGCATAGAATAAGTAGTGGGTTAGGTTAGAAAGTAATTATTATAGAAATATAGGTGAATGAAATCGTATACACTGTGTAATTATAATTAATTGCAGTAGATTCGTGAGCATGGAATTAGGGGCACGCACCAAGCTTTCATGAATTATATATTCGTGTTTAAGGAAGTGTAGAATTGTAAGGAATTGTGTTGTAGAAGGTTGTCTTGGTGTTTTGCCGCGGTCTTGATCTATTTGAGTGTTTTTGAATATAATTTTTGTGTTCATTTACAATTTGTTCAAAAGTCATGTTTTTCCAAGCCTATTCAATAGCCTATTGAGGTTTAATAAAAAATTTCCTCTTTGAGAAGATTATTATGGGAAAGTCAGAATAGAACGTGCTGGTTGATTTCGCTATTGTTTTTTTTTTGAAAAATAAATTTTAATTTTTGAAAATATTTATATTTCTTATAAATTACAGCGTGTTTTCTTCTTTCAATGATTTAAAAAAATATTTAAATGTATTCTCACACGTTTCATTAAGGTATTTATTTTGGAGTTTTTCAGAGTCTTATATAATGAAGTTTTCAAATGACATCGTCGTATAACAAGCGTAAGGATATTTGATCCAGTGATCATGGATTGAATTCTCGATCGTTAGATCGAAATCACCAACTAATAAATAAATAAGGATAAAATAAAGTAAAATAATAAATAACTTCAGTTATTTGTTTACAGGTGTTTTCTCTATGAATCAAATATTCTTTCATCAATTCCTGTAATGTGCCTGGTAGACTACTTCATTTTCAAATGAAAAGCCTATTCCACCTCCCCCCCCCCCCAACAATTTTGGATTTTTTTAAACTAGTGTATATTCTGCAAATTTAATTAAAATATTTTTGTTCGAAATATAGTATTTAAATTCACCTAATTTGTAAAAAAATATAAAGTAGTCTTATAAATTTAGGACTTTAGGTATGCGTTGAATACACTTTATTTTAAACGATTGCTTGAATATTTGGTCTTCCGTGGTATTTCCAGGCCACTAATTTTGAAAATTGCAACAAAAAAATTTCGCCCCCCAATAATTTCGAGGATGTGCGCCCCTGGTCCACTGATCCTCACTGGGATTAAATGAAGAAAAAAATAGTAATTTTTGGAGGCATATGGAGTGGTCATTATTTAGCCAAAGTGGGAAGCGAAGAGTTAGCGTTAAAATTATCAAGTTTTAAGTATTTAAATGATTTTTTAAGTACTTCGATTCGGAGTCGGATATTTCCGCCACCCCGACTTCCCAGATAAAATAATTTTATTTCTATATTTTTTATTTCTAACGTTTAAAGATAACGATTTTATAAATTCAAATAATCTTAGTTGCTTATTTTATGATTCTAAAAATAGAAGCTTCACTCAGAAGACTTAACATTTAAATGATTAAATGCTAACCGTTGACAAAAATAAAATAAAAAAATATGTACAACTGAAAAAAAAATTTATTGAATGAGCTTTATAATTACATTAAAGATGAAAGCATTTGAAAGAAATAAAATTGATATATGGAATAATTTAGCTACACTATTTTCTATTCACTTACTGGCAGTAAAGTCATAGCTGTATATAAAAGTGGATGCACAGACTAGGAAGGCGCCAATTAAGAATTGGTAAGAAAAAACAAAATCATTTAAAACAACGTATGAAAGAAAGGCAGAGAGGAGGATCGAGAGCGCATTGGCAAAACCTTTCAATATATTTCCGGCATACTTCATGACAACTGCAATCACTAATCCGCTTACTGCTTGAAGTATAACGACGAGCACAGTGAGAGCAGTATAATGCTGAAAGAATCCATCATTGAAAATAGATGATCCATCATAGATAAATGCCGAAATAAGAGCTAAAATTGTGCCTAACAAGCTTATTTGAATATTTCTAGTGATTAGTGACTGCTTGGAATCTTTTAGAATTTTTTCAAGATAAACACCAGAAAAACCTGAAGAAATAGTAGCAAATAAAACAGAAAACAACCCAATCATGAAAGAAGTTGAAGATTGTTGCTTTTTAACATTCAATTCCTCTGAATCGTGTGTCCAGGAGAAAAAAGTGTTTGGAATTTGGGTCAAAGTAACACCAAAAACGAGCAAAAACATTGAAGCCCATTGAGACGTCTTCAAACGTTTGCCAAGGATAATGACAGAGAAGAGAGCTGTGGTTAAAATTTTTAATTGGTACAAAATTTGGTATAATGCCGCATTTAGGTTAGATAAAGCGATAAAAATTAAGTTGTTTTGAATGGTGTAGAGAAAGGAGGGTAAAAATATGTGCAGTATTTGTGATGGAATGAGTACAGTTGATCGAAGTTCTTGTGTAAATTTTATTGTGCTGAAGCCGACTTGGTAGAAGAGAGTGAGAGAAGAGATCATTAGTTTTAGAAATTCAGAGCAAGCTACAGCAGTCGATATCAAATATGGTTTAGAAAGCGGTGAGATTAGGCGAGAATATCTTAGAATAAGAACTGTGAAAGAAGTTTGAAATAGCAACACCAAAAGACTAATAAATTTAATGTTTTCCAGCATTTCTTTTTTTATATAATAAATTAGAATATAGCAATTCAATGTTTCATAAGAAAGGTGGCGTAAAACATATTTAAAAACTAAATAAACATGCCAAAAATTAGGTTTTGATACGATTAAATTGTAGTATAAATATTTTTCCAAGGTGTTAAAAATGGCATTCAAACAATATGAGTCTACAAATTTTTTTAGTTTAGAGTTAAAATTGAAAATTATAAAATGTTTTTATATTAAATTTAAAATTTATTGAGCAAATATAACGTTTAACTTTAAATACACTCTCTCGAAAAATGAAAATGTTTGTAAAAATAATTTAAAAAAAATTCGTGTAAAATAATGCTATATGTAATAATAGAGACACATAAAATACGGGTAACTGTAAAACATGCATTTAATTTAAGACTTCGCAATCTAATTTTCATCTATAAATTTAATCCTGTCTGAAGTACGGCTGCCGTATATCCTGATTTTACGGAGTATTAAATAATGGTCCAAAAAGGAAATTTTAAAAATTCAAGCTTGAAATATCATCATCTCCTTCTTAGTACAAAAATTTATTTTACTTTTATATATTTTTCGTTTATTTATTTCTTTAATGAATTGGAAATTTTGCCAATGACTTTTTAACGCCCGTATTTATTCTGGCTAGGCGAATTAAAAATGTGGCACCTCTAAACTAACACAAATAAAAAGAAAATTAAAAAATTACTAGAAATTTGTTTTAACTGTAAAAAAATATTAGATTATCTTTTTTATATTATAAAATAGAATCTTACCAGATTTTTTTTAGAAAACGCGTAAGGATTCCATTTATATATTGAATTTGAGATTAAAATATAAAACATAAATTGTCGAAAAAACAATAAAAGTTCTGGTTTCGTAAAAAAAAAATTCTAAGTTATTATTTAGAAACAAAAGATGTTATAAGTAAACACAAAAATATCTTCTAGTATTTAATCAATCACAAAAAGTATCACTGTTTATTTATTTTATAGCAATTGAAACAAGCAAAGATATGCAAATTTTCCAAATTAAAGCGCTCAAATCTTTTGTTCTTGATTTATTTTATTACTCAAATTTGTTGGTATATGTAGAAAGTTAATATTTCATTATTTTTCAACAAGATATCGAATTTGGTTTTCTTTCTTCATAAAAAAAGGAACTTTTTACCCAAAAGATTTTCAAGTTGAAATTACAGTCACATTTAGAGTATTAAGCTTCGACAATAGAGAGACAAGTATAGGTGAAGTTTATTAGAAAGCAAAGAGAGAAGTGATGTGTTAAGTGAAACATGAGTGAGTATTTATAGTGTATCCTGGCCTTCAAGTAAGTACAGTACTAATGGCAACGTTAGGCTATTATTAATGAGAGGAGAGATAGCCTTGACTTTCGATAGTGCAGTATGAGCGTAAGATACACACAAGTACGTTGTCGTAATGAGAGCCGCTGGCGCTTCCTTTACTCTCTCTCGTAATCTTGTAGCCATTTAGGGGGATTTCTACATCGTTGGCTTCTGGAGTTATTCTTTTGTAAAGAGTCATCTCTTTCTTTCTCATCTCCCTTTGAGTCTGTCTGACTTTTGCTTTTTTGGATAGAATTATCGGAATGTCTCCAACCATCCATCATATCTTCAAACGACTTTGGATGCCTTTCCGGTAATTCTGAATGGTTATATTGTTGACCCTGTCGTTCAAGTCAAAGTCTTCTTTGCTTGTCTCCAAAGGTACCTCTTTCGTATTTTCATCTTCTGTATCGTCATCTTCAACTAAATCCTTGAACTTATCGATTTCGCCATTTGTTATCTTTTTCAATATTGCATATTTATTTTGTAAGTTATATATGATATATTTACTTCTTACCTTGATCTTACTTTTTTCTTCTTTTAGGTATACTAAATCTCCAATTTCAAAATTATGAATTTTGGAATCTTCCTTTGAAAATTTTGAACACTTTGAAGATCTGGTCTTGTTAGCTAAGTTCTGCTGCTCTTCAAAGAAACATTTATCGTTTAAATGAATTTTTCGTCTGTAAAGTGATTTCTTCTAAAAAGGATTTCTTTTGCAGATAGGTTTTGCCTCCGTATAAGAAGATTGATGCTCCTGATTGCTAGTTGTAAATCCACATTGGTTATTTTAACTTTTTCAGGAAAAATCTTTAAAATGCTTGTTTCTAGTTCTTGAATAGCTTTGTCTACAAAGCAGTTTGAGTTCTTGTTTTTTATGTGACCAATTTCAACTTCAATCCCCAATTCTTTTAGCAAGGGGTCTTTTTGAAGGCTTTGAAAAGAAGTACTTGCATCAGTTCGTATTTTGCAATTATCACACCTAATAAAAGAAGAGTTGAGTATAATTGCTGTTCTGATGTCTTCTATTTTCTCACTTTCAAGGAGAGAAGCTGTTGTAAAACTGGAAAATGTTTCTCTCAAAACGAAAATTTTTTGATCATTTCTTCTGATAACATCTGCATAAAATACTTGTCCAGGCTTTGATCCTCTTAAGGCAGGGCTTGCTCCAAGAGATTTTTGGCATGTACTTAATAGAACGACAAATACTGCATGCTTCATCAATACTATTGATTAGTTTCTCACTGTATAAGCCATAAAAAAACGATCAAAAAGACGCTTCAACTGTGTTTTCGCAGGATGGTTAAACTGAAGGTGTAGAGAATGAAGAATACCTGGAAGGAAAGTATCTGGAATTATGATGAGTTGTTTTGCTGCATCGCCTTTAGTAACTATGATACCATTTCTATCTATTGTAGCTATACCGAGTAATCTCTTAACTCTAGTGCACTTCTCCTTTTTTGATGGGCTTGTTCCATTCTTTAAGTGTGCAAAAACTTTTCTTAAAATATAACACCTTTTTTGTAAAGCAGACCACGTGAGTTTGTTCGTAAATGGCATTTTCATTCTCCCTTGAAGGACATCATCAATTTTTATTGTATTGACAATTGAAGATATGGAATCTTGAACAAAGTTGCAGATTTGGCAGTTTTTCTCATAACAAGAGTTAGGGTTACGAGAAGAGAAGTCGCTTGCCATATTTTCTGAACCTTTTATGTGATATATTTCAATATTAGCACCGCTAAGTGTAGATAAAAATGAAGAAATTCTTGCTGAAGAAGAAAAATGTCCTTTTTTTA
Organism: Nectonema munidae; assembly: GCA_030549495.1. Lineage (NCBI taxonomy): Eukaryota > Metazoa > Nematomorpha > Nectonematoida > Nectonematidae > Nectonema > Nectonema munidae. The sequence continues at coordinate 738,426 of JAUIRK010000952.1, read as the reverse complement.
ATCTTTGATAAGCATCCACACACGGTTTTGAGTCGGTTAAAACTTTTGTCGTAAAAATTGAGTCTTTTATAATTGGAGAAAAATGCTTTATTGCGGTGGATATTGCTAAGGCTTCGAGCTCGCATGGAAACCATTTTAATTGATGATCTTTTAATTTGAAACTGAAGAACTCAGCTAGTTTTTGATCACCATTTCTATCAATAAGAAGAGTTGCTCCAAGTCCTCTATTTATTGGAGACCATCCACTGTAATTGTAAGCCTGTCCGATTTTCTAGGGAGTGTTAGAACTTCTGCTGATTTTAATAAATTGTGTGCAGTCTTGAATGAAATTTGTAAATCTTCATCCCAAACAATTTTTTGCTTTCCATCCAATCCTTTGATCGCTGATTCCAAAGGAGATAGAACTGTGGAATACCTTGGAATGCATCTGGATATAGCTCTGTATGCTCCTAAAAAGGAGCGCATGGATGAGCAAGTGGATGGTTTTTCAATGCTTGCTAAAGAGGAGACTTTATGGTTAGAAGGCGTGATTGTACCTTTTGTCCATTTCCAACCCAAAATTACTTCTGTTTTTGGAGAAATTATAGTTTTTGAAGCCGAGAGACTCAAATCATTTTCTGAAAGTCTTTTAAAACTTTTGACCAATTTTGGTGAAGCTCTTCAATCGTATTGGCTCCTATAAAAAGATCGTCGGCAATAATAGATAAGAAACCTTCTTGAAGAAAATCGCCAAAAACTCTACTTATTAGTTCTTGAAGAAATTCGGAAGAACCAGGCATACCCATTGCTGAACGAGTATATACTCGGATGCCTTTAAATGGAGTTACTGTCGCAAGATATGGCATTGAGGATCTTGCCAATGGAATCTGAAAAAAACTTTTAGTTAAATCAGACTTTATTATGAACTTAAAAGAAGATATTTTTCTAAGGATGTCATCACATGATATTGAGCACGTTGGTAAAAGTGTAGTGTATGGACTTAAATTATTGAAAGCAGTTACAAACCTCATTGATCCATCTTTTTTCTTTATAAGGAAGCTAGGTGATACAAATTTTACTGTTATCCCCAAGTCTTCTGGTTTCGCTAACACGCCGAGATCTTCCAGTTTGTCCGCTTCCTTTTGAAGTAGTTGAAGAGTAGAGTGATTATAATGAGGAAGTTTTCCTTTTTCACATCTTGGTTTTACTGGGCCGAACAAAACCCTTGCGTAAATTTTTCCACTCTTACCATTGTAAACTTTGAATTCAGGGGAAAAGACTTTATCGAACTTTAGATGTGCATTTTAAACGCTTGTTTTTGTTTGTTCGAGAGCATTCCATCAGGGTCAATTGAAACTTTTGAAGAGATACCTGCTTCGGTAGTTAAAGCACTTGAAACTTTAGGATTGTAGGTTTTGTAGATCATGGCAACGTGTTGATTTTTGTTAAATGTGATAGGCACTTCCTTGAAGTTAGACATTTTAAAAGAGTCATCGATAACTTTTGTGAAATATGGATCAAATCCAGAATCCTCTACTTCTTTACTTGGTTCTACTGCAATTTCTCCATCGAATTTTTTTAAGGATTTATCTTTGATTAAAATATGGTCTCCTGGCAGTAACACTTGTTTTTTTTTGTTCTAACCATATGGGATTTTTGAAAAACAGATGATTCGTTTGGTCCATAATGAAACAATCTGCCACGAAAACTAATAAGTTGATCTTTGATGTAAACTTTTATATCATTTGCTTTGCAGAAAGGAATGCCACCTAAAATGTCATAGTCCATCTTCTCCATCACAAGGCCTTTAATTGAAACGTCAATATTCTTTATGTTCAAGTCTAAAGATATTTCTCCACAAATAGGAAGGACTGATTTATCGGCAGATCTAGCTGTATGTCCAGTACGAAGCGGTAACATATTCAGTTTGTGAACAAAGGAAGATGAAATTATTGATGATGTTGCCCCAGTGTCAATTATTAAACGAAAAGGAACATGTTGACAGTATCCATCAAGATATGGAGAAGTTCCGCAGTCCACTTTGCCAAGGAAAACTCCATTTTCATAAAACTTGTCTTCTAATTCAGGCATGCGAGTCGAAATTTGTAGAGCATTTGAAGTCTGATTTGTACTTGTATTGGGCTTGTACCAACAACTTCGGTAATCGTGTCCCAAAAATCTACGACCATTATCTTTACAAAAAAAACATATCTTTTTGCTTCTATTATTTCTATCAAATGAAGCAGATATTTTTGAATTATTGCTCAATCTTGGCTGGTTTTTCAACGTTTTTGAAAAACTTACGTTTGCAACTTCCTGAGTGTCCAAATCTTTTAATAAAGTCTCCAAAGAATTTACAATTAATGGCTGAATGTCTTTAAGAGTATGTGTTTGAAGCTCATGAGCATATACCCGAGCAACAAGTGAAGGTAACCTTTGATCAATCATCTTCAACCATAAGAAAACAGCAAGTCTTTCAGTAGTTGGAGAAATGTTTTCATCAAATTGAGAAACCTTCCCATCATGAATTAACCCTGATTCAACGGTTAACAAGTTATCTTCAATATGAGCCAATATACGTTGATAAAATGCCTCATAGCGTTCATCGGGTTCTAAAGAAAAATTACATATATTAAGAAAGTTAACCTCATTTTGAGAGAGACAATAGTATTTTCTTATTCTCTTCCATATCCAATTTAAGCTAGTACTGCTTTTGAGAATATCGTTTCTTAATAAAGGTGGGGAAAAAGTAGCGATTAAGCCTAGCATTCGTTCCAAAGTGATGGTCTTTTGAAGACTTGAAATTTCATGCTTAGAAGTTTCGTCATCTTTAAACCCATGATTTTTCACTGATTTAGGTTCCCATGATGACTCTAAAAAGATCGCAAACTCTGGGCATAATGAAAGGTGAAACATCATATTGGAATGCCAGTTTGAAAAAGAAGAAAGCGTCCTTTTTCACCAAGCAGCCATTGCTTTGGAGGTCTGAAACTCATCTTACCTTTTATCCCACCGCTGTCACCACGACAATAGAGAGACAAGTATAGGTGAAGTTTATTAGAAAGCAAAGAGAGAAGTGATGTGTTAAGTGAAACATGAGTGAGTATTTATAGTGTATCCTGGCCTTCAAGTAAGTACAGTACTAATGGCAACGTTAGGCTATTATTAATGAGAGGAGAGATAGCCTTGACTTTCAATAGTGCAGTATGAGCGTAAGATACACACAAGTACGTTGTCGTAATGAGAGCCTGCTGGCGCTTATTGTATTTTTTCTAAAATTACTATGAAAGTAAAATCTTATAAAATTATTGGTGAAAGATCCATAGAAATAATAAATTTTAATAAAAAAATTCCTTTAAATATATTTGCTTAGCCTTCCATACCTTCTATCAGTTTTTTAAAATAACTCTTCCCTGCCCTAAACCGTCCGTCATCGATAATAAATATAGTCCTCCCCATGCCCATATCGTACACGAGTCAATTTTTTTATTCAAGGCTACGATATAAAGTTCATCATTTAAAAGTCAGTTATGATGTTTTTATCTTTGTATGAGAACATTGTTTTAAGTAAGGGTGCAAATAACAAGATCAATGTTTTGGTATCTTTTTTATCTGTAGTTTGGAAAAGATAAAAAATCCTCCTGACATTAATTTTAGTTTTCCTTATTAAAATCTCTTTAGTTTTAATAATATATTAGAAACAAATTTAAGGGAGAGGGAGAAAAATGTAAATTTAAGGGAGAGGGAGATAAATGTAAATTTAAGTTAAAGCGGGTTATAAATTTTTGGAAGTGAAAAAATTTCAGGGGCTTTATTAACAAATTCAAAGGAATGCTTAAAAATGCTTAAATTAAATGAAATAAGGCATGAATTTTTATAAAATATAAAAAATTTTTAATACTAAATATATAAGTATGTTATTTACATACATAAATAGCACTCCTGTTAGTAAAGAAAGTTTAGAACGAAACGCCACGACTTAAATTTAGCTACTCTTTGACTTTTTTTAAAGAATAAGGGAGGGTAATGCTGATTAAAAAAATTGAAAAAACTAAGGCCCTTCATTGTGTCAAAACTGAACTTAAGCCTCTTGTTGACTCTTCCTCTCCATTATTTTTACTCTAAATTTATTTTTATCTTTTTTAACTAACATTAAATTAGTAAAGATAAAAATGTCCCTTGTTGAAAATTATAATCCAAATATTAAATATACCCTGTAAAAGATTTTTTATATTTTATTTGGGAACGGTTTCAATTTATGATTAATTTTTTTAAGTGTGCGTTTTCATATTTTTTTTATCTATCTTACCAGGCATTGTAAGCATATCAATTCAGTTCAGAAAGTGCTTCAATATCAGCCTACCTATATTATCTATTTTTTAACCTAAAATAATATTTCTGCAACTTAGTATATAATTTATTTATTAATTTTTTAACATATTATATTTAGAATCTTTTAATAATTTTATTGTGAAACTTATTTTAAAGCCCTTAAATTTTGAAATTCTAAGTTTTTTTTAGATAACTATATGCTAACCACTAATTGCTAACTTATATAAAATATTTTTAAAATTGATGCTTTGACTTTGACCGCTAATTTACAATTTATTGTAGAATTAAGCTCTCTACTTATTCCCAATCACTGTTTTTACGGAATGCAAAAGCTTTTCCTAGATCAGCAGTTAAGCACCGTGTTTTGAATGATTTATTAATGTAGAGGGGCCCCTAGTCAGGAAAGACCTAAAAGAGTCTTTAACGTATTGATAATAATAATACAATTTAAAAAACATTTATATAAAATAAGAATTATTTTGTCAGTATACTCTAATCCTAGCACATCTCAATTTCTTCGATCTACATATCGGCTCTGAAAGAAAAAACGAAAATATTGTAACATAAGATAGAGATTTTTGTCACCCTGAATCTAATAACTTTTTTTCCTTTTAGCGCCTCCTAAATTTTTTATCTCTACGCACCAGAATGCAGGTATTGATGACCTTGTTAATTTCACGCGATATACATATCAGAGGTGGGCACTAGGCATATAACTTTTTCCAACTTTGAAATCCTGTGTAATTTTTTGATGAATAATATTGAAATAAACCGAAAACAATCAATTTTACATGGGTTAACCTATAAAATCTCGCGCGCCTCGATCAAAGTTTAAATATATATATACATTGAATAAGACTATTAACTACTATATAGTTTTTAAGTGATTGATAGATAATTTTGATGAAATTTTGAATTTGTTCATTTTATCAATTAAATTTAGAAAATTATTCAGAAAAGTTTATTTTTCAAAAAAATAATAATGTCAAATACCGGAAATATATCGTATTAAAATGATATGATGATAAAAAAAAGTTTAAGATTACAAATGATTGGTAACAACAAACTTGCATCTCAAATACCTGTTTGTGCGGCTATTTTGAACTATTTCTTGCATTTTTAACTCCTCTCTCAGCAAGTATATTTGTTCTTGGAATACTAATTCTTGAAGGTTCTTCTTTATAAAACTTTAAAAATGCTGATAATGCTTTAGGACAATTCTCTGATTTAATTGCATTAAAGAGATAATTATATGAAATTTCATCATAATGCTGATTACGAAACCAACGCTTAGACCACACTCTTTTGTAATAAAATGGCAAATACTTTCTAATCGACTTCTTCACTTTGGTAAAAGAAAGTAAGCTAACAAGACATATGAAGCCCGTAAATTCTATCTGGCGCTATGCAGAGCAGGAAGCTTTCTACAATGTATTTTTGGCCATTTGGATGTCTTTATAAATATCGAAAGCATGACAAAGCTGATACACAAATGGGAGTCGTCTCTCCATCCTGGATTTTCCTGCAATGATACTTCTGACTCTTAATTGTGTTCATTTTTCAATTCCTCATAATTATTGCAGATTTCAGTTATGAAACTGTAGTGAAGATTGTGAAAGCTTTTGGTGGTGCCCCCGAAGTGGAAATCCATTATGTCTTAATACAAGGTCAAGAATATGGTGCTGGCAACCAATGAATTGTGGACACTCCAAACCTTTATTTGTCATGACTTTTTGAATTTTAGTTACAACACCATTTTCTTTACCCGTATTAACTGCTGTTGTATCGTAAATACTCATTTTTATACTTTTCCAAGCGTTGTATTCATCCATTAAGGCTCTAATTTCATCAAATATGTCTAGAAGAACCATTTTTACAACAAAGAATTCGTAAGTTTATAATACGATGTTCGTTTTGAAGACAAACAACTTGATACTCTTTCTTCAAAATCATTTTCCCATCAAAATGAAGACAGAAAAACTCTTTTTGTAAAATTGCTTTGATCTTAACCCTTTTTGTTCTGCTTCCCTAATGATGTGTTTCCAAACACCAACCTGTGTGGGTGATGAAAGTTCTATACCATCTTCTGAAAGTGGCTTACAAATAGAAGCTGCTTTCTTTGTTGATAATGTCTTTTCACTAACAAGTTTCGCAGCAGGTGAAGCTTCCGGTTCAAAATCATTATCGCTTCCCCCGTCTTCGAAATTAAGGAAATCATCATCTTCAACTAATTCAAAACTTGGAGGGATTTGTGTAATGCCAGTACTAGACCTACTTTGAACAAATTTTCTTTTAGAGGGATGGATTGAAAGTATACCAGCATCTTTTCCAGTACTATATCCAACTTGACAGGATGTTTTGATTTGAGTGTTGTAAAGTTCCTTATCCTCAGAAGACAAGCAAATTCCATCTGCTTTAGTAATATCAAAAAGATTTATCAGCGACTTTTCAACATTCTCAGATTTCCTTTTTCTATACTTTTCATAGAGATCAACAACATGCTTGATTTTGGAAATGATTTGCTGACGTGACACGATAGGAAAGTTTAGAAATTTCCATAAATGACTCAACTCTTCAGCAATTCTCTTTATTCTTGATTGGCTGGTCTTTTCAAATTCATATAATGCAAGATAACGTCCCACTATTTGATTTTTTGTTGGCAATTTTCATAAAAGTGACAAATGGTAAACTTGGTCTTCTCTTCACACAGTTTATCTTTCGTAAGTTTTTGATTTGAACATGTTCTTTTAGACTCATTTTTAAAAATAAAGCTGAACTGAATTGAAGTGTCTGCAATGAAATAAGCAAAAATAAAAAAATATAATCATTCAAATAAGCAAAAAAAATTATAAAAAAAAGAAATTTTTGAAAAGATTTTCATACTTTTCGAAATTGATGAAAATGTTGACCAAGAAGGAGAATTTTTAAGTTGTATATTTTTTCAAAAAGCGATGTTTGCAGACTTTTTTTGCAATAAGCAACAAAAACTATATTTTTTTAATTCAAATGAAAAGTTTCATCGAATAAAACAGCAGGCATTTTGATTTGATAAAAAATCAAAAAGTTATATCCCTAGTGGGCACGCATCAAGTCGGGTTATGGCTTTTTAAAGAGCCATGTTATATTTAATTTGACAAGAAAACTTGAAATTTGAGGTAGCTTGTTGCATTAATAAATTTGCTTAATTAATTAATCATCAATCGTGTCATTTGTTGAATGTGTTTGACTAAGTTTTATTAAAAATAAATTGAAACAATGACATTTCAGAGAGAACTGCGTGAGGTATTCCATCTCAATTCAATGAAAATTTAGGAACTCGTTGTAACTCCGTATGATAAGTTGTTCTCAAGGTATGAACCTTTGGAAATGGAATCAAAGGGGCTATTTTTGAAAAACTGGGAATAGTTATTGTTGAAAATCTCGGTAACAGTTGCAGCTACCAGAATCAATTTGATATAATATGGAAGCCAATAAGATGGACTAAAATTTTTACTTTTTAATACTTTTCTACTTCAAAACAGCTTTCCTGAAGTCAAAGCAAGGATTAACTTCACAATAATTTTGGAAAATAAAAGTTATGGCCATATTTTTTCTTCAATATTATACCAATTTTGATTTCTGTAGCTATACCAGTGTTAAATAAGGTAAATTAAACTTAAATTTAAGCAAATTTTGGCCTACAATCGGCTTTATCAAATGGGCATTGGGCACTGCTGAGTAAATGAAGTAATCAGGAGTGTAGCTTGTAGATGTGAATTCTTTAGTCTATTCCTGTTTACTTTATAAACCAATTTGATGGGTCATTCATTCATTATCCTTCGCACCAAATCTATATTTTTTTATTAAATGTATTTAGTTCGCCATCGTCATCTGGGACTGCAATTTTAGGATTCGTATATGGCAATGGAATAGTTATTGCAGCCGACAATTCTATCAATTACGGCAAGTGGACGCGCTACAAAAAGTTTTCGAGAATCACCAAGATCAATCCTCTTACCGTTTTAGCGTTTGCAGGTGATGTTGCAGATTTCCAACACATCATCGCTACCGTTAATCTTCAAACGTGAGAGAACGATACTTTTTTCCGTTTCTATGCATTCTTTCACAAATTTCATCACATTTTCTCCCCCACTTTTAAGGGTGAGAGATGATATAGAAAACGATGATAAAGTCTATGATGCTAAAGAATGGCACACCTATCTTACCCGATTCCTGTACCATAGGTAAATACATTTTACTATTTATTCCATCACTTAGTTAATATGGAAATATTTTTTTACTGGGATGTAATTTGTTCACTGATTCTGCCATCGATTCTAATCAAATTTTATAATAAACATGTTAAGTATTTGTATCTAATAATAGATGTTGTAGTTAGTTAAGTTCTATATTCGAATAATAGTCAACACGAGGGTCATGGAGTCAGAGTCAGTTTACATATTCAAATATAGGGGTTTGCGGCTGATTTTTTAAGGACAGTCTCAATAACTTAAAGTTATTCAATAGAATGTTTCTAATTTATTTAAATGAATGCATTTTTGATCAGGACTATTCTGGGATACTTCCCATGCTCAAATTAAAGGAGAAAAAGTGGGAATATATTTTATCTTATAAAAAAGAATAGGAAAGATCATATGCCAAAATACGATAGATTACATGGAAAAAAATGTCGACACTTCAGGCTTCCCAGCTTAAGGCAATAATAAATCATGTCACAATAAATCAAAGCCGTTTATTAGTGCTGCAAATGTCTCAGTGCTGAGAATGTTGTACAAGGAACTGAATGAACACATATGTGCTTCACACTTCTATTGATTTTTTCATAATTCACAGATAGCATGGAAAATTGTTATTGAGAATAATTGAAGTTCGAGTTTATCCAAGTTCAAAGCATGTAAGCTGACATCAAAACACATATGACTTATTTGCAGTTAAACGAAATTTCGTCTTAACTGACTTTTGTGTTAAAAGAGGGATTTAACATGTGTTAGATACGTTTGTGACTGGGCCTGCCATTTGATTTTGAATAAAGCGGAATTTTGACTTATCAGACTTTGAGGCTTATTGTATTTGGACTTGGAGTCATAACGAATTTCTCGAGACCTATAAATCGAATTCCTTATAATGGACATTCTGTGTATCCGAGCCAAGTTCAAAAGTAAAAAGATAAAAATTTTATTGAATAAAATGAATACCTATAGATTTTATTATTTAAATTTTTAATAAAAATATTTTTTCGAAAAATTTCTTCGTTAAAACTAGAGTTTTCAGAAAATGTGTCCTAGTTTTGAAGCAACCAATAAAATCTTTCGTTATAAACGGAATTCGTTTTATAGGTAAAGCTACTGTATTTCTATAACTAAATTAAGTTATGTAGATAAAAAGAGCAATGCAGGCGTTACTGTAATTTACGTGATCATACTGCATGCGCTATTTCGTCATCAATGATAATGTTGCGGACTTAATGGATTAACTTTATTTTATTCTTAGGAGAACAAAGATAAACCCGTTATGGAATTCACTGGTGATTGGTGGATTAACGCACTCTGGAACACCGTATTTTACCATTTAAAAATAATTTTTTTTTAGTCAATTCCCAACTTTTTTTTATCCTACAGGTTTCTAGGCTATGTCGACATGTATGGCATAGGCTTCGAGAATCAAATTGTTGCTACACAATTTGCTCAGCACATTGCAAAGGTATTAAATTATTATACTTATATTTATATAATATTTGCGTAAATATAACTTAACAAAAATTATTATAAAAAAACATTTCATACAAAATGCATTATACCGTGAAGCCAAGTTTTTCCTCCACATTCGGTTCTTGTAAAAAAAATGTCGGATCTTCGAGACTATCGGATTTTATCAAAGCAAAAACTTCTGCCAAACGGAAATGTGTTCTCAAAAAACATGACGAATTCTGAGGCTAACGGATGAATCGGAAGAAGCGCTTTTCGCTGTTTGACTTATTAGTAATTAGCGAATCCAGATGTCAGACTTAATTTTTCTAGCAGATGCGGATACGAATATCATAATTGTTATTCTAAGCAAACGCAATTTTTACACTTCTTAGAAATTTGGAGAGAAGATGTCATAAAAATTTTGGATGAAGAAAACTTGAAAATTCGAAAAATACTTTGTGATATATAAAAAAAGGAAAAATGTTTTAAAATTGTGGACGAAATTTAAATAATCCGCGGATGAAAATGTTAAGAGAATGTTGGAAATTTTTGTCCGATGCCTATGCGGATATCCGATACGTCACTAGTAAAAATATAAGAGATAATGTAAGAATAAAACAAATTGTATAAGTTGAGATAAAATTGGCTTAACTTAATTTTCATAGTCTTAGTTTTATTGCCAAAATTTTGAGAAAATCAAAAACTATCCATACTTATTGAGATCGATCATAATTCATAAAACAAAAAACTTTGAGAATTTTTTTTCATTTTATCTTAAAATATAACTATTACTATAACAATAGTAAAAATCTTAAATATAACAAAAAAAAAAATTTTTTTAATTTTATGTTTAATTTTTATATATAATTTTATATATAGGAAAGTTTTTTTTTAAGAAAAGTCATTTAAAGGAATAAAGAGCTGAGGCACACCTGTTGGCAACCGCTACCCTAGCCTGTATATTTTGTTTGAGTTTTACTGTAATTTGTTAATTATACCTTAACCCTTTCGTGACCAGTGTATCATATATGATACATACACAATTTTACCTTCGTCTGCTTTTTCAAATAATTTTGTATAGGAATCTTCTGCTTTTTAATAAATATCGTCTGCTTTTTCTGTTCACGAAAGGGTAATACCAAAATATCTTTTTAAATCTAAATTTTACTAATTATTACAGTCCACTTAATTTTGTTCCATGCTATAAGAAATATTCATTGAAATGTCTTGAAATTTTAATACATTATTTTTGTACATGGAAAATGAACATATACCAAATTTTGTGAAATTTCAATAACGAGAAGTTAACTAAATTTGCCAATTCAAAACCTTACATTTAAATATAATTATCTTGGCGCAGCACAGAGTCATATAAAATGCCTCCGGAGCTTTGCCAAAAATTATGGGTCCTCAAAGCGTTTTAAACGAAACACCACTTATAAAATATATAGTTTGCTAGCTTCCGAATAGTGGAAGGAGAATTAAAAAATTTTTGCTATCCAAAATTTATAACTATATATTTATATAGTTACCATAAATTATTCAAAATAAATTGAGTTCTTATAGAGGTTGCATATATTTTTATATTGAATGTATTTTTATCTTGATAATAATTGATATTGAATACAAAATGATATTAATATATATTTAAAAATTTTTAGAACGCAACTTATGTCTTGCCAAAGTATAAAATATTGTTATCAAACGTTTCAAATATCTGTTTTATTGGCGTATTTTACATCATTAGACAAAAATCAATGTTTAGATGTCAAACACCCTTTTCTAAACCCTTTGATGCAAGTAATGTAAATTTTTCTGTTATAAACATATAAAATTCCATTAAAAAAGAAAGCAGACGAGTAGTGTTCAAAATTATGATAAACCGTTTCTCAGAGCAGTGTGAACATTAGCATGTCTTTTTTGATTCACAAATGTATCCGTTTGATATAAAGAGCGAAGGAGATGTTACCAGTTGTCGCCAAACTTCTAAATTTCTTGAACTAGTAAACACAAATTTTAAAACGAAAATTTAATTAAAAAGAATTTAGCCCTTAAGGACTAAAATTTTGAAGACTAATCGTCTGCTTTATTTTTCAATGCAATTTTATATATCTAAAGCAGGCGATTTTCATTTCTTGGGACACTGGTGTCGCACTAGTCCTCAAAGGATTAAAATATTAATTTTTAATATAATTTATATAATTCATATCTTATATATTTCTAAATAGAGTTTGCTATTTTTTGGTTTCTATTTTTCTCTAAGTTCAGCTAATATTAATTAGACTGATACATATTTTTGTTTTCCATGTGAATCGGTCCTGTCTCAGAAATTTTTTATCGAAATTCAAACTTCAATTGCCTATACCCTTCTGTCTGATAATAATTCAAAATCATTAGCAGTTTGACCCATTTCTTCCCAAAAAAATCAGACGAGATTAAGTTATTTAATAAAAAAAAGTACTTTAAATCAACAAAGCGTCTGCGTTAGCTAAAACTGACGTTATGGTGAAATGGTTTAATTATTATAGAAAGAAGGGATTTGAACGTGTACTCTTTTTTCTGATTGGTCACTTTGATAATAAGTGATTTGACTTTTCTGTACTGTATCATTTTTTAGCCCTTAATTTCATCTGAGTTGGAAAAGGGAAGCGTGATGAGTGAAGATAAAGCTTTTGAACTTGTTGAAAGATGCATGAAGTTGTTGTACGTGAGAAATTGTGCTTCCTCCAATGAGGTCGATTTTCATTTTATTCTTTGTCAAAATCAAATGTCCATCCCTCTCCAACCAGGTTCCCGCGCTTTGGGGCATGTGCCCCCCTCCCCTGTATTAATCTTTGCCCCCCCCCCCCCCTAAAATTTTTGGTTTTGCCCCATGCACTTTTTAAAGGAAAAATAAATAAGCAAAAATTGTACACAATAATCTTATATAAATGCTGGTGTATGTGTATGTATAATATGAGATTTCTATAGGTTTTTACACAGAAGTACTTCATGCTTTTCAGCAAAGTAATATAGGAAATAAATTTTTTGCAAATGTGTTTCTTTGCCCCATTTCAGCCCCCCTTGAAATTTAGCTTTAGCGCGGGCACTGCTCCAACCAAATGACAATTCTTTTCCAGCCTTATAAAGTTTTATAAATATTTGTTCGATATGTTCCCGTCATTTTCGCCCAAACTTTTTACCTTTCTTTAGAAACCTGCAGCAAAAAAGATGCACCAATTTTGGACTCGGCTAACTTTTTTAATTATTTATAAGTTAAAAAAAATTTTATAAAATCATTTTCTTAGATATCTCTCAAACCCAAACTCACTACCTTTTTACTCAACTAGACAAAAATCTCTCATCATTAGCTTTTTCAAACTCTTGCATTTCTTTGATTCATCAAAGAATTCAAATAGTTTTTGTTTTTGATCCACTCAAACTTGCTATCAGGATCCAAAATTTAATGAATAGAACACGTTATGCCTAATTTTACTTGTTTTGGATTTTCCAATCTGAACATGGAGAGATGGTGATCACTATGCATCGCATGTTTAATTAAGCCCCACCTTATTTCTTTCGGCCAATTATTATTGAAGCCGATCGTCACAAATGCTCTTTCATATTTGGGTGTTTTAGTACAGAAACAAATGCATTAATAACATAAAGCCTTTTCGCTAGATATGCTACAATACTCTAACCAATGGGAGGTTTCATACGATGACCCTAAAAAAGATCTTTTTTTGTAAATCTTTAAAGGAACGGAATTATTGGTTGGGCCGGTCCAGTATAAAGTGTTCCAAGGTCAAAAATGTCTCTGTCTTCTAAAGACAATATAAAAATCTTGAATAGAAATAATTCATTGGTTATGCAGTCAAACCTCATTCATCCGATAAAATATTTATTGTAACTAATTCTCAAGTTAGTTTGAGCAAACATAATGCTCTCACGACTCCCTGTATAATTTGAATACGACAGACCAATCATGTGCTCGTATTTTTTTTTGTGACAAACCCACTTAACAGGATCAAGTTTTAACAGTTTTGAAATGGCGTGCTGAAGAGTTCACGTGCCATTTGAAATATATTTCATTTTTATAATTATTTGAATAGAATGTATTTAGATCTTTGAAATAAAAAAGAAAACTTATTTTTACTTTTGAATGATGTCGTCAAGTAAGATATTAGAACATGGAAAGTAATCAAAGTGTATCCATTACTATTTCATGTCTCGTTATTTTACACCTCACACATGTGCCCTGAAAATTAAGGCATATTTTTAAATTCTCTTACAGCAATAATAATGTTAATAAATAATTCATTGTAAAAAGTGATAATAGAATACCTTTTTTGTGTCATCTTTTTGCGAATAAAGGCCATTTTTTAAAACTCTTCTGGTCAATTTTTGTTGAATTTTAAAACAACTTGCGTTCCTCCTATATCACGGTTTGCAGAACTTTTCCTCTCAAAAGGCCCTTTTTAGTTTAAAAATACATGATACCCCTTTATTAAATTTAAAAGACTTGAATCATTAGCATAGTTTTTTATACCAATATTGAGTGATATATAAAGAATGTATTATATAAAATATTGGAAAATCATATGGGTTTTCATTTGTGCGTGAGATGAATAAATGGTTTCCTCTTGAAAAGTTTACTTTGAACTTCCGTTAAATTTCCTTGCTTCGGTTTTATCGAAATAGGTGTTGGAAATCTTGTTTCATAAAGATATTTCCTTGAGAAAGGAATGATATCTTTGGGATGATATTTTTAAAATTAAACAAACTTTGTTTAATTTATAGACATATATTTAAAAACTTTTTAACTGAAATTATTGAAAATAATAAATGAAAAATAATTTTTTGTGTTTTTATTTTCGGTACTTTGACAAAAACTATATGTTTATTCATTTTGCTTCATTCTTTCATCTTATCTACGCCATATGAGTTTATCTTACGCTCCTCACTGAACTGGGCGATCAAATTTTGTCCTGATAGGGCTTGATTTATAAAATTTTCAATTTTAAGGGGCCTCATGGCAGGGCCGGCCCTAGTGTTCGCGGGGCCCTATGAAAAATGGATTGCGAGGGGCCCAGTGTGGGTAGGAAAAAAGATTAAAAATGAGAAATAAGATTTTGAAAAAAACAAAAATGAATTTGTTTTATTACTTTTTCATTAACACAAAATGACGATCAAAGTAACTTTACTTTTCGAACTTTGCATTTAGCGAAATCATACAATATATCATCAAAATGAAAAATGAGAAGCGCGGGGCCCACTGCGGCCGCATAGGTTGCATGGGCCTAATGCTGACCCTGCCTCATGGTATAATTTTAATGGACAATACATAAAATAACAATTAAAGAAATGAACAATGTGTTTTTTGTTAATGTTTAAAAAAGTTCTAAGGTATAATTTCATTGAAATTTTATTGATTTATTTTTATTCATCAAAATCTTAATTTGATAAAAATAAAAAAAAATTTCAATTAATAAAAATTTCCTATTTTTAAAACTTCTTTTAAAAATAAATATCAGATTCACGTTTATTAAAGACTTGAAATAATTCATATAAATCAAATATAAGGAATGTCATTCTTCAAAATTAAAAATACGAACTCAATGGTGAAAATTAATACACAAGAAAGGAATAGTAAGCCTTTTTAGGGAAAATTGTTTGAACTGTATTATGATCCAGTTGTTTGAATATCTAAAAAATTTCAGCCAATCAAAATTGTTTGCACTATTGATAGTAAATTAACGCCCAATGGTATTAAATATTAAAATCTCGGCGGGCCGTAGTTTTGCCACCCCTGTCCTCAAGGGTGTGCCCCATAATTTGGCAAGTACTGCCCTAAATACCATTAAAATTCCTTTAGCAAAATAGTTTGATTTTCGTAGAATTTATTACATATGATATATTAATAATGAGATGTAAAAATCTTTTTCCTCATCTTTTTTGCATTCATCATGAACATAATAGGATAGCTTATAACGCTTATTTTTGATTAATAATGGACCATAGTCGAGCAAAAAAAATGTTTCATAAAGGCGTTCGGAAAAATGTCATAGTTTTATTTAAAATTATTATAGAATCATTTAAATTAAATTTTAATGATTTATTATATGAAGCTGAAATGAAATCGCTGAATTGCAAATATTGTGAACGATTTTTATAATCGTGATATTCTTAAGAGCCCATTGCTAGTTTTAGAATCACTATTTTTTACTTTCTAAAATATATTGTTATACTTTTGATAAAATCGATGCTGATGTTCATAGTCATAAATTAAAGTATTACTTCATAATAAAAATTTTGCACTTTTCAGTATGATGTTGTATCGGTCAGCAAAGAAGGGGGAACTCGCATGGTTGGTCCTATCACATTAAGCTCTGATAGCTGTTTGTGGAACACTGCAAAATTCATTGAGTAAGATTTTAATATCAACTAAATTTTGGATGAATTCTTCTTTTTTTTTGTTTTTAATAGAGGCTACGATTAAATTCAATTGCACCTACAATCTTCTACAATCTCAACATGGAGTTATTTTTTTTTAAATAAATTTCATAATGTGTCTCATATTTTACTTTTTGCTTTACCATCATAAAACTCTAAGCTTTATAAAGAACCTCTTGTTCTCCAAAGAATGGGAATATGATCTTCAAATATAATTTATCACAGAGTATATGATGAACTAAGAAATCTAATCTTACTAGTTTCACATTGATCTCACTGTCACTTTGAATATCCAAATCCTTTGACATGCTAGCATTTTCTATTTGGGCAATTGGAAGGGTTAAGTTTTCACAAAAAAAGCCAAGATCCTATCTAAAGTTACAAACTGCAATAGCAGCTAAATTCGAATCATTTGTTGAAAATAATGTACACCCCCCCCAAGGGGGAGAAGAGGGGGGGGGGGGGGGCCCGCCCCCCCCACCCGACCGACAAGAAAGAGTATATATTTTAAAAAAATATTAGAAAAAAATATTTTAAATAGAAAAATATATAAACAAAAAAATGTTTAGAAATAACACAAAATTTAAAAAACTAAGGAAAAAAAAAAAAAAAAGGGGGGGTAGAAAGAAAAAAAAAAAAAAAAAAAAAAAAAAAAACCCCCTTAGGGAGGAAAAGGGGAAAAATTTTTGTTCTCCCCCCCGGCGGCCGTCTTCCGAGATAAGAGTGATCAGGGGGGGAGTTAAGGAGGGTCTAGAACTTTGACTCAGTGCTGGGAAGTTGGACGAATATAACACAATGTAAAATTATATGTTTTTTTAACATAAAAGAAAGGGATTGAATTCTATCATAAAAAGATTCCGACTCCTATTACTTACAAAATTCTGACTCCGACTGCAAATTCTTTTGGCTAAAGAAGAGGCAGAATCGGAAGCTTGCAAAAATTAAACTTTTTTTTTCTTTATTGAAAATACTTAAAAATGACCAATTCCGATTCGCGTCCCTTTAAAATCTCCGCCTTTGCCTCCATAGTCCTGCGTTGTCGTAGAAACAGTGCTTATTATTGAAGGCCGATTTAAAATGTTTCGCTTACGTTATGACTAGGGCGAACAAAAATTAACCTAATAACTCAAAAAATATTGACTTTTTCAAAAAAAAAGTTTTTAAAACTTGCAAAAAAAGAACTGACGCCTGATAGCGTCTTTAACAGAGTTTCGGAGCCACGAAAAAAAAAATTTTTAGCTCCGGTGTGAGTCCCAACACGCTCTTATAGTTAAGTGTATATTTTTAAAAAATTTAATAAAAAATAACCAAGAAAACAGTTAGGATTAGAGAATACACGCGTGTTTTACTTGAAATTAACATTTGCGCTAGCTTTCATCTAAAAAACGTCTTTGAAATGTGAGTGGTTGAATCATGCGGAGCCAGTTAGTGGAGGCGTATTTAAATTTTTAGGGCTCCGGTTCCATGTAGAAAAATTCATCTACCGCAACCCTGATTTTTAGTGCTTTTTAAATCATTTAAGGCCTCTTTTTCTTCTATAAATAATAAAAAGAACAAAATTAAACTTAAAAACTTCAAAGTTATCGACTCATATACTTCAAAATATTGACTTTATTTGTTAAAAAATTCACTTAAAAATTATTTTAAGCTTTTTTATTTAGAAGAATTGAAATACACAAGGAAATAATTAAATATATTAGAAGAAAAATTTGTATCTTTTGCTAGAAGCTTTTTTAACATCGAAAATGATCTTTCTACATGACAAGTTGTAGCTTGACAATTTTGTAACTCTGCATAAGTACTGGGAGAAATGTTTAGCTTTTTCAATTCTATATCTTTAATATCGTTCTTTTCAAACCTTTTATTCAAATAATTTTTAACTCCACAATCATCGTGATCAAACTTGATAGAGTAAAAAAGTCTTGCTGCATCTTTTATGCCAAAAGAAGTTGACTCAACAAACTGCCCTAACTGAATATATTTTTCTTTTATGTTAAGCAGTTGTTTATGTCATTTTAAACAACTGATGCTTTCTCTTTCTTAACCAAAATTCCATTTTTGCATTCAAAAAAATTTACAATTTCTTTTATTTTTGGTAAGTGATCGCAGTAGTTAGAAGCAGCGTTCAGCCAGCTTGCCCATCTTGTAACAATTGGAGAAAAACTTGAGCAAAAATGTTTGTAAAAAAAATTGACATAAAAAAAATTATTGACTTTTAAAAGAAAAAAAATTTACTTTATTGACCTTAAAAAATTTAAAAAATAATCGAAAATTAAGTAAATATATAATAAATACTTGTTTCTAACAAACTAAAAAACAAAATAAAAAATTGACTTTATTCGCCCTAGTTATGACATTCCCTATTCAAGTCCTTTTCTTAAACTCAGTTGTTAAACATAAATATTTTCTTGGATTAAAATTCTTTTTGTTTAATGTCGCGCGACCTTTTGCTAACTATATAAGTTTTTTAATAAAGATAAAGATACCATGTGGTGTTTTCGTCAAGAAGGCACAATGAAGTCATTTTATTCATCTGTATCATGGTTGGGAAAATATCTCAAATAAATTAGCTAAAAGTATCTCTTTCTATTTAAACTCATAATTAAATCATATTCATGAATGAGTTTTTCCAGATATGTTGAAAATTGCTAAAATAATTTCTTTATTTAACCCATTTTCGTATATGTACACTCCAAAGTGTCATATGCTTGGGGGAAATCTTTCAAACAAGATTATAAAAAACTATGTAAAAATGAACAACGTAGCCAAGTTGAACCATGTGATATTAGGAAGAGATAAAAAATTTAAACATGGACCAAATTCACAAAGTTAAAGGTACCATAAGGTGTTTTCATCGAGAAGGCACAAATGTGCCGCTTGTATCGAACTATGAGAAAGTAGGCTTGATGCGGGATCGAACCCAAGACCTTGAGTTTTCGAAACCCAGCATTTAACCAGCCTTACTCACGCCCTATTCTCCTACGCTTGCGAAAAGACACCTTCGTAATTTAATCTTTAACACCCAAAAATTTTCTCCTTTATTCAAAGATGTTTCCCAAAACATGAAGAGAATGGAGTTTTGTTTTTCTGGAAACTGATTTTACCATGAAATCATATCCTTTAGAAATATTTGCTCCAGTTTGAACACTGGTATTTTTAATCATAAAACTTTGAACCAATTTTCTATTGACTTTTAGCATAGTTCCTTTTATCTCCCTTTTTCCTTCCATTTATAATTCATATTATTTATCCTTGAAATAAAGTTTAAAAGTGTTCTCTTTTCATTTTAGTCTGATAAGTTAAATTTAACGACATAAAATTTTTTATAAAAATTTAAAGAACCAATTTTTCCAACTCCTCCAAAATTTTATTGCAAAAGTAGTTCTTGCGCATTTAAATTTGTCTGTTAGTTTTATAAAGAAAACACTTTCAATGTAGAGAAGTTTCCGTTTATCGAGACGTTATTGAAACATAAGTTGACGGTGATCGTTCCTGAGATCCTGTGAAATAAACTTTAGTGTTTTTGCAACGCCGTGAAGTTACACAATCTTCCATCTTTTGGTGGTTATAAATTTGACACAACTATGCTCATTAGGTTATTTGTAAAAAAACAAACTAAAATTTTTAATATACCTATTTGATTGAAAATTTTGACTATACGTTGGATAAAATTGTATCCATTATGAAAATAAGATATTTAGTAGTCTCGCAAAATCTCGTATCCTTTGCTTATTTGGTATGTTACATATACTTTATTACTATGGTACAAAAACAAATTTGTTGAAAAAACATTTTTAAAAAATTATTTTTTTAGTCGCTGAACACTTATTATTAAAATTTCAGTGATTTTTAGATTGATATATGAAGGACAAATGTCATAAAAGATCTTTTTTTTTTATAAAAAAAATTGATATGAAAAAACTTGAAAGTCTGGGATTTAATTTGTAGAAATTTCATACTTTACAGTACTCCTGGATTTTTGATATCTGCCGTGGCATTTCCAGAACTCCAATATCGTGTATGATGAATGTTTCTGCTCTAAATTCTTTTTTTTCTTTCATCCTCATAAATACTATATATATATATATATATATAACAGAATAGGAGCTTGCTTTTTAATTTTGTGTTTAACTTTAACCCATTTAAGACCAAGCAAAGCAGACGATATCTAAAAAAAACGCAGACGATTTATATTCAAAGTCATTGAAAAAAGCAGACGAAGATGAAATTACTTATGTTCCAAAATAGGAACATTGGTCGTAAATGGGTTAAGTTAAAGAAAAGATGTGTTGTTTACGCTTTCAACATAAACTTTTTACTATTTAAAAATATTCTTTTCACCATTGCTTTTTGGTTCTGTGAACATTAAAAAGCATTTTCCTATCGTAAGTTCTTATACTCACTTTTTTCTTTAATGTTTGTTGATCTCAATTTGAATAAGAATTGTTCTTATGACTTTTTCACTGTTAGAAGTACACATTTATAAAAAAAATTATCACGAGAAATAAAAAAAAAATTTATTTTTCGATAACAACGATTAAACAAGCTGAATATAACAATTATACAATTTTTTAAAAAAAAAAGCATGTGTTTTGGTTCTAAATAGCCGGGGGAGTCTGATTAAGACTTTTGGCATTTCAGCAACTCCACGATGTAGGAAGGCGTTTATTTTTTTTGCGGGGGTAAAAATTGAAATGAGTGAAGCATGAATTGAAGTGAAGATTTTTGGAGTTGGGAAATGAAGTTTCAAAAATAGGATTTGATTAAACCCTCGAACGTGTGGCATGCTTTGGATGCAAAGTCAAAAAAAGCATTTAGGAATATGATTAACACTTAATGATGCAGCCTCCATTTCTGAATAAGTTTTCTTTTGTAGCTTGAAAACTTGGAGAAGGCCAATCCTTTAATATTTTTATCGAATAGCAGTAAAGCTAAAATGGACATTGTGTAGTAGCTATCTTTGAAGTTAATCAAGACAATGAGTGTACAGAAGCGAAATTCAATTACCTCAATTTTTGTAAGAATCACTAAACTTAATTGAAGAATCATTGATAATTCGTGAATGCTGATGTAGAGAATCAAAAATGAAATTTTTTTATACAAAGACACAACAACGTATTTATGCGTTTGTGACGTAGCTTTTGAATATTCTTTTGGCATTTCAATGTGTGTTGCCATTTTTGGAGGTCCATTTGAAGCATCAATTTTTCTGACATGCGCGTACAACCTAAACAACGGATAAAACATGATAGCAGAGAAGAAGAAGAGAGAAACTTTTATGAAGAAGATGTATGCATCTATTTCTGTAAGACTTTGTTTCAAGTAGGATTCACAAATGCATTCCTTTCTCCCACTCACACGGTGAGCAAATAAGGGTATATGCAAAATGGTCAGTATCGATACGATAAAGTATCTGGAGTATTTAAAGGCAAAACTTTTTTGCCATGACGACATAAGCTTACACTTCGTTACCCAATAGTATAGATGGAAGAGGGAGAGTATTTCAAAGTAGTCAGCTATGGACGAAATGAGTGACAATGCAACGCGATACAAAATGATGTCTAGTTTCGTTATATCCGCGCACTTTTTGGTGAAAAGCACGTTTTTCAAGCCTATAACTGTGCTGAGGATGCAGTAAAAAAATTGTAACATGTTGAGATTGCAGAGCAAGTCATAGTACACGTTTTTCACTCGAAACTTTTTTAAACTTGAATGCACAAAGTACTCCACTGTCAAACTTGTCATGGACACCACAGTGCGAAAGGAGGCACCAACTGTTATGCAGTTGATCATTTCTTCTCTTGATTGAATGCAGAAGCTTTAATGGGTGTTGGACGCACGCATTCTAAACATTCACATAAAATACATAAATTATTCTACATTGTACACACACAAAAAAATAATTCCGTATGAATACCATTTGTTTTATTGAACTTCCCTCATCCATGTTCTCCTTTTCCTATGTATAAAGAATGGTTCCCGGACATTTGTTTGATAGACATGTAGCTGGACAAAATTTTACCACGTGGACATTTGGAGGACGGCTATTTCACCGAAAATGTATGTAAATACAATTTGACATTTTGCGTGACTTTGCAACCAATAAAATAATATTGTTCTAATGCTAAAAAGACTAAAACTTAATAAAATACAGTAAAATCATAATCATATAACACATTTGTTATGTAACTTCTAGTGGATAAAATTATACATCACATAATTTTAATAGGAATAGAAAAGAAAATAAAAATTACGCTGGAGATTTGGATAAGCTTGGAAACTTATTGGAAGTCCTCTAAATCGGGATGAAGTTTTTCCAACGGAAATTTTTCGTTTCCACACGCTGAGCTTCTCTTTGAATGCTGTCAACTTTTCTGCTGTTCCTACCAGTGTCTCATTTCGGCCCTTCATTGATGTATTCAAGTTGTTAATTTCTGTAAAAATGTCTGTGAGGTACCCAAATTGTAAAAGCCATTTTGAATCGTCAAACCTAGAAGCAAGTAGGTGTTTTTGATAAACCAAAAAAAATCTGAACTTCTAATCTCGTTTCCAGTAACCTCTGAAGAACTTTCCCTTGAGATAACCATCGAACCTTAGAATGGTAGAGCAAATGGGTATGTTCTGACCCAAAATATTCGCATATCCGATTAAAAATTCAACTGTATAGTGACCTAGATTTAATGAAGTTAATGATTTGATTGACTTCTTTAAATTACAACATTTAACTCCTCAGAAGGACGTTTAGCTCCAAGATTCTCTCGGTGAAGAAGACAGTGAAGAATAAGTACTTCTCGGTTCACATTTTTTACTCGACTTGTAAATCCCTGACGAGCGCCAAGCATGGCTGGTGCACCATCACAACACACACTGTAACATTAATTTCAGGATAGTCCTTCATCTTTTAAAAAGAATTCGCCATTTTAAATATGTCTTCACCAGGTGTGGTATTATTGCAAAAAGTATCGGGCTCAGCACAGATCCCTAATGGACACCGACTTCAACTTTGAACCACTCTGATATTTGTCCTTCAACTTGCACTACAGTTTTTGCTGATGATAGAATGGGAAAAAGAAAAAGGTCCATTGTCACTTTGCTTATCAAATCTCGGGCGTTTAATTTCCATTTTCCCGAAGAATTTTCTGTCACTGTTAGAAAAAGTAGCACGTTTAGCTTCAAGATGGCGATTCAATTTATTTTCTTTCATCAACTCGTTGCTAAGCGCTTCCATACATAAAACGCATTGGGGCTTTGATACACCATGATCTCTTAATTCTGTAAATCCCAGATTGAGAAATTCTTCTTCATATGGACGTTTTTAATCCATAGTGATGAAATAAAATCAAAACTATGATAAATTAATCCCTTGCTCGCACCTTCAAGAACAAGAAAAAATGGAATGCATATTAGCGCTGACAACGCTCTTTTATTTCCCAAATTTATTGACATGTATTGACAAATATTTACTGTAAATGTGCCAGAGTTGCGATACTTCTGTTATTGCGCTCTCGCTATAACATAATAGAAACTAGGTAGGCAGGCACTTGGTATGCATTGCATTGTTTTTACTTGCAATTACAAGTGTATGCAGTTGCATGGACGAGAAGAGAATAGAGAATTGATTCGTAAATTTATTGATTTCTACTCGTATAATTAAGTTTTTTTTTGTTATTTCAAGATTTTTTTATCTTCCCGTTTTCCTGATTGGCCCTTGGCGACCCAAAAAAATTGCCAAGCGACAAGGTTAAGAACCACTGCTGTAGTTATAGGAAAGCGGACATTAGGGCTATTCACTCAGCATACTCGCTTGCAGAAAAATATAATCAGAAACACATGATGCCTACAAGTGAAGCTAGGGATTAAGTGTAATGCATAGGGTGATATATTAACAATATTTTATCATCATCATCATCATCCATTTTGCCTTCTAGGCCTGGTTATTGTTCCCAAAGAGTCGGGGTCAACCAGTTTGTTGCAACAACTACGCCATTTCATTCTTTCTTTAGCATCCTTCGCACAAGCTTTCTTTTTTCCATATCGTGATGAATCACTTCATTCCATGCTTTCTTTGGTCTTCCTCTCTTCATCTTCCCATCAATCAATTCATCTTTTATCTTCTTTACAACGTTCCCTTCGGACATCCTTTCAACATGACCAAACCAACGTAATCTAATCTCTTCTAAATGCACTTCTATATCCTCAATTCCAATTTTCTTTCTCAACACATCGTTGGCAATCCTATCTTCCAGCGTCTTTCCGCACATCATCCTAATCATTCTCATCTCAGTTGTTTGTAGCCTTCTCGTGTCAGCCTTCTTCATCACCCAGCATTCAGAACCGTAACAAATCGTACTTCTAACGCAAACTTTATACAGCCTTGCTTTTAGTTCGTCAGATAAAAAATTTCCACACAGTAAGCCAGATAATTCCTTCAACTTTTTCCAACGTAGGCGTATTCGCGCTCTTACGCTACTAGAAACATCACTGCTGCAATTGATCATATCGCCCAAATAACATAACTCATCAACAACATCCAACGTATCATCTCTTAATTTGACTTTTTCAACAAGAGTACTTACGCTGTCTCCATTTTTGCACTTTCTACAAACAAAGCCACTCACTGCAGAAAGAGAGCCCTTTATAGAGGAACATCTTTTGTGAACCCACTTATTACAAGTCGTACATAAAATGGTGTTTCTCATTACCCTCAGTCCACATAATGAACAGGGGTCGACACTACTCACTTCCCTGACACCATTAGTTTTATTACTCACGATCATCACTTTGGTCTTTGCTACATTTATTTTTAATCGTTTTCTTTAAAGTGCTCTTTTCCATTCGGTATACTTAACATTCAACTCATCCAAACTATCACCTACAACTATGAAATCATCAGCATACAAAAATTCACGATTATTTTTCGGGATTTCCGAGCTTAGAGCGTCCATCACTATGACAAACAACAAAGGACTTATTACAGACCCTTGGTGAACACCAACATTTATTTTAAACCACTCTGAAAGCTCACCTTCGATACGCACTGCTGTTCTTGAATCTCGATACATTTCCTTTACTGCGTTCACTTCAAACTCAGGTATACCCTTCTTTCTTAATGCCCAACGTATAACATTCCTAGGAACTGAATCAAAAGCGTTCTCAAGATCGACAAACGCTATATACAATTCTTTTCCAACTCTCAAATACTTCTCAATCAGTTGCCTCTTTATGAAAATTGCGTTTATAGTGCCTTTTCCTGGTGTAAACCCCATTTCCAGATCATCAATATCAACTTTCGCTCTGATCCTACCTTCAAACACTCTTTCCAAAACCTTCATACCGTGCTCCAGCATTTTCAGAATTCTGTAATTCTTACACTCTTTTGCATCCCCTTTCCCCTTGTACAACGGAACCAAAACGCTTTTTCTCCAACTTTCTGGCATTTTTTCTCCATCCATCATTCGATTTCCAATCTTTGCTAACTCATTTTCAAATTGACACATCTCAATCACCTCAATAGGTACACCACTTGGGCCAGCCGACTTACCATGCTTCATCTTCAATATAGCGGCCTTTATCTCCTCTGCTGTTATTAGCCTTACTGGGCCCTGGATAATATTGTTACTGGGAGAAATTTCCCAAGAATTTTCATTATTGTACAGTTCTTCACAGTATCCTTTCCATATTTTCAATCTGTCTTCTAGATCAAGATGTTTGTTTCCGTTTTTATTTGATATGCAAGGCACGCCAACAATATCTTTTTTATTTCTAGTGCTATGTTTTGCCATTTTAAAGACTTTTCTCATTCTTTCTTCCCGTCTCAAATTCTTTTAATTCCTTTTTAACTTCGTCGGTCATTGCCCTCCTAGTGACCTTTTTTGCCTCTTTCCTGCTCTCCACAAAATCCTTTCTAGCTAACTCCGTTTTTACTTTACACCAATTTTTGTATTTCGATTTCTTATTTTTAACTGCATTCTTAACATCCTGGACATTTCTTTCTCCTCTAGATTTCGAGACGCCGCACACTTTTTTCGTAACATTTGATAAAACCTTCATCTTGTCATCCCAGCAATTGGCCCCTTCCAGAATACGCTGTGCTTCTCTACCAAACTTTTCCTTTGCACGAGTCTCTTTCAGTTTCCAAGTTTTCACTCTCTCTTTCTTTTCCCTATAATCGTTGGATTAAAAATCCTTTTTTTTTTTTCCTTTTTCTAACCAATATATAATCTGTTACACTCACTTCCCCTCCGAATCAAAAGTTATCAATTTTTCCTTCTCTTTTTTGAAACAGGTATTGACAATCTTGAGGTCAAAACTATCGGCAAACTCTAGCAGCATTTCTCCCTCTTTATTTCCTTTTTCCAAAACCAAAACCTCCGTGAACGTCTGCGAAACCTCAGCATCTCTACCAACATGTCCATTGAAATGAACAACGCACTTACCCTTTACCTTCATCATCACTTCAGTCAAACAATTGTAAAACTCCACTTTTTCTTCTAAACTAAAATCAACCTGTGGTGCGTAGGCAGATACAAATGTCATCACTTCTTCGTAAACAGCCATCTCCATAATAATTACTCTACTTGACATACACTGCATGTATAGCATAGATACACTAACTTTTTCTCTACTACTACAATGATGCTGATTAATGGCTATTATTATTATTATGAGTAAGTTTATTGTTGAAATTTATTTTGAGATTTTAATGAATATGAATTTTAGCTGGAGAAAGAAAAAGATATGTTTGCACTTTACATAATAGCAAAAAATGCAAAGGTTAAATATCAATTTATTATGTTTTATTTTGTTGAATCTTAATTTTTGCTTTTTTTAAGGAACAATAATTTATAAAAAAAAGTTTAGACGTTAGATTTAATGAAATAAAAAAGAAAAAGGCGCATAATCATGATTTTTCATCTACAATCAAGAGAATGACTCTGAACGCAATTAAAAAAGAAGCGCCTGAAAAAATTTTCTCCCCTACATCTAAAATTCATAGGTTTTATCGTTTTAATGGAAATTAATTGTTTAAACTGTATTCATTTTAAGAGACAATATCTGTGAGCTAAACCAAGAAAAGTTCGATTGCTTGCCAAAACCCGAAAGTATAAAGCGATTTATTAGAAGAAATAGAGGCCTCGAGAAACCTCCTAAATCTATAGACTTTCAAATTCCTGAAGAATACAATTTTTTTGGGGCAAAAAAGACTATTAGTTTTTACGGCTTTTGTGTTTAGGTAATATTTATCCAAATAAATGAAAATTTATCTTAATCTTTTGCCTTTAGATATTCTCAAATGTTCAACGCCTTTGATGATGTATTTTTGTAGATGGTATATTTAAAAAATGTCCAAAAAATTTTTATCAAATTTTTACTGTTCATATCTTCTATATGAATGTACAGATTCCTGTATTATACAGTTTACTACCAGATAAAACAGAAAATTCTTACAAGTATATCAAATTAAATAAAAAATTTTTATATTTTATTAAAATTTTTTAGGGAGGTCTTCAAAACATTGAAAGAGTTTGGGATATTAAATATATAGCTTTTCAATGGGGATTTCGAAATGGCCATAATGAATGCATCAAAAAAAATTTGTTATTTTTCAAATTTTTGTTTTATTTTCATCACAAATTATATGCTTTTAGGTATATCCTGAATCTAAATACCAAGGTTGTTATTTCCATTTTACGCAATAAATATATAAAAACGTTATTCATTTTGGTTTTAAAGAAAAATATCAAAATAATCTTACTTTCAGATTTACAATCAAAATGATCATGACAATTGCTTTTTTGCCCTTACATCAAGTATAGTTTTTTTAAGAAAGATAGAACATATCATTTTTGTTTAAGGTTGAAAAAATTTATAGAAGAATTAAAGCGCTTACAAATCTTTTTTTTTCAATGAGAAATTTCTATGAATACTTTGAAAAAACATGCTTCCTTCTTTTCGAGCCTTCTTTATGGAATCTCCATAATTGAAAAATTCGGACTAATAATAATCAATGTGAAGGCTGGCACAATGGGTAAATCAAAAATTTCCTTTTTTAATATAAGTATATTAATATAAAATATTTTTTAGCCTACGTTGTGCTATTCATCTTGCTAATCCTTCAATATGGAACATTTTGGACTTTGTTAAAAAAGAAGAGCAAAAATGTAGCTTAGAAATCAGTCAAAGTGAAAAGGGACGTTTTCAAAAATATTCCACTATAAAAGCTAACGAAGATGCTGAGAAACTATAATGTTTATATATGACGAATTTTTTCAAGATAAAAATGTCCTTAAGTTTCTGAAAAAAGTATCTGTTTTTATTGCAAAGTACAAGAAAGTTGATATCACGAACGACATTTTTGAAGAAATAAATTTTATGCGAATAGATAATAATAGTAATTTGTTTTCAATTAATAATCTCATTAACCAATAAAGTTTATGCCGCATTACTTTTAAACATTTTTTTTCTTATTTTTTTATTTACTCTGTCTGCGTTCGTATTAAGCTTATTTTTTCTTTTTTTGCATTTTAAAAACTAGCATATTTTAACTTTATGTGGTTTTTTTAACTACCATTAAAAATAATAAGCAATGTTTAAAAAGTTAAGAAGAAATTTTGATGAAAAAAAAAAATTTCATAAATTATAATTATAAAACTATTTGTAATTTTATATTTATATATTTTTTTGATTTGAAGTGAGGAAAAAGAACGGAAAGTTTGCATAAAGTGAGGTAGTTTAACATTGTTAGGTGTATGAAGAAAAACGGGTTTGTTGATTTTTGGCATTGAAGGGAAATTGGAATATTTTAAAATTTTCCGAAACTAATTCATTTTATTAGAAATTCAATCTTTCTAAGCATACGTTTATTTTGAATTTAGAAGTCTAAAGAAATCATTCGTATTCCTATTAAATTAACATTTATGATGTCGAATAAAAATTATTTTCCCAAAGGCGGAGAAGTCAGCCAATGATATAATTTGTAGCGATCTCATATATCATATATGGATTGGTAGATTCTAAAAAGTTATAATAACCTTAGAAAAATCGCCAAATCTTCAGAAATAGGAACTACAATTCATCATTTATAAACAATTTTTTCGAAAAAGGTTCTAAAAGATATCTTATCTAATTATGAACTGAATATTTACCTCTAGAAAAACATCTTGTTTCTGAAAAAAACAAAAAATCACATAAAAATAAATAAAATAAAGTTTTCCGATATTAATTTGCTGTAATATGGGATGGTAGCGAAAAATGAGTATTTCTTGACAATTTATTTTCCAAATAATGTAGATTCTAGAACTTTTGGAAGTCTAAAAGGACCTACCTGCCTCTATTATATCGAAGAGATAGAATTTTCTTCAGTTCTTTCTGAAAAATTTTATTGAAAGAATTTTCTACTGCTTCAAATACTAAATCTTGCGATATTTGTGTACTTTTTTAAACAAATATATTTTAATTTTCACTGTTTCAAGTTTTTTTTATGTCGTATTAACCTAAAAAAAAGAAAAAGATCTTTGTATAAAAAGGTTTTAAAATTGAATTTCAGATAAAGACTCATAGTAAAACTTTTATTTACGAAAGACTTTCGGATAATTAAATAAAAAATCAAAATTTTTAAAATACTTCAAACTTCAAATTTTGTTCGAATAAAAGAAAATATATATCATTTTTTAATTTTAAGTAATAAATAGTTATAAGATGTCGTAAGTTAATTTTTTTATGAAATTATCAAAATATAATATGCGCATATTAACACCTCTAAATATAATAAAAATAAATTCTTGATAATTTTAACTATCAGCATATGCACAGGCGCGGCAGAAAAATTTAAGGGAGGTGCACATTTTTTTCACTAAATTTTAGAAAAAAAAATTGATAAACTATTATGGGAATCTTTGAAAAAGAAAAAAACTCACGTTTATATGAAGATTTGATTTATTTAAAAAGGAATTGAAGTCTTCTTTTCTTGTTCCCGAACCTATTTACAACTCTTTCCATTAACAGTTTTTTTCCTCATTAACCTTTTTGCGGTGGACGCTCAGCATGCAGAGACCAGAAAGACGCTCGTCAGACATAGTTGATCTTAACCAAGTGTTCACTCTTCTCAGCGTGGTAAACGATCTTTCGATGGTGCATGTCGTCACAGGGAGAGTTAGTAGAATCAAAATAGCTTCTCTAATAGCAGGATAAAATTGGGTGTGAGCAATTCGATGAACTCTATTTTGCTTTCGTTATCCTTTGACACTAACCAAAAATCAAAGCAACTCAATGATTCATTTTCTAAATGATCAATAGCATAAATGTTTTGGATTTGGGAGACTTTCTCAAAAAGATCTTTTCGAGTGGTGTTTTCAATGTGTGAGGGATGAAATATACTCACGTCAAAGTGAGATTTTTGTTCGGGAAAACGAGTTTACAGAGAAGAAATGAGCGAGTCAAGATAAGGAATGAAAACACTTATGGAGAAATAATCGTCAACGTTTTTTGATTCAAGGTTTTTTCTCTAAAGTTTTTTGTGCCATTCACTTGCCATGTGGATTCCTGCCTGCTCATTGAACTGTTGGTAGTTGGTGGATGGTGCTTTAATGAATTTACCCTGAATCCCTCTATGAACAACTTAAGGAAATACTACACACATTACACAAAGCGGTCCTTTTAATTTTGGAGAGTACGTTAACCAAGGAGCGTGGTGTGTAAGCCATGGATGACGGAAACACCTTTTATTTTCATCTACATCTTTTTTAAAATCGTAATTAACAGTAGGTGTATATGGTTTTGTTAGGAGTTGTAGCTTCAAAGATTCGTCCACCAGCTTGTTATTCACATAATTTCCAATGTCTAGTACTAGTTCGTTTGGAAGAGAAGAACTAGATTCAGGAGAAGATTCACTTTCATTGGGTTTACTAGAATTACCGATTTTCTATTTTTTTTTTTATCATTTTCGGGCTTTTTTTCATCTTGTTCAGTTACACGACTATGTTTAATTTGTATAAAATTTCTAATATCCATCTTGAATTGATTTTTCTGAAATCCAACAAGATATTTAAAAATCATAAGTGAAAGGATACTCTTTAAGTGTGAAATAAACGCAACAAAAAAAAACGAAAAAAGTTAGAATCTGAAAAGACTGTTGAAGCAAAAAACCATTTTAAGTGCGGAAACAAAGAAAGAGAGTTCTTTGAAAATGGAGATTTTTATATAGGGAATTCAAGCCTCAAATTTTTTTAAACATTTGAAAAAAAATTTTGTTATCAAGTTGATAGTCCTCACTAGCACTTCATGTTTGTTATGTTATAACAAAAAATTTTATTTCAATTTTTTTTTCAGGGGGGTCCAGATGCTACCCCTTGCACATACCTGCCGGGGCCTATGTCAGCATGGGTAAAATTATTATCAAGTGGTTTAATATCTACTAAATATTTAAAAAAGTAAATTTACAACTTAATAAGATTTTTGGAAAAATGATTTGAAAATTTTTATTTACAATTTATCTCAAATTTTGGGGAGTAATTTTAACTATTTAAATAAGAAATCATTTTATTTTTTTGAAATAGTAATATTAATGCGTATTCCTTTTATAGACAGTAATGGAACCTTATATATAGTAAAAATTAGCTTTACTACTTTTTTACTATTCATATAGTAATATTACTATTTATTTTTTATTTTTAATCATTTAACCCGTTCACGCCCAATGTCGATTAAGTCGACTTTACAAAAATAAAATCGTCTGCATTTATCAAAGCTCTTTAATACAAATCTTCTGCTTTACATTTGATATCGTCTGATTATTCTGGTCGTTAACGGGTTAATATAATTTACTGCTATTGTTTATTAAAATAAAATTGTATAATACTAAACAATAGGAATCTTATATTCATTTTCATAAGTTAGTATTTCCTCTTCTAACTAAACTCAGAAGATATATCAGAAGGCAAAAATAAGTCTGCTTCTTGATGACAATTAGGCCGCACATTCAAAAATAGGTTTGTCAACTCTTTTTGATTGCGGTTTAGTTAAAAACTTTAAAATTTGGTGTATAGGAAAAAAGTAGCTTTGATGGAGTGGTTAGAAAACTATTCAAAGCAGAAAAACAATTTGAGATTCTTTGCTAGCGTGAAAAATAAGGTATAAATCGAAAAGTTTATTCTATAAAGATATTGGAGAGTGTAATCGAATTTGTTGCACCTAAAGACTTGGGGATAAATCTGTTGTATAGGAAAATGAATCTAAGCAAGATATGTCAAATAAAAACTCACGTGGCTTCAACGATTATGGTCTATAAATTCTCAGTCTAATATAAACTGCCCGAAAGAAGAGATTCAATGTAAAGGTACGGTTCTGTTCTTATAGATAAATTATGTGAAGATTTAAAATAAGCTTTTGATTTTATTTTCACAAATATGGTAATAAGAAATATATCAAATGAAAAGTTAAAGAATATATATAACACCTGGAACCTTATATATATATATATATTGAGCAATCTATCATAAACAATTCAAATTTCTGCATGTCATTTCAGTGAAGTGAATGAACGACCTGGTAAAATGATCAATTACAAAAATGACTTCTGAAAAAAGGGAAAGTGCTATGATGCCAATTATCGAAGAAAGTAATGAACTAATTATTAAAATTGACGTAATTAGTGCTAAAGTTAGTCAAAGAATAAAGCTCTTATCGTGATGCTACTGATTAAAATCTAGATAGAAGAAAAATAAATTATAGACAATTAGTTGGCAAAGTTTGATATAAAATTGTTTTGTGGAAGTGATAGCAAATTTGTTTTTGTTTAGTGATTACCATACGCCTTTTTTTTTAAAATATTATCAAATGCTTGCATTCAAAGCACTAGAAAAGAATTAAAAACTCAGCTTCAAAAATGAGAAGTTATTTATCCTTATTATATACTTGAATATTTTGATTAAAATCATGTTTATAAAATGTTAAAAAAAGTATTGTTGAGAAATCATGAATAAAAGTTGATCTCTATAATGTGTAAACCATTCAAACAAGTATAGAAAACTTTATTAATTTTCGACCACTCTCCTTCTTCTTCATGTAAATAAACAAATCGTTAAAAGAACACAAGAAAAGAGAGACTTTTTCTTTCTTTCCACTTTATTTTCTCTTTTCTCGTGTGTTCATTTAACGATTTGTTTATTTATTTGAAGAAAACCAGAGTGGTCTAAAATTAATAAAGGAATATAGAGATTGCTATCATAGAAAGTTGAAAAAGAATGCTGAAAATACGAAAAAGCAAGTTTATTTTTCATAGAAATAAGGTTAAAGCTAAAATTTAAATGTTGAAACATGATTACTATACCAAAATTTTCAAGTGCAAAGAACCTCTAAAAATGGTTGGGATAAGATAAATAAAATAATAAAACGTGAGAAGGAGAATGATTTTCCAATCAAAATTGATTGAAAATTTGATGAAAAAAATGAGAAAGTCATATCCGACTATTTTAATGAGCATTTTCTATCTACCAATAATTTAATAATGATACATCTAATAACGAATTCATCAAATACCTTGACATTGCTAATCACTCTTTCCATTTCTCAAAAGTTAACGATAATGACGTTCTTATTCCATTAAACGGCATAAAGTCTAAAAAGTCCTCTGTTGTTAACAACCTCTGTGTATACAAATTAAGTTCGATGATAAGCGATATTATAACATTTTTGGTCATTGCTTTTAATTCATGTATTGAGTACAGCGTTTATCCAAGTGCATTCAAGTTAGCATAACTTATGCCGGTTTTTAAAAAAGGAAATAGGTCGTTGATTGTTAATTATTATAGACCTATTAGTTTGATTAATACCATTTCGAAGGTTTTTGAAAAAATTCTTTTTAAACAAATATATTCCTATATAAAGAAGAATAACCTACTTTTTAGAAACCAGTTTGAATTTAGATCGAATTATAGCACAGATTATCTTCATGCTCTGTTTATACAAAATATTCAACATTATTTAGAATAATCTAATGATGTGTTAGCGCTATTTTGGATCTGTCAAAGGCTTTTTTTCTGATTCATCATTAGCTTTTTTCAACTCGTATTTTTCATCTAGAAAGTATCTTGTTTATGAGAACAATACGAAACCTTCTATCAGATTAATCCTCTCAGGGGTACCACAGGTGTCTATTTTGGGCCCACTGTTTTGTCTTTACATTAATGATATCCCTAAGTCAAATCATTTGCTTGACTTTTATCTTTTTGCTGACGACATAACTCTTATTCTACCTCTTTCAAAAATTGAAAATACTAGTAAAGATGTTGATAATATGTCAGATCAAATATGCTCAAACATAATTTCAGTCATGAATTGGTGCAATTTTAATTCTCTGAAAGGTAATTCTTCAAAGTGTAAGGCTATATTATTTTCATACAAAAGAAAGATTCATCATAACTTGAAATTGAATAAAATAGGTATTGAGTTTGTGAACAAAACAAATTTTTTAGGTTTGGTTATTAATGAAAAGTTGTAATGGGACGATCATGTGAATCTTTTATCAATAAAATAGAATAGTATAGATGCAATATTACGAAGATTTAAAAATGAATTTACTGTTAACATAAAGTTATTGTTATATAAGTCCTTAATTTTACCACATCTGTATTACAGTGTAACAAAATGGGGACATACAAATATTTCCAAACTTGAAAAACTACAAAAAGTATCTTAAGGACTGTCTTTAGATTAAAATACAATAGTCATACTACATTCTATTTTATTCATTATAATTTATTGAAATTAAAATTCTATTCAAATGTCAAAGTTTGTTTATAAATTTAGTAATAAAACAATCCCTGCAATCAATGAAAATTGGTTTTCATCCAACTGTCAATATACACAATAATTTTGAGATCTTCAGAAAAATTTGCTATTCCATATTATATACATCGAAAGTCATGACCTTTTTTGAAATATATAGCTATAATTTTTGGAAAGATTTTCTTCGTGAATTTGACCTTGTTTATACTTCCATGTATAATTTCAAATCTATGATTAAGGGATATCTCATTCATCAATATGACGCAACGTGCAAAAAAGCATATTGCTATGCTTGTCAAAGTTAGTCTTTTTATTATAATTTTTTTTTTGGCGTTTTCATATTCTTAAGGTAATCTTGAATTCTTTTTAACTATTTTAACAAAATCTATAAATATTTTATTGTGTTTTCTTTTATATTATTAGTGTGCTTTACATATCAATAAAATTAATATGTAGGTAATAGAATTTCTTTGTTTCATTTTTACCCATTTTCAAATATGCTGAATTCAGTGGTGATATTCATTTTTTATGAAAATCAATCAAACCTATCTAAAAATTGACTAAATGTGACAGCTCATATCAAAAAGAAACTTTTTATCTAAAAAATTATATAAAGTTTTTTACACATTTATACCCATTTTCAAATATGCTGAATTCAATGGTGATATTAATTTTTTATGAAAATCAATCAACCTGTCAAAAAATTGATCTAAATGTGACAGCTTATCTCAAAAAGAAGCTTTTTGATTTAAATAATTATATAATGTTTTTTATACATCCATTTTCAAACATGCTAAATTCAGTGGTGATATTCATTTTTTTATAAAAATCCTTC
The DNA here is from genome assembly GCA_030549495.1 of Nectonema munidae. Lineage (NCBI taxonomy): Eukaryota > Metazoa > Nematomorpha > Nectonematoida > Nectonematidae > Nectonema > Nectonema munidae. The sequence goes on along the minus strand of JAUIRK010000952.1, from coordinate 702,378 downwards.
AAACCTGTCAAAAAAGTTATTTACATATGACAGCTCTTCTCAAAAAATAAACAATTCCTTTAAATATTTTATTAGTTAAACTTATATAGGATAAATTAATGTAATTTTATTCATAAAAGTTATTTGTTCTTAAAAAATTCCCTCTTATTATATTGTGAAAATGGTAAATGATGGGTTTGCGATAAGGTACCGCTGTACTCATTTGAGTAGATTAAAAGTATCCTAGGTTATCTTCTATAACTTAATATTTGTTTAATCGAATGCGTTTAATTTGTATATAATTTATTTTGCACTTCTGTTATTATTTTCTATACAGATAATTTCATTATTATGTAATTACACCATCTCAATTACGATAGCTAATTGTATAAAAAAAATTTCAAATATTTTAGACTTTCACTTTCTATTTAAAATGGCGAAATTTTAATTCACGCCTGGATACTTGTCAATTCCAAAATCCAAATCCTAAATGTATTTTGAAACAATTAACTTAACTGACTCAATATATGTGTAAGTAGCAATATTAAGAAGATTATTTAAGATGACTCGTTGCTTTTCTATTTTAGTTTGGTAAAATTTATTTGCTAAAAATTTGAACATTCTTCTTTTATTTAGCCTCTTCGTTTTAGAAGGTTGGCATGAACCCTTTCTTCACTATATTCTTGACATTTCTTTCTGTATTTTTCTCTATCATTTGCAAGTCTCTTCAGTTCTTCGTAATTTCCTTCTGTCATTCGTCTTCCTTCCTCAAACCAATTTATTCTTTTTCTTCCACTTCCTTTCCCTTTTGCCTATCCAAAAGTTTTCGTGATTTCTTTCAACTCTTTTCCGCCACTACCTCTCAGTATGTGCCCGATAAATGCTATTTTTCTTTTTTCAATGCATTTCAAAAGACATGTGTTCATTATTTTCATTCTTTTCAGTACTTCAAGGTTCGTCACATGGGCTGTCCAAAATATTCTGAGAATTCTTCTGTAACACCACATTTGAAAAGCTTCAAACTTTTTACTACTGCTCTCTTTCAATATCCGAGTTTCACTTCATATCTCAAGATAGACCATACGTATGATTCCAAAAATTTTCGTTTTAGTATCAAGCTGAGCCTATATTTCAGGAGTTTTTCATATTTATAGAACGCTTGTCTTGCCATTTCAACCCAACATGATATTTCCTTGTCATCTCTTCCGTCACTTGTTAAGTTTATTCCGAGATATTTGAAATTTTGTACACATTCAATTTTTTCTTCTTTTAATTTCACTAAAACGTGTGTGTTTCCATTTTTGTCTACTTTCATACATTTTGTTTTCTTAATGCCGTAGAGTTTACCTAAGTCATATATCTTTTCAAGTAATTTATTCAATCCTTCTTATGTTTGCATATATTATTATAATTTTAACATATAAATTTTAAAATTTAATATTATTGGGCAAAGTGTCTCAATAGAAATAATCAATCCATCTAACTAATTCATTTGTTAGGAACCAGCCCTGCTTACAACTGTTGAGAGGAGAGATTCAGAAGAATCCTTTAGTTCCACTCTTAGTAATAAATAGATTTCTTGTCTGTGACTTTTTATAGTAACACTTTCTTGTTCAGAACGAATTAAAATACACAAGGTAGTACATTATAAACTATTTATATTATATGGAAATTCGCAATATTTATGCCCTATTTAAAAAATCTTTTACTTTTGTTGAGAATCTGTTATATGGTGTCTGAAATAATTCTGTCAAAAAGAATATGTTGTTGTAATGACGAGCATGTCACTGATTATCGCTCTCAATAAACTGCGCCGTGCTAAAAGTTTTTGCCTAGCCCTTGCTGAATAAGTGATAGGTGTTTTCCAACATAATATTTAGGTTAAATTTAATAGAATTTTGTCATTTCTATTTTTAGTGTTAAATCCTTGTTTTATAAAAAAACACAATTGCATGATTGGTCTATCTGTTTCAAATTATACTCACCGGAGTAATATACAATAAATATTAATAAAAATGATATTTTCCATCTTTTAATTACTTCCAAGACGCTAGCCCTCTCTGGACAGCACTATCGCACGTTAGCCTACTTTTTATCTCTCGATAAGACTTTTTGTTACTCCAGCATTTGTTTCAATACTATAACATCCGAAACTAAATCTTCATTTGTGACCATCAGTTACAAAAACTGGTGAAAACAATAATAATGAATAAATGATTTATTTTATACGATGAGTAGTAATTACTGTCTCTCCATGTCTTAACCGGAAGGTCTCAAACAAATAAAATCTCCTTTTCTATTCATTCAATTTTAGATCCTGCTTGCCAGTTTCTTTTCATCAAAGACTAACTATTTGAAAATTTACTGAAAGTATATATTTTTTAATTGAAATGTACTATTTCTGCTGTAATAAAACTACTTTATCAAGCTCATGAAAGCTATAAATTGTACTTACAGAGAAATGCATGATGAGTTTATGAAAAGACATATATCTTCTAATTAGTTATCTTCATCATTATATCAAGAATTTCTTCTAGCCAAAGTTTTATTCGGATAATTAAGGATGAAATAGAAGAATTTTGAATCAACTCAATCTTAATAGAATAGTGTACAAATAATAAATCAGATCAAGTAATATCAGTTTTTGTTTTGGTTCGCTTGTTAATTAGAAGGTAGTGAGGTGATTACAATTTAACAAAAAAATTTTTTCCTATTCTCCTCCGAAAATAGTTTTTTTTTTATTTATATGAATCTCTGACATTCTCTTGAAGAAAGATCATTCTAAAGGATAAATTTTCCTTTAAATCTTACATTTGCAGGAGCAGATAATGAAATAACTTTTATATTTAACAAATATTTTGTTTTACAATAAAATTAATTCAATTAAATTTTCTTGCTTTCTTTATTTCTTTCTAAATTATATATCAACGATTGCAAGACTAAATTGTAATTTTGTCTTTATTCAAAATTTTATTTGATAAATAAATCTCTTCTTCTAAATTAAAATATAAGAAATATCCTTTATATATACATAATTATCCACATATTGATTTAATCTAAATCATGATTTCTTTCAATTGTATCGAACTACGAGTAGAATTTATAAATGTATTCGAACCCGTGACATAAAATTATTTTTTAATATACTTTTATAATTTTAAATTTCTTTTTTAAATTTACTAAACTCTATTTTGAACTCAAATTATAAAATTCCTAGGTATTTTTTTTAAACTCCTTGATCAATTAAAAACTCATTCAAAGAATATTTTTATTACTTTTTTGTTAACTTACGAAATTGCTTAAGATATCGGCGAGTTTTCAAACTTATGTTTTTTTGTCTATTGACAAAATCTCATTTTGAGATATAAACGTGGTTTGTAATTATACTGATATGACTGAATAAGCTAAGTGTAAACGCCTTTGATAAGTTCCTTCTTGGATTCCGCTAATCAATGGGGATGGGACGGTTATTTTATTATGGCCGAATTCTGATGAATGGGGGCACAAGAAATTCTTTACATAAAGTCGTTTGCTATCAAGCTGGGTTACTTTACTTGTTTGGGCACCAAGAAAGATGAATCTATTCTTTTTTTCTGATTCAATAGGAATGCTTTTTTTCGTAACCATATGTTTAAATATTTGCAATGTGGTTTTAATATCTTTCAAATTTCTTGATGTTGATAAATATGGGTGTATACTGTGCCTCTTTTGAGAAGTAGTCGGAGTCGTAATATTGCGACTCCGATTTCATAAATAGTTATACTAATATATGTTAGAAAAAATAAATTGATAGATACTCCTTTTAGTGTGCAAAAATGAGTCATAAAAATATTTATCATTTTAGTCCCAATCTTGTATTTTTGAAAATTGCAACCCATAAAAAAGGCTAAAAAAATCAGTATAATTAAAGAGTGAACTCAGTTATGAATAGAAAGTTTTTAGGAAAAATTTTTGAACCAATTATCTTTAGAAAAAAATTAAAGATACATTTAGTTTATGAATCCTATTATTTTATCTTAGTTAAAATTGTTATACACAATATTTTGAAAATCTTTTTTAATACAATTCAAGAATGACACTAAATTACAAATACAAACCAATATAACATATTAATAAGCTATGTTTAAGAAAATAGATTCAACTTTTTGCTTGCAAAAACAAAGTACAAGTGTCTAAAACTCAGGAAATCCTTAAATGACTATTTAAAATTAACATTCACAAATGACTTTGAAATATGGTGCATGTCATCACACTTATTGGAGATTTAAAAAATTTATAACAGAAAATTTTACAAAAATGGACTTCCAGTCTCAAAAATTACAAGTAGGTGGAGTCATCGGAGTCGAAAAATTATAAATAAGTGAATCGAATTCGAAGTCGCTAAATATTTTTCCCACTTAAAGAAAATCCTGTACCTAGCGCACCATTTTCTTTAAATCTCCGTTGGGGATATTTAAGAGATGAGATGATTATGAAGACTTTTTTTATAAGAAAATCTGATGTTTACATGAATTTCGCTCCTTTTTTGTTTTCTATTTCTTTTTTGTTCTTCATATTTTGAAGGGGAATCCTCTTTCGATTGGGATTACTATCGATATTTTATAATCACCCTTTTGCTCCGATTCAAAGTATGGCTTCATTTCTCAAGTAGCGATTTTCTTCTGTGCCGTCAGAAGAGAGCATTTTACAGTACAATTTGTTCCATTCTTGTAGAGCAAGCTTTGCTGATCCACGTCTTTCGGTTCTTAACATTCCTTTTTTTTATCTTTTTCAGCTACTATCTTGTAATTTCTAGGTGCTTCTTTTTCGAATACCCCCCTGATGGAAGAATGGCGAAATCTATATCCAAGGAATGCTGTTTCTACCGTGTCAATATAGAGGCCAAATAGCGTAAAAATAATCAGTATATGTTGCTCCGTATCACATGGTAGTACTTTGAGTGAAAAATCCGTTATTACGAAAAAGTGTTTATTAAATTAACTCCTATAAAACAAAAAATTAAATTTTTATATTTTAATTATTTAAACTGAACCCAAATTGCTGCATATGTATATCATAAAATATACTCTTATTTTTTATTACATTTTTCTTCACATAAATCAGGCATAAACAAGTTACAACCGTTTTGTGCATATGCTTGTACACCCTAAAATTTTGAAATGTAGATATAGAACAGTATGTAGGGATTAATTTTGCCTTTAATCCATAGACGACAAAGAGTATCAACTAATAAAACCCTTCAGATCTGAAGAAAAAATTCCTAAATCAGGAAATGAGTTTACATCGTTGATAGACTCAAAAATAGAGGATCGACGATTGCACCCTGTTTAAATCATCCATTGCCATAGCAACATGGTTTGCAGCGAAAACTTAAGAACTGTTCATAGATATAAAACTAAAATGCAACCTATGATCAATAAATTTGCAAAATTCTACCCCTTCTAATGTGATATTATTAGCCCATTTTTCTGTAATCTTGCTATGTGGGCCGCAACGCTGTTGAGAACTAGTGCAGCGCTCTATATCCAAGCCCTGACAAGTCTCTCTCAAATTCGCAATTTCAATTTCCTTCGATTTCACTATCCTTTCTTTTCTTTTTTTTATTCAGCTGGACATTTTTTACCAAATATTTAAGAATTTTATAAAAAAACATTCAAATGATTTTCTGAAGCTTCCTTTTTAGATAAGAATTTAATGTAGTCGGTACTTCAATCAAAGTCTTATTTTTTCTCATCTTAAATTTGAGCTGAGATTTCCTTCATTCTTCAGTATTACGGATTTGTTTGAACTGAAAATTGAAGAATGGATGATAACTCATTTTTTTCTTGTAATATGGAATCTGTATAAGAAAATTTTTAGGAAGAGTTTATTGAACTTAAATGGAATGAAGAATTCAAATTGAAGTTACAAAAAAGAAAAGGAAGAAGATATTCAGCTTTTTTTTAGTTCTTAATGGGCACACTTAACATTTTTTATAATCTCAGTGACCGATTCAAGCCATTTTGTGTTATATTGTTATTTGCATATGTGTTATTTTGTTCATTGCTTTGAAAAGGAAAGCGCGCGCGTAGTCTTCAAAGTTGTGCTCCTCAAAGCCCTAGATGCTGCAGTATAATTCAAGAATAAAAATGATTTATTCAAAAGCAAACGCTTGTTATTCGAAAATGAAAATTTATGATCCAAAAAGGCCAGCTAACGACACTTAGTAATTGGATATAAAACCGAACTTTAACTCCGCATTCTTGTAAATGCATTGTCTGCTGACCTTTTTCAATCTATTTTTTTAATTTAACTTTAAGCAAGATCATCTTTACTTCATGGAATTCTGGTGTCCAGGTGAGTCTGAAAGGGTAATCAAGAAAACGTCTATATTAGTGAGAATTGTTCACTACTCGCAGTTCAGCAAAAAAAAGAAATGAAAAATGATCACCATCTTCAGCAGTATAAAGGAAAATAAGATCATAAAAGAAAATGTTTTCCCTGCGTTCTCAGCAAGAATTTCCAGATCGCATCGTTATAAGTTTAAATCTGAATGTTATTGCCATTAAACTTACTTAACACAAAGAGCCTTTGAGGATTGGAATTCTTTGCTGGAAGAAGTAGTTAATTCTCTCAAAGTCAGTGATTTCAAGAAGCACCTTGATATATTTTGGCAGTCTAGAATATTTTATTTTATTACTTTATAATTTTAAGATGTAAATTTTCATAAATTATATCATTTAGAAATAGCGGTAGAATGAAATGGATTAATTCGATTGATTATTATTGATCATGTTAATTCGTGGTTTCTTTTATTGCAACAAAGAAAAAGAATTTTCGTGATATTTTTGTGGGAATTTTCGAGCACATGCTCTTCAATCAAAACACAATTCAAATATTTCAAGCTTAAACTTTGATAAACTTAAAAAAAGTTCTTTATAAAAGTATTTCTTTTTTTTAATCAAAATTAAAAATGATATTATAGCATATACTTAATTTAGTAATGGTGTTTTTGCCTGCCATTTTCATCCCAGTGATGTTGACTTATTTTTAATGATATTAAATGTCAATCAAAATTTTCCATCCTCGAAAAACTTTTAGGCTTCATCATAACAAAAATAAAATGAAAACTTATTTACTGTGTTTGTTATTATTGCAACAACAGCAATCTCATGTATAAGTAATAGAGTTCAGCAATCATGTTTGTTTTCTCTTTTTGTTTTAAAATTCAATTGCGTTTTCATCCACAATGATAAAACAATGAAGCCAAATTATGTTACATTGTTATTGTTTTTTCTTTTAACTTGATTCAAATAAACTTCAATTTTTCTTTTTTAATCACCAATTCTTTATCTTATGATGTTCAAAACTTATTTTCCAAGATCACAATTTTTTATTTTGCAATGCTTGCATTTTATAATTATATTTTAATTATCTTAACCCGTTAACGACCAGAATAATCAGACGATATCTACTGTAAAGCAGAAGATTTGTATTAAAGAGCTTTGATAAACGCAGACGATTTTATTTTTGTAAAGTCGACTCAATCGACTTTTTCTTGCTCTCTAAATACGCCAAAATTTTTTCTTGCAAAATATCCAAAACCTATTTCTTTTGTGAGATGTTTTCGAGGTAATGACTTTTCTTATACTTTCATTCATTCTTTATTTTTTCTGATCTTTTACCCAGTTTTTCATATTTCTCCTCATACTCATCACCTACTATATTTCCTTCCGTGCTTACTTTATCTTGCTCTGTTTATCGTTTACTCTCTTCTCCATACATATGGTTTTTTCTGTAAACATCAAAAGGGTAGATCCACATGCATTATTATCAGATCAATTTGTACGACTAAGAATTGAGTAAGAAAAGTGTCAGCTCGAAGCAAACTTAATTTGGAAATATCTTTTTTCTAAAAATGAATGTACTCTAACTCTCTGTTTTAGTTTTCTATTATAACTTAATTGTTTGCTAAATTTTCAATTGATTCTTATGCTAACATTAACCGTTTGGGCACCAGTGTGACACGCGTGTACCATGAAATGAAAATCGTCATCGATTACAAAAAATTAAAATATCGTGATTGTTCTATTTAATATATTTTATAGCTTTACCCTTAAATAAATTTTATTAGGGCCTTGCATTAATTTCAATTAAATTTTGGGTCTGCATGTAAAAAGGGTTGAAGAATCCTACTGAAGAGGAACGCACACGAACTCAAATTTCCAATGGAATTCAATAGGGATTAATCAAAATTGTCTGCTTTGCGACAACTAAAATGAGTTGATTGCATGTTTGGATTGTTTGTTTTACGTTGAAATTTCATTGGAAAAGAAAGCAGGCGATTAGTCTTCAAAATTTTGGTCCTCCACCAGTTGTCACCAAACTTTTCTTGAAGCTGGGCGGCATTATCGAAAATTTAAAAAACGCGGGTCAGAATATTGAAAAGTTAAAAAACACTGTCATTATGAAATTCCTATTAATTCTTGTTTAAAGCAAAATAAAGCAAACTTTTTGATGTTTTCCCTATGGATGTGACAAAGTTGATTCACTGAGGATACATAGAAAGTGGAAATGAAGGCAATATATTTCAAAAAATTTATTTTGTAACACCTATCAAAATCAAAATTTAGCTTGCGGGCCGGATAAACTTATTTTGCGGGTGGGATCTGGCTCGCGGGCATTAGTTTGGCGACTCCTGGCCTAAAAGAATAAAGTAGTCGCGGAGCGATCATTTGTTTTACTAAATACCTGATAAACAGACATGTTCTCCAATTAGGATACTTTTTCGGGCCTGACGTCATTTTCTGAAGTCATCTCCGACTCCAAAACAAGGAAAATTTTCCTTTTAGATCAGGCGGAATAAGACAGTGAAATGTTTACGCGGCAGATGCCAATTTTTTAAATACGCGCTTTATCACTTGCCTTGATTGATAAAATCGAAAGTTGTCCATTATTGTTTAAGAAGCTTTTTTTAAGTGTGTGTGTGTGTGTGTGTGTTTTTTGACAATTTTTGATAGATTTACACATTTGTTTTTTATCGTTAAAGCTGCGCTAATCAAAGCATAGCTTTCTGCATATAACTTTTTTTCGAATATATACTTGCGGCATCTATGGGAAATGAGTATCATCAAAGAAACTTTCATAGTATTTCTGTTAATAATCTTTCCATCAAAAATGATATATTTCCCAAAATTAGCTTTAATTATTATAAATAATCTTTTTCCATAATCACAAATGCCTATTTCCTCATATAAACTATCAGAATAAATTTCAGGAACACTAATTGGGGCGCTTAAAGGCTAACATCTAGTTCTGCATCACGCTCAAAATAATCATCTAGACTTCTAGAGCAGCTTCATGAAGGAAGGCGTCAATAGTTCAATTAAAATGTCTAAACATTATTTTTGTTTGTATTTAAAATGATTTCACTAAAAGGCATTGAAAACGCCTTTAACCTTTTTTTTTTAATTTTTTTTTTATTTGAATTTGAATTTTTTTTGATTTACGTAACTATTTTAATTTTTGTGTTTCAATTTCTTTTTACTTTTTCATTTCTTCTCTACTTTGTGTGTAAACTAAAAAAATTTCTCTTGGAAGTTAAATTTTCGCGGACTGTTATTTTCGCCAGCAATCATATATTTTCACAATTATCTTCATATGTTCCTTATTTTTCTCTTCAGGGGTTTCAGAAAGATTCTTCTGAGATGATTCGCAAGTTCGTGAAATATCAGCTTTTCGCAAAAATGTCATGATTTACAGTATTCGCGCATAAATATAATGTTATCATTTACAGTCTTGACATGTTGAAAACACCACCTGTATAAGGAAGCCACCTGAATAAGAACGCCATCTTTCGTAAGTGCCAACTAAATTTCCTATATCTCTCATTCACCTTTGATTCTATGAGGGCGTGCCACCTGCCTGACACAGCGAATCGACTTGCAATTTTAGATGAAGATTTCTAAAAAAAAAATTTTTTAAATCACAATGTCTTGTAAGAGGCAATGAAGTTTATTTATACAAAGTCTCTCCTGTATTGTCTCACCAATTTATATCATATTTCATTTATACTTAGAATCTAGGCCTGCTTTTGTTTCAAGATGTTTGGTCGTACACTTTTTTTCTTGTTTTATTATTCGACAACTATTTAAACGAAGTTTTTTGATAGTATATAAAGCCCCAAATGGCTTTTCTACCGCGTTAACCTCTGTTACCTCTTCATTTAGAATTAGCCCCTATGGGTTCAAATGGACCCTTCTATACTAAGCTAGTTATCAATCGCAAAAATTCGGTGGATTTGATTTTAAAAATAAAAGAACTTCATTGAAGACAAAAAACAAAATATTAACAGTTTTTACATGTAATATTTTTTACATGTAGACTCACATTTGTTTTGAAATTTTTCACCGATGTAACATCTATTTATTTTTCGCTTCACACCATGACGTTTCTCTTGATTTGGCGAAGGAAAGGAACAGACATTTTCAATTTTTTTCACATAAACTTTTGAACCAATTTGTCTGGGAGGGACTTCTCGCCCTTCTATGTGATCCTTAGCAAGCTGCTTACCTAAAAAGATTCGAGAAACAATCTTACCTTGTTTGGAGCAATTTTGGTTCCAGCTGTGATTTATTTCGGTAAAAAGTTGTTCGACGACTCTTAGTGTAAAAAGGAAGCATTTGATCAAACGAGTCTACCCCTCCTTTGATTTTATTGTAATCAGCAATCATTTTTGGCAGTTTTTTTCTGTCTCCGAAATTTCATTTTTATCATGGAAAGTACTTTGCATTTTTTTTTCCGTAAATGAGAAAGTATCGTGGTGTCCTTAGTGGACAAGAATTTGGAACAATGAAAAGAGTACCTTGAGTGATCGAAAATGTTCAGGCAAAGAAGTCTTATTTTTCCTCATAGTTCCAATGGAATCTGTTAAGTTTTTGCTCAAAAGTTTTTGTGCAAGAGGAAAAGAACAAAAAAAGTATCAAATGAGATATTGTAGCCTTTCAAATTTTTGCATAATTCTAATGCAACGAATTAAGATATGTTTTTTTGAGGCAGACCAAATTTTTTTCCAAGATAAGGTATGGTTCTCCAATCGTAAAACGAAATAGAGTCACAGAGTGTCCAAACCTTTATTCCGTATTTGGCTGGTTTAATGGGAGGGTACTGCTTGAACGGGGCTTTACCGCTAAACGCTTTCAACTCTTCATCAGCAGGAATGAAAAAGTTTAGATTATAAAATTTTTCAGCAATCGAACTCCAATCTCTCCATAATTCTCTGATTGGGGCAAATTTATCTTCACTTTTTCTTGTTGAAAAGTCATCGAATCTTAGAGCGGCGCAAATATTTTCAAAACGATGCCTTGTCATTATGGCTGCGAAAATTGGTCTTCCATTCTCACAACTTCAAAGATTCTTCGAAACTTCGTTCTTTGATTTGTACACACCCTACAAAATCAAAAAAAAAAAGGCCCCTAAAGGCATTCAGCTCTTTATCATCCAAAGCCATCCAATTATATTATTACCAAAAATAACTTATCCCTTTTTGTTGGTGTTTTGGATAATAATCTCTTTGAGGGAAAAGAGTTGCAATGCAGACGCTTCATCATCGACTCTCGAAATAACGCAAGGTGTGGGTCCAGGTACGTATCGAATTATATTTGATGCAACACATCGTCCACACGAAGGAAAAGGCTTAAAATACGCCAATCAATTTTATTATCCTTTGCTTTTTCAGCCAAGCGTTCGTTTTCTACAAAACTTGCTTCACTTTCGGAAGAAGAATTTACTTCCATAAATGAGACGTTATCTTGACTTTCAGCTCAGTATTATTATCAATTATCTTTGCTTTAGGAATACGAAAGATTATTTTTGGATTTGACATTTTATTTGATGCGTGTACAAAAATGATTTATACAGGAAACAAAAATAGTTTTGAAACAACGAAAGGTAAATATAAAAGATTTCAGAAAGACGAAGAAGGATTACAAGACGTAAAAATGCAACACCTATTTTTTTACAGCAACTTGAAAACAAAAAATCAGATTCATCATTCCTATTATCATTAACAAATAAGATGAAGCAGAATGCGCGTGCACACGAGTTTGAAGTGTGTGTGTGTGTGTGTGTGTGTGTGTGTGTGTGTGTGTGTGTGTGTGTGTGTGTGTGTGTGTGTTTTGTTGTTTTGTTGTGTGTGTGTTGTGTGTGTGTGTGTGTGTGTGTGTGTGTGTGTGTGTGTGTGTGTGTGTGTGTGTGTGTGTGTGTGTGTGTGTGTGTGTGTGTGTGTGTGTGTGTGTGTGTTTGTGTGTGTGTGAGAGTGAGGTTTTTTCTTCTACTTTTGTTGCCTATATATTGTAATATTTATAACGGTTCTAGGAAAGTCTCTGAAGTCGGAAAATCACTGAAGTTCCATGGAAAATCTATGAAGTAATAATTTTTCACGCTTTGTGCATAAGGCGCTCCTCCCTCTCTCTAGCTGGCCTATCTTCCACTGTGTTACATTTTCTCTTTCACTTTTCTTACTCACCAAAGTGTGACATCTACGCCAAACAAAACTTACGCTGGGAAACAATTTATAAAGAGATGAGGAAATTCAATGTTTTATTTCAATTAACTGAGCTACACATAGTATCATCCATCATTATTATTTAGTAATACTAACTCGGGCATTTTATTAGCACATAAGTTGTACTATTATTTTCACATGTGTGGATTTTCCCACAATCATTCTCGCTCTCCTCACTTATTGCATTAGTGCTGCGATAAGAATATTCTCCATTTTTACTATAAGTTTATACATTTAAATTTTATACAGCTTCAAATTTCAAAAAAGAAATTTTTTCTCTAAAATTTTAAAATCACATGAAAATATTAATATTTACAGACAGCCAACCAAAATCTATAAATTCATGTTCTAAAATTTAGTTTTTATTACTTTAAGTCTTAGAAGGTTTTTGAAAGAGGTTTTTAAAAATTAATAAACTACATTTTAGAATTATATCTCGAAAAATATTTTGAAAGATATTGCTAATAAAAAAACAAAAAGAATCTTTTTCTAAAGGAGTATATGTAATTGCCTAGTTTGCCCCTCCCCGTTGACGACCAGAATAATCAGACGATATCTCATGTAAAGCAGAAGATTTGTATTAAAGAGCTTTGATAAACGCAGACGATTTTATTTTTGTAAAGTCGACTATAGTCAGCAACGGGCGTTAACGGGTTAATGTTAAAAGTAAAGCAATGAAAGTATCCATAATGGCTTAAAAATTTTTTGATGTCTTTTTTCCTGTTTTTTTATATTAAATATAAACACCGATAAATTTTACTATGTAGAGTTGGGGCCCCTCTATCATAATTATAATTGCGCCCCAATTCCTAACATCGGCTCTGAGATTGATGACCATTTTTTTAATTGCTCCCGAGTAAGCGGACATTTCTGTTTTTTGTTGACTGTTCAAACATCAACAAACATGATGATTTTGTGACTGTTCAAACATGTTTTTTGTTGACCTTAATGTTTCAACTGTTTTGGGATCATATGAAGAACAACCAACCCAACAATTTTGGGGTGGCTATTCTTCAGAAGAGAGATTTTAGGGTGGCTATTCTTCAGTTGAGTTTTATATTTATTTAAACTTTGAAATGTGTATTGTATAATTAAATCGAGCGTATACTAAACAAATTGTTTTTAATCGGATTACACTGATACTGATTTCCTGAAAACATACTATATATAATCACTAGTATATATTTAATCTTAATAATCTTGAAACAATATCCTGTTTTGCAAGTCAGCTATATAATATTATAGATGTATACTTATTGTTTATTTTTTTAATTCTTCTCACAAAATGAATTTTCAAGATTTTATTTTGCCTTTAAATGATTTTTTAATGTTTTTCAAATAATTAATTTATGTTACTTAAACCAGGAGAATCAAGATGTACTTACTTTGAGTAAATGGCCCAGATACTCATATATTTTTTAAAATTGTACTAGCCGTTGAAAAAGTTTGCACACCCCTGGTTAAAGTCTATTTTTTCTTTGAGCTATGAAGCTTTAAACTTCCTCATCTCTTTTATAAATTGTTTCCTGGCGTTGCGATATTGGCGTAGATTACACTTTGGGGAGTGAGAAAAGTGACAGAGAAATTGTAACACAAGGGAAGATAGGCCAGCTAGAGAGAGAGAAGGCGACTTATGCACAAAGAACTTACTTCAGAGATTTTCCGACTTCAGAGATTCTCCGTCTACGTTTATAACTGCTCCACAGATCATTTTTTTGTTTAAAACGTATTTTTTATCTTACTGCAAAAACTACATATTTATCAATGTGTTTATAGTTATATGTATATAGTACATATGGTTGTAGGTAAAAAATTCCCCTACTAAAAATGCCCCTCTCTGTAAAAATGCTCCCGATCTTCAAATAGGTCAAAAATGCCCCCAATTGTTTGTTTTTCAAAAAAATGAAAAAATTATATACCAGAAATTCAAACTCAGACTTTTGAGCATAAAACTAATAATCAAAATTTTGTTTATTTCCACAACTCCTACCTCTATTACACAGCCAATCGTTTTGCTTTATAATGTTATCTTTTGAAGTTTCATCTTTTTTTCACATTTTACTTCACGTGAATAGGAAAGTAGGACAGTCAAGATATAGAACTAAAAACATCCATGCTAAAGGCATCATATAAAACATAACACAAAACTTAGTGAGCAAATTGCGAAATGCGAATATATAAAAGATGTGTTTAACTTTGAGAAAAATAAAAAATTTTGCACACATGGTAAGAACAAATAAAATAATTGTTAAAGAAAATAATTGTAGAAACATTACACATTTGACAAAATTTCAGAATTTTTGTTTCTATGTGAACTAAACTCAAAATTTGATACAGACTGTAACTTTCACTCAAAAGTTTTTTAAATATCCTGAAAAAATAGGAGCAATTCGACCTATTAGCAAGTTGGGGCCATTTGGACCTATTTGCAGGTCAGGGGCATTTTTACCCTGTAGCATTTTAACGCTACAGACCAAAGGGGCTATGTGTTACTTTTTTTATTACAGAGAAAATATGAACAGTTAATGGCATTAAAACATTTGAAAAGGAAGAAAGTTGACTTACAAATGAAAGTCATAAACAAAAAAAAGAGAGAGACCAAAAAGCTTGACTAAGTGCTAGTCTATACGTAATTAAATTTTATTATGGGTCCAAATGGAGCCGGAGGGTCAGCGGATGGCCTAGTGGTTAGGCTAGGCAGATTTTTTACATGATCAAGCGGGAACAAAAATGGTATTGAAAAAAAGTCATGAACAGGATGCTGTATTTTTTTACAAAAAAAAAGTAAAAGATGAGTTCTTATACCAAAAAAAGAAATAAGCAATCATAGCATTTGAAGCCTAATTTTTCTAAACTCCCTTTTTTGCATATAAGATCAGCGAATGGAAAACCAGGATTCTTATAAATCCTCCTGGATTCCGTTGCTAAGCAACGGGAAACCAGAACACCTAGCAAACCTTACTAGTGATCCTAAACATATGGTCTTGATCCTGGAATTGATACCGGATTGTGATATCCTTATCCTCTGTTCACTTATGGTAAAAAAGAGAAGATAATTTTAGTTATCTAAATAGGGAATTTGGATAATATATAAAAAAGTAAATGAAGCAGTGTAAAATCAACAAAGAAGTAACACATTGACGCTGTGTTACATGTTTCAGTGTGAGTGGACGAGATGATTAAAAAAACAGGTGTCCATTCTATTAAAATAGCAAGATTATAAAAATGGAAAGATGAAGAGAGGAGAGAGAGAGTGGTGGGTAGGCTAGGCAGACACTGTCAAATGGATTTTCCAAGCCTTAATGATGACTTGAGAGATCAGATGAGCATGTCTAATCATTAAATTCATAAACATAGATAGAGTATGGCAATAAAAAAGCATCGCAGGCAGGCAAGAGTTAGAATATACTTTTCACTATCGATGCCACTTTGACGGTGTCATAGGCATCACCAGTAGAAAGGAGGTACAGCTCGATGCATTTTGACATTTTGAAGTCTCTTCTCACGTCCAGCCCGGAAAAAAGCTAAAATATCATTTTAAATGGGATGATTCTTTTTCGCTCACTGCTGATCTAGGTAGCTTGCTATTAATTTAACATATGTGCTACTCATCTGTTGCTATTCCTCAGCTCCTAGGTTCTAAGCGCTCTCGTGTGTGTTGGGCAATAACTTCACCGCTTAATTTCACCTATCTTAATATTTTTTATATAACTAAAGTATAGGTTTTTATTCTATGGAAATCTGGTATTCCATTGTGCCTGAAAGGTTTATGGACCACCTAGACCAGGGTTTTTCAACCCGGGGCCAAGCTCCCACTACTGAACATTTGTTGAACATTCGTATTATTCTCTTTTAATCTCCAACTCTGTCTAGAACGTTCCCAGCAAATTTTAAAGGGCATATTTTTGAAAGATTTAAATTGTACTCCATGAAGGTCTTTTTCCGAAGTTAATTTTCAAAAACCTTATTTATTCATTAAGGCGTTCTAAGAAATCATTGTTTTCAAAAAGTTTTATTTAAACATAAGCGTATAAAATTAATTTTTGATAAAAAAAAATTTTCTTTTTAATATGCTCTATATAATCATATGTGTGTGTGTTTTTTTTTAAAAAAATCGAGAAATAATAATATATTTTTTTCTAAAAAAAAGTAAAACAAAACACTAAAGTTATTTTATTATATCCCAGAAAAAGACGTCAACTTTACCTAATTTGATATTAAAAAGGTTCCCAACCTTTTTTATCCCGTTCCCCCTTTTCCAGTCACTTTTTTACCTGTGGACCCCTACAACTGAATAGTTTGAGCCAACAAAATTAATCAAAGATTTTTATGCAAAAAAGATTCTAGTCATCTGATTAAATCGTATGCTTATTCATATGAAATCAGAGAAAGCGTAAAGCCTGACATAAAATGTGAATAAAAATTTTTTCCAATTAAAATGTGAATTTTTCAAAAATATTGTAACATAATAAAAAGGATATATATAAAGATTCAAAATGTGAAACTTTAAAAAAGGGAAGAAAATATTTATTTAAAAAAGCTCTAAATATATATATTTATATTGATTTGGAAAATAGAAGAAAGGAGATTCAGCATAAGTAGTTTGAAGTAGAATTTCCATGGACCCCTTGGAATTCTTCTATGGACCCCTAGGGGTCCATGGACCCCCGGTTGGGAACCACTGCATTAGGCACTCCTGTTCTCATCCGAGTACAATAGAAGAAAATGCATCTCTTATAACATTCTTTGACTTTGTCTGCTTTTTCTGCAATAGAATGCGTGAATCGCATGTTGAATAGTCACTCCTAATGTATCATATGAAGAAAATCCACGTGCAAGGTGTTCATATGAATGAAAATCAACCAAAAAGTACTCTTCGAACATGTATAAAGATTTTGGAAGAAGCGTGAAAAACTTTATTTCATTTGCGGGATTAGGTGCACTTCAATTTTGTTTCAGGGTTGATGTATGTGAAGACATTCAAGTCAGGGATGGAAAAGAAGGGAAATGGGTGATTACAAATTGTTCCGCTGTCTTTTAATTTTTACTGATTTCTTCTCTAATATATTGAAGAGATGCTTGTGCTTCTTCCATTTGACATATAATAGGGAAAAATTCGGAAGCAAAAATTCTTTGCAAAAAGCATTATATTGCAAGCACCATATGGTGCTCATATTCATAAAAGGCAAAAGCACAATCAAAATTAATAATTTATGAGTCGGTTTTTTACCCTGGTTTTCTTTCTCTGAAGAATTCAAAGGTTTTTACGGTTAGGTAGTGCTCTAGCGACCCGATTCTACGTGGTTAGTAATCAAGCTATCACTAGACAATAAGTTTGTTTCCCAAATTGGGAGCGTTTGCGTTAAGATTGTATCTTTCACTCAGTTGTATTTATATATTGTAACATAAATTCTTGTAAAATAATATATGTAACAAGGTATAGCTATGCAGTAACAAGGGCCGGTAGGTGTTTAGTGGGATGGAAAGTCCAGTTAGACTTGGACTCAGCATTCCGGGCGGGCCACGATATCCGAAAGGATGGGTGCGAACGCCACAAACAACTTAATTAATTAATAATTTATGATTTAAAACCCCTTTATTCCTTCATTTCTCTTCTCTACTGACATTTAAATTTTCAAAAATTCCCATGTCTTAAATAAATATAAATACAGTTTTTGAAAGCGTTTTTCCTTTCAGTGATATATTTGTAGATAGTAGGTGGTGATCAAACATTTTATATCGATTATTTCGACTTTCCTTTTACAAGCCTTGCTTCATGATTAATGGATGTAATTGTTAAATGGACTCTTGAAAAAAAAATAGTTCCGAATTTTAGAACCCTTAGAAGTCTCAAAGTCTCGATCCGCCGGCCAACTGCGGCCCTCGGAATAATATTTTGTGGCCGTCAACTTGATTTCAAAGTTTAGTGTCAGTGCGGCCCGCGATACCTGAAGATGGAGACCGCTTTATCACCGGTGACTTCTATAAAGCTGCCGTCCAAAATCACTAATTAGTTAGCATACCAAAATATTAGTCCATGTAGATCTTTTTATGCTTGTACTACGAAAACTCTGAAAAAGCAAAACAACAAAATCTCAATATGTTTGATTCACATATTTCGCATGCATATTGTATGTAAATAGTGTATTTATTTCAACCAATAAAAAAATTCCTTTGCATCAAAAAACTTTTTTCATTCTCAGTACTTCCAATTCATTGCCATGGCTAATGAATTTATTCTTTCTTCTAATATGTAAAAAAATAAAATAAGGTTGTTTGTTTACTATTTTAAATCTATAATAATAATTTAATCATATAATCTAATTCTTTTATTTTTTGATTGTATAAATTTTTATACTGCTTAATTTGTAAACAAAAATTTAATACTTCATTATATATTTTTATAAATAATAATTTTATATTACTTTTATTATGCAGTAAAATCTGGTTATGTCCAAATTGAGGGGACTGGATAAAAACTTCGACATAGGCGAAGTTCAAGATACGCAAATTTGAAAAATTAAGCGTTTTATGAACATCTTAAATTGAAATTAAACTTTTGTAAACAACCCTGAAATTGGGAAACTAAGCTTTGACATTACTAAGCTTTTTTTTATACCTCTTGTAAAAATTAAAGTATAAGTCAAAAATTTTTTCAAATTGTATAGAAACAAGTTTTAATTTATATTTTTACATACAAAAACAGTGTTAAGGGTTTGCGCCATACCGAGATTTTACTGTATATTTTTTTAAATCAATTTCTTTTATATTGTTAAATTGCTAAATTTGTTTTTCATTTAGAGCCCACGTCATGTCTTTCCCAAACACTGCCACGAAAAGAAAGATTGACTTTGAACACAGAAAATTTTAAGAAAAATGGGAAATTGAATATTTTTTGTTGAGCACAGAGACAAACCAACCTGTCTCACTTGTACAGACAAACTTATAGTGGACAAAGTATATAATATCAAACATCAGTACTCTACTAGACTTGCTGAGGTGTATGAAAAATACGACGGAAATGAGAGAGAAGACAGAGTCACCAGTCTTAAAACATGTCTACTCAGGCAACAATATTTTTTTTAAAAGCATGCAAAGACAGTGATGCAGGAGTTGAAGCTAGCTATGTAGTGAGTGAGATGATTGCAAAGGCGGGAAAGCCATTTACAGATGGTGAATTTATCAAAAAGTGCATGTTACAAGATAAAAGTATAGTCTGTCCAGAAAAAAAGAGTCAGTTTAGCAATATCAGTCTTTCAGCCAGCACAGTGGCAGAGCGAATTTGTGACATGTCATGTGACATATACAGCCAGCTGCGTTAGAAGGCTTAAACTTTTCAGACTCACTCGCTCTTGATGAGAGCACAGATATCATTGACACTGCAAAGCTTGCAATGTGGATCCGTGATGTTGATGACAGTTTTGAAGTTACTCAAGAGTTGCTTACAGTTATGCCAATGCATGGGCAGACTACTCACAACTACTGCTTAGGAGATATTCCGCCAGCTGTTTAATGTGGACTCCGAATTATCATGAAAGAGGTTTGCTGGAATAATAACTTCAAAGACAGGGAAGAAAAATGGACTCGTGGCACGTGTTCAAAGAAAATTAGAAGAAGAGGGTGTAGAGAAGGCCATTGCTCTGCATTGCATTATTCATCAGCAGGCCCTTTGCAGCAAGTGTTTGAAGTTTGACAATGTAATGTCTATTGTTGTGAAATGTATCAACAATATTAGATCTAGAGGTTTAAAGCACCGACAGTTTTGCACTTATTTGGAAGAAATAAGATCTGAATCTAAAGTAGATGTACTCTACTTTAGAGAGGTACGTTGGCTCAGTCGAGGAACCACTCTGAAGAGAATTTTTGAGTTGAGAGCCGAAGTGAAGGCCTTCATGAAGAATGATGGGAAAGCTGTTTCTGTGCTAAATGATCCAAAATGGCTCATGGACTTAGCATTTCTTGTTGACATTACTCAGGAACTGAATGAACAAGAAGTTACAAGGACAATGTAAGAGCATTTTCTACAAAACTTGTTTTATGGAAAACCCAGCTCTCTGAAAAAAACATTTGTCATTTCTCAGCATGCAAGCACTTATCGATACCGGCATGACATTCAGTCGTGAGATGCATGTTGATGCCATTGTGAGTCTTCAGGAAGAATTTGATCGTAAGTTTGACGACTAACACACAAAGTCACTTTTCAAATTTTTTTTTATCCTTTTTCTTTTGATGTGCAAGACTCTCTTGCGCCCCTTGAGCTTCAAATGGAGCTTATAGACCTGCAGTGCAATTCTGAGCTCAAAGCCAAGTTCAGGGAAGTGAATGGGAAAGCGGATCATGGGCCTTTTTGGCAGCACATTTCTGTGTGAAAAACTCTTCTCCACCGTAAACTTCGCCAAGTCAAAGTAAGTACAGGTCTAAACTGACTGATGAGCTCTCCAAGCTCTATTGAGGGTCTCATTTGCTTCCTCTCTTAAGCCAGATATGTCACATATGTGCAAGAGTAAGGGCAACCAGGTCTCAGGCAACAATAACTAGTTACTAGAAGACAACAGGAATCAGTTTAAAGATATGTTTTTATGTTAAATGTTATTAATAAAAATTTAGAATATTGTACTACACTTGTACTTTTTTCTAATAAACGAAACCTTATTTTGTTGAATATGTGATGCGGCCCGGCCTCCCCCTGATTTTTCTTTCCTCTAGTGGCTTGTGTTTGAGACCCCTGCTTTAGAGCCTTTTTATGTAGGAGTACACGATAGTGTTGTAACAATCAGTAAAGTTTGTTTATAGAATGTCTCTTTTGTATTGTTGTCTCACCAATCTATATCATATTTCAGATTACTCTTAATTACACTTTGCAGTTGAGTACAATCTTTTTGTGAAATGCTTTGTGAGAATATTGACGATTTTGATGATCAAGATTCGCAGTATGAGGCCGGAAGAATTCGTGTTTTACAAGCTGAAAGACTTTATATACAGAAGAAAACGTTCACCAAATGGATAAACTCGTATCTATCAGCCGTAACTTTCTTTATTCAATCCTTTAGAATTAATTTCAACAAAAACATTTTTTACCTTTTAATCGTCTCATGAAAGTTTTTTGCTACATAATGGAATTTTTTTATAAAATTTATTTGGAATAGTTACAATGCACTATCATTTACATTGAATTTGTGCACATGTAAGGATCCCAAGGGTAACTTTCGTGTTTATGAAAATGCTGGCACATCACCATGTGCAATTATAAAATTTCAATGTTTCAAAAATCTTAGATGGCGTTAATACTTATAAATATACGCAAAATGGCAATCCTTCACTTATGTGTTTACCTTCTCACGATACACTTATGTAATCAGATAAGCGTTATATATATATTAAAGTATACTATTTCTAAGAGCGTAGTATATGCTCGTAACTAAAAAAAAGTAGTAACTAGGACCTATCTCTATTTAAAGAAGTATTCAATAGATAGAGTTTAATATAATGCATTACTCTTAAAAAAAATGGAAGATTTTGTCAAACTTTGATCCTGATTAAGTTCAGACCTAACCCGCCTTTTTAATTTTAGGCCCATTTCGAAGTTAATGATCTGTTTACGGATCTGGATGATGGCAAGGTTTTGCTGAAATTATTGGAGATCATTTCTGGAGAAAAAATTGGACGCCCTAATCTGGGAAGACTTCGTGTCCACAAAATTGAAAATATAAACAAAAGTCTTCATTTTCTCAGTAAAAAAGTAAACTTTGCTTGTTCTCTTTTTATTTCGCTAATGCATCTTGCCTTATTAGTTCTCAAAATGGCCGAAACTTATAAAACTGCTTTTTTAAGTTACGGCTTTAAAGACGAACTTTGCACATGTGTCATTCCACCATTTTTATTTGCGAATTTGAGCAATGCCAAAAAATTTAAAGAAATTTCCATACTTCTTTCCTTTTTCGCTTTATACTTCATTTGTTAGTTGTTTAGCGAGTCAGGGGTTGTAAAAAGTTGTCCGCACCCGCCCCGCCCCGCCCCGCAATTATTCAATTTGCACCCGCCCCGCCCCGCATTTATCAATTTGCACACGCACCCGACCCACATTTTATCGAAATAATACAAAGCTAATTAAATGTTATTTATATCCTTAACATGCTTGTTTCAAACAATAATATTAATTTAAATAACAATAATTTAAATAATATTTAAAATACTACTTTTAAATATATTATTAATTTTCTTACAAATAACTTTTTGTCTGAAAAAAATTTCTTTGACAAGTTGTGTAATCTGAATAAACAAATTGTCTCATCAACAATTGTAATATTTAAAATTTTGAATATAGAATCACCCTTTGATTTTTCAAATTTGTATTTTTTTAATTTGTGTAGTTTGTTTTCTCATATAAAATAATTTTACAAATTTAAGAAAGCATTAGAGTTTACATCTTGAACTAAGTCAATGAATCCTCTACAACCGATCGTTTCAAATGGTCTAAGATCTTTAGCTATAAAACGAACGCATGCCAGTTTAATGTTTTCTTTTTTACGTTAGCATTATTCAAAACTGGCTTGATAGCATCAGTCAGTAAAGTTTGATTAGGATATATTTTCCACTTCTGTCTCCTAAGAATAGAAGTACCTGTTTTTCTTCCACAATAAGCGAAAGCATACTTTACAAACGACAAAATCCAAATCAGTGTTTTTTCATTTACCCCGATACCAAACGTTTTCCAGACCTCCGGTCACGCTAATCAAATCTGCTCTATCTTTCCAATATACGTAACACATAGCTATTTCCAAAAAGGCAATTATGCACTCATAAAAACTTTCATAAAAGTCAATGCCGACAACCCACAGATTGTCCGCACTATGTTAATAAAACCCGCCCCGCAAAGATGTTACTGTGGACAACCCACGTCCGCCCCGCTCCGCAAAAATGTTGCTGTGAACAACCCATGTCCGCCCCGCGCAGAGCACTACATACCATATGTTTTCATTACATATAAATACACGTGTATGCATGATATGCGTAAGTTCTGTTATCCTTAATATACCAAACATCTATCTATATTTAAGAGTGCATCTTTTAGCATAAGAAGACAAAAAACGCTAGTTTTTAGTTGCATAAACAGATATAGATTAATAACAATAAAAAATGTGTCAAGCTGAAAACACGTTACAACAATGTATATCAGTTATCAATATTATGATTTATTGAGAACAAAATCATATAAAAATTGGCCAAGAAAGATGCGCGTTAGTTTGAAAAGAGCAGGTTATATTTATTTAACATATATAATATATATCTTTATACTTCTATGATCAATTGCAGCAGTGATGTTTCTAGTAGCGTAGGAGCGCGAATACGCCTAGGTTGGAAAAAGTTAAAGGAATTATCCGGCTTACTGTGTGGAAATTTTTTATCTGACGAACTAAAAGCAGGACTGTATAAAGTTTGTGTTAGAAGTACGATTTGTTACGGTTCTGAATGCTGGGTGATGAAGAAGGCTGACACGAGAAGGCTACAAACAACTGAGATGAGAATGATTAGGATGATGTGCGGAAAGACGCTGGAAGATAGGATTACGTTGGTTTGGTCATGTTGAAAGGATGTCCGAAGGGAACGTTGTAAAGAAGATAAAAGATGAATTGATTGGTGGAAAGATGAAGAGAGGAAGACCAGAGAAAGCATGGAATGAAGTGATTCACCACGATATGGAAAAAAGAAAGCTTGTGCGAAGTGATGCTTAAGAAAGAATGAAATGGCGTAGTTGTTGCAGCAAACTGGTTGACCCCAACTCTCTTTGGGAACAATAACCAGGCCTAGAAGGCAAAGTGGATGATGATGACGTACCAAAAACAAATAATGCACTTGAGGGATGGCATAGAGAGCATTTGAAACTCATATAGCTGGACGCCATCCTGATATATGGAAATTTTTGGACATCCTGAAGAAAGAGCAAAAGGTGTTACATGACAAATGGGTGTATTGAGTTTTAGTGTTCTCTAAAACATAAGAGCTAAAATAACTAAAGAGCAATATTATTTTGCTGGTTGCAGACTTCTGGAAGAATGCCAAATCGTATTTACATCTTTGCTGAACTATCCGTCCTTCAAATTTCCATTCGGCCAAATGTTCGCTTGTTAAAATTTTTGTTCTGCCTTTTGTACGGGTACCAAAAAAATCCAGGCTTTTGCATCTTTTTCGAATATATAATATGAAACATATAGTATTGATACAAAGGCTCTAGTACGCACACAGGAAAAAACGATAGCGGCGGTGCGTAGTGAGCTATAGTTTTTTTTATTATCGTATTCTAAATAATATGCATCCTTTTTTTTATATAAAAAAAAAGAAAAAAATCGAGTAACAAAAGTTAGTTAGAAAAATCAAATTCTGAGTACTGAAGATATTTTATGCGTTTCTTAATTTATCGATATCTCTTCTCTTAAAATATATGCATCTGACTGATTATTATTATTATGCACCCAAACATTGTTCATGAAAAGTCTTTGTTTACTTCTTTTTACAAGTGTAGCCTTTTGAAATGAAGTCTGCTGAAATCTGGTTCGCAATAATTTTCACCAGAACCCCCTATTCAGATTATTTCGAAATTGAACCTTTTTAGTTAAATTAAAATGATAAAGAATTGGCTTCCTTTTTTGGCTCATTTTTGTTAAAAGATTTGCAAGAATAAGAAAAGCTTGAAATTAAAGAAATAAAATCACGGATGAGGACAAAAAATTTTTTGGCTTGAGTAAAAAAAATAATTATGCTTCTTAGGAACTCTTGGAAAACAGTGTAACACGGTCTCAATCGTAACTATGATAATTTAGATCATTTACATCGCAATTGTCTCTTTTGTTTAAAGAATGCAATTCGCTTTTCTTTATTTTTATAAAAAGCTTATTTTTTTAATTTTAATTTTCAATTCAAATATAAATGAAAAAAAACCAAAGTAAAATCATAAAAAAAAATAGTTTATTGTAAGACATCACAAATCGCCATTGATGTACATTGGGTATGGGTAGCCTCCTACAATGTGTAGCTGCTATACAGATTGTGTCTCCTAATGGAAACGGCATTTTCATTGATTCAATTTTATTGCTATACAGGTAAGTGATGTGTTATGTTATAACTCTACTTTATATTTAGGAAAACCGCGTAACCAAGAAATTTTTAGGAGCGCTTAAATCTAAAAAATATTTCGATCAGAGTGCCTACCCTAAATCTCTACCCATTGTTTTTTGTTCTCTAAATTAGTCATTTGTGGTAGTGAGGCAATTTAATATGTTCAATAAAATAATTGTAATTACATGTACATTTTGTAATGTTCAGCACTATCAAATCACGTGTAAGCTAGGATATTTTCTTATATTAACAATTTTGACCAGTGTTATTGTTGCAGCATAATATACTTCAACCCTCTTCTTCATCCTTACTCCATAAAACTTAATTTTAGTACTTTGGCATGTGCTAGCAGTTTCTTTGATCTTTTTAGGTGAAGTTGGTGAGTATTGGTGCTGAAGATATCACAGATGGAAATCCTCGCTTAGTTCTTGGCCTTATCTGGACGATTATTCTTCGCTTCCAAATTCAGAAAATTAAATATGATAATTTCGTAATATATCATATTTTTTCCATTTCTACTTCCTTTATAAGCCACCTTCGTTACTCTCTAAACTTAAAACACTTGCTTGTATCCCGCATTTAATTTTTCCATGTAAATTCTTAGTTTTTCAACGACCTCATTTTTAAAATGGCCGATTTTAAGCGCGCAATTACTCGATTTATCAAATCTACTTCAAGTAAAGTTTTTTATTTTATAATAACTCTAATGAATTAATGAAGACTTTTATTGTGCGCCTTAAAAAAGCTATTAATACAAAATAATTGAAAAAAATGTGTGCCAATATTTTCTTAGTATCGTTGCATATCACTATTAGCTACCTATTCTACTCAATACAGGTTTTTTTATCATAGGTAACAGAAGAAATTTTGGAAGGAAGTCAAAATAACAAAAAAGTTATTAGATCAGCTAAAGAATCGCTTTTGCTGTGGTGCCAACGAAGGACTGAAGGGTAGCACTTCTTTTTGCTTTCTTTATTCACAACCCTGTTGTGCCAACTCTCTTAAACGGTCGATTCCGTGTCAATAAACGGGCTACCTAACGGAAGAATAATAAATTGTAGAGACGAAACTTTTCCACGGCTGAAAAAAAGGGTGCAGGAAAAATTAGACTAACAATATCACATCAAAATTGTCAGGATATCGTAAAAGTATTTTGTATTAATTGTAATTAGCGCTGTAGTGCAGTTTGATATTTGCGATCTGTTCGTAAACCTTTGTCTCTGATCAACCGAATTTTTTCTTATTAAAACTGCCAAAAATTCAATTTGTTCAATTATAAAATAAAAAGAGTTAAAGTATTAGAAAAACAATATATAATTATCAAATGAAAAAGTTCAAATAAAAAAATTTTGCTTTCATTTATTTCGCATTCCAGCTGATTCGAACCTACACTTTCTACGTCACATTTGGCATTTTTGTGTGGATATGAGGAAAGTTTGAGCTTGTAAAGCTTCATGTTCGTTACATAATTTATTTTTTCAAGAAATATTTGGTATTTTTCATGATCGTCCTCAAACATAAAACAAGTACAAGATTTAATACATGGAAAATGTCAAAATTTTTGTCCAAAAATCATTCAATAAAAAATACTATTGCTAGAATAGTAAATAACTATTGACACATTGGTTTAAATATTATTGAAAAAAAATCAAAATAACATCTTTTTTAAATGTTAATACGAAAACAAATTTTAACAAAACAGTTGAAATAAATTTATAAAAAAAAAATTTTTTTTTTAAAAAGAGATGACAAATGCAAGTAAACATATTAGAATAAGGGAATGTTTTATTTATCATTGCTTCTATCATATTTACGATTTTCTCTTTCTAGACTTTTTTATTCCTCCAAAATTCTTATTGGATAAACTGGCAGACGTCAAATTTAGTTTGTTCTAAATTTTGTATTTGTGGTATTCTGATTCTTTTCTAATATTTTTAATAAACGGTGTCTAATTTTCCATTTCTCCGTGGCATCCTGTAGTCGTGTACTTAACCCATTTAAGGCCAAGCAAAGCAGACGATATTTAAAAAAAACGCAGACGATTTATATTAAAAGTCATTGAAAAAAGCAGACGGAGATGAAATTACTTATGTTCCAAAATAGGAACATTGGCCGTAAATGGGTTAAATATTCTAAACTAATCACTACGACCTTTTTTATATAAGATATGAAGCAGATTGCAATAAATAGATTGTTTGCGCAATGCAAAAGATATCAATTCGCTGCTTGTCTAAACTCTAATCCTTTTAAACGACTGCTAGTAATAATTTTTCTTAAAGGGTGTGATAAAAATCAAAGATAAGCATTTGATGAATTGAAAAGAAATCATATTTTTTGCAGTATACCCTTCTCCTCCTCACAAATGTTTGCCAAGTATTCAATATAAGTCTGTGTTCTTTAATTTAAGAGCTTCGCAATGTTATGTTGAAAACTTTACATCTAGTTGGAGAAATGGAATTGCATTCTGTGCGCTCTTCAATAACCAAAGGTAACAACTTTTCATATCAATTTTTCATGAAATTTGAAGATAGCAACACTTTCTTTTCTGTAATTTATTGACATCCCAACCGGTTCCAAAAATAATCTACGATTTGACAAAAGTGCTTTAATGACAAGCTATTATATACAAGCCTCCAACTAATCTCTCCATTTTTCACTCATTACGACATGTGCCCATTTTATTCATCTTAGATTTCAGTTGAATCATTGTAGTGGTTTTATTCGGAATCTATACAATCACTTCTTTTCTTTAATTAATCTTCTTTCTCACTCAATTAGGAGATTATGTCATCCTGCATTATTTGAATCTTATTCCAATATTTTTGTGCACTGCTATCTGTAATATCTGAATATTTTAGTCTAAATTTTTGGCATCGATCTCACATATTCGACAAAGAATATGAGAAAGCTGATGCATTTATTGAGAATATATAAATGAAATCTAAAAACGTGGCAACCTAATTTACTTACTATGAAAAAAATGAAAACACCATTTTCAATTTTGTTTATATTCTCGCTCCATCTTATGCGCACACTCGTCAAAACAATCGATTTTAATGCATCTATCTATTTCCACTCCAATTATAAAATTAGTAAAGATAAGCAAGATACGCTATTTTTTGAAGAAGAAAAAACATTCCAATGAATTTCAGAGCCTTGCTATTCAAACAAAAGAAATGTTTAACCCCTTTTTTCCACAGCCTTTTAAACGCTGTGCTTAGATATCTGTTATAAAGAGATTAGTTCAGTCATTTCATTACAACCTTTTGCGTGAAGTAATACATGGGCATTTCGATTTCTAAATTCTCTTCTTTATTCTTCGTTTTAAGGCCTGGCATCATTGACTTGAATAAATTGGATCCTTTAGCGCCCATTGAAAATTTGACCACCGCCTTTGATTTGGGAGAAAAGGAATTTGCG
Source organism: Nectonema munidae (assembly GCA_030549495.1). Lineage (NCBI taxonomy): Eukaryota > Metazoa > Nematomorpha > Nectonematoida > Nectonematidae > Nectonema > Nectonema munidae. Next base: position 673,322 of record JAUIRK010000952.1, on the reverse strand, counting down.
ATTCCCAGATTGCTTGATCCTGAAGGTAACCCCACTTTTTGATTTTATCCACCTAAATTCATTTTTTATTACAGTCATTTCTATGACTGTTTTTCTTCAACATCGCATGCCACAAGTAGCCATCTATTGTGTGATTGTGGACTACTTTTATAAGCGGCTATTTTGGAATGAACTTCATCTTTTATTATTGCTTGAAGGTATTTCCACGCCCAAATGCTAACACTTCTCATTTTGCTAAGAATATCTTCTAAAATGGGTTTTTTTTCAAGAGTAATTTTGCAAAAAAAAAGTTTACCAACACTGAATCACTCCAACCCCTCAAGTTTAGCTATGATTTGTCGCAATGGTGGCTCATTGCTATGAAGGCAGCAATAAGAACGAAAAAGCTTGCGATCAAGAAATTGTTCAGCTATAAGATTAATAGCATCATTGTCAATAAATGCAATACTTTGTTTTTTACTTTCAATTTAAACGAATCATCCGTTCGAGATTTAAATCAAATAAAATTGTTAACTTAGAATGATTTATTTTGGATTAATAACGCAAGCTCTAAATTTGACAGTATACTGTTTTAGCAATACCTCCTGTTTTGTCGGCAAGTTACTATACAATGATAACTTTTATATGTTATTAAATTTTGCATTTCACATATGGAGCGTGAGGGGCGTATTTATTTTTGTTAAAATTGTTACCTTGTTTCACGTGTTTGTGGAGTTGGAGTCGGTATCTAATGAAATTTACGAGTCCAAGTTCATTTTTGAAAGCATATGCAATCTCCTTTCTTTATTCGAAGCCGGAACTAAGAGTCCATTGTAAGTTTGTTGGATATTTTTCATTGATAAATTATTTTAAAAATTGCTATCTTCTTTCATATTATCCGCCTCCATGATAGTTCATACTTTTATTTCTATTTTAGATGTTGACACTTCTCGACCCGATGAGAAATCTATTTTGACGTACATCTCCACTTGCTACAACATTTTTTCAAAGTTAAAAGAGGAAAAAACACAGTGCAAAAAAATTGGCAAGGTTTCTCTATGAATATAAAATATAAATATGTGATGATCATCACGCTTTTTTACTTTACTCAAGTAGATCGAAATATTTTCATCTTGTCCTAAATTTTAATTTATCGCTGATTAAACTTTTTATTTTTATGAACGCGAAAAGGGCGCATATGGTATTGTGGGTAGACCTCATGGATTTCATTCCAAAGTTCTCGGATTCGATTTCGGATGTACGCAAAATAGAATTTCGTGATGCTTAATTTGATGCCATTGGGTTGACAAAAAATACTCCTTCATTCCAAAAGAACTTTTATCTTCTTTAAGCTTATTTAAGATCTTCTTATACTTAATGAAATAACTATTATCCACATTCAAATCTCTTATTAAACCATCATTCGCATAAAACCACACTTTTTAAAACACTCCTTGATCTCAGTTGTGTCATTCATACATGGCCAAAAATATGTGCTATCTTAATACTTACTATGTGAATATGTCTTTTGTTCTGAAGTTAAAACATCTTAAAAGAAAAGTTTGAACTTCTTCGGCAAAATCAATTTCCCTAACTCTCTGTGCAAATTTAAAGTTAATACCTTCATTTAAAACTTCCATCAGTTAACATATGATGGCTCAAATTAATTATGGTGTTATTGTTAACTCTACTTTGGACATTATGTTCCCTTTGTCCCACATCAGCACAAAACAATAGATTTGATTTATAGAAACTTTCACACTTACACGTGGGAAAAGCAACAAAAGAGTCAGTCTGTGCAATTTAATACGAATAAACAAAGTATAATCAATTTTAGCTATGATATGTCGCAATGGTGCTCATTGCTATGAAGGCAGCCAAAAAAGCGCAAAAGCCTGCGATCAAGAAGTATCTCAATAATAAGATGTAATAATGCAAAAAATAAAACAAATTTTACTCATCATGTGAAAATCCTGACTGAACTCTTTCATGAAAATACTTGTAAATGTTTTTTTTCATAAAACGATACCCTGTCATAAGAGTCAAAAAGAGGCGATATTTTTTCTTTGAGTTTGAGAGACGTAATTGAATGTATATAGTTTGCCATCCTTCAAAAAAGGAATTATTAAACTTATTCAATAATTTGGGGTAGAAAAAATTAGTGTGCATTCTCACCTTCTTGCACAAATACTTACGATAATCAACTTACATTTTTTTCCTTCCGGACTCCTGGAAACAATGTTAAAAGGAAAACTTCATGATAAATACAATGGATGAATAGATTGAACTTTATAAAAACTAACAAGAAATATTTCGGTGGATTAGAGACTCCAGCGTTCTTCATGTAAGTTTTCTTGTATGACTACTGCTTATGCCAAGGAGTATCGTGGATTTAAGAAGTATACACGAAAATATGCATGCATATGTTAAGGAAATAATGTGTTGTTGTTGTATACATCTGTTAGTCGTCTTCTATGACACGTAGAAACACGTTGGATCTGTTCTTCTCCCTTGTCTACACGCAGTTAAATATATATATAATCCACGATAACCTTATCATAAGCAGCAGCCATACCATAAACTTGGGTGAATAACGCCTGAGGCTATTATAAATACGTACAGATGTTCTTTCATCTTTAAAGCTTCATTGGAATGTGCTCGCTTGTGAAGATCGTAGTTCGCCGAAGTATTTCTTCTTAGTTTTTCAATTGCAAAAGTGTTAAAGTCCTTAATGAATGAGAAATGGTATATATGAGAGAAATAGAATCTTATCATTTTATTTCAGCTGATTTCTTCTCTCATCCGGATTGAAGAGCTGCAAAAGAGCTATGAAAACTTGTGCACTTCTTTGATTAAGTGGATTCGCCATAAAATTGTCCAGTTGGACAATCGAAAATTTCCAAACTCTTTGCAAGGCATCAAAGATTGCCTCAACGACTTCAATTCTTATCGGCAAAAGGAAAGACCTCAAAAGTTTGCACAATCCGCCATTTTAAATCTTTTACGAGAATGTATTTAGCTATTTTCCTCCATTTAGATACACTGAAAAATGTAGGCTTGAAGAAATCATATTTGATTTGAGATCCAAGCTTATTTTGCAAAAGAAAATGGCATATATTCCACCAGATGGCAAATCTCTACGCCTCGTTGAACAATTTTGGGGAAAACTTGAAGCTGCGGAGCATGAAAGAAATATGTTGATTAAAAAAGAAATACAACGGTTATTACTTAACTCGTATTTAAACATTTTCTGTATTTATCATATATATAAAGCAGTGCTGATATATATATTTATATTTATACAGTAGCATTTCAAATAAAGTAAGAATCTCCTATATTAGCTTGTATGCTACGAAATGTTTTGCTTGCTTACGACTTTATTTTGTCATCATAATAATATACTATAGAAACGATCATCAGTGTAAATCTTTCTTCAACGTGTATTTGCTATTAAAAGTAGAAAAGGAGTTTATAACACCTGAAAAGTCTCAATGCTTCTTCAACCGCCAAACATTTAATAGGAAGTCGAAATTGCAAAGAAAGTTACACTAATGAATTTGTTATACACAATTGAGAATTTTAGCTGTTAATTTGACAGCTCATTATTATTGGCATTTGTGGCATTGGTTTTCGAACACATATCATCTGTTTTTCTTTACAAGTGATTTTTCGTAAAACTTATACCAGGGGATTTTATTTTTTTTCTGCTCTTTTATTTTGTAATGTTTCCTTACTTTTAATACAAAAAATTAAATCAAATCAACTTGTCCTTTTTTGCCTATAATGATTTGTTAAGCGGATAGTCATTTTATCTCGCCGCCATTTTTAAATGATGCATGCGGTTTTATACTAAATTACATACTGTCGTATGCTCTTTAGGGGATCAAATGGGTTAATTGGGTATACGGAACTCTGTAAATATTTAATTGAATATCTGTTTGCATATCAACCATTCCGCTTTAACCCATTTAAGGCCAAGCAAAGCAGACGATATCTAAAAAAACGCAGACGATTTATATTCAAAGTCATTGAAAAAAGCAGACGAAGATGAAATTACTTATGTTCCAAAATAGGAACATAGGCCGTAAATGGGTTAATAAGCATAGCGTGTATATATTGAGGGTATAATTTTTTAAAATTTCCGTAGCACGCTAAATTAAAATTTTATATTTGCTAAAAATTGGGTTATTCCAATAAAATTAATGGCAAATCTTTTTAATTAAACAGCACATTATCGTCACTAGTTAACAACCGCTCCATAAATCTTTTGTTCAATGCAAACATTTTTTCCATCTCTCAAACTTTTTATTAGCATTTGCAATTATTTTGTTCTTTTACGAAAATCTTTATATAGTAAAAACGCGTTTCAATATCCCTAATGTAGAAACTTTTCTTCATACCTCAATAGATTTTTAGTATGAAGATTTTCTTCCACTCCAGAAATCCCGTTTTAATTCTTTTTTGAGCCTAAGGTTTTCACTTTCCGAAGTTTGCCCTTTTTATCAACTTTTTATTTTTAGAAAAGATATCATTATATTGAATCAACTTTCGAATATTTTTGCTTCAAATTGTAAATTTCAAAATTTGAATTCATCGACCTGACCAACTTTTTTAAGAATCAATCAGTATTACTTATTGAGAATTTGCGGGATAAACTGTTATCTACTAAATTCTTAATTTTTCCATTTTTAAATTGAGAAAATTTTCAAAAATGGTCTTCATTTGAAATAGACAAGAAACACTTCATGATTTGGCGCAAAGATTTTTTCACAAGGCCAATTTAAGAGAATCCTGGCTGCTAGAAATGAACGCTCTTCTCGATGCGAATTCCTTTGATTCAGAAATTTCATCGTTTCGTAAGATTCACGAAGCCTTTCAAGCGAACATTGACTCCCATTTTCCCATCATCAAGAATGTCGACAATCTAGCGATGAAGTTGAAGTCAGAAAATTATGAATTTATTGAAAAGGTTTCCTTTTATCAATATAACCTCTCTTTTATTTTAAAGTACTTAAATGTACCAATTCATAAATAAGATAAGAAAATTTCTAAATGATTTTTTAAAAAGATTTACCTATTTTTTCCAAGAGGCGCTAAGAGATGAATCAAATAAAACACTAATCGAATGAATATAATTTTATATTTTATTACTTAATGGGATGAATTGATTTTTTTATTATTTAAAAAAAAAGTTATTTATTTTTAATCAATCATTCGATCTATTTTTCACAATGAAATGATTTAAAAAAAATGTGGCACTGTTTAGAAATTGTTCCAGCTCTTTTAAACTTTTGAAAAATCACAGATAAAGATCTCAGTAATCATGTGTTTGGTTATACGACTTTTTCTCCTCAAAATGTTAATGCTATTGAAATGAAACATTCATTTAGGTTTTGAATCGAAATGAAGAACTATCCCAGCAATGGAGTGAACTTCAGTCTAGGATCAAAGAACAAGCGACATTTTTGCTGCACTACAATCAAATTGATGAACTAACCACCGAACTTAATTCGACCAAAGAAGATCTAGCTTTTCATATAGTATGCTTTGTTTCCTCTTTAAATAAAATTTTAAATGCCTATTATTTCAAAATAAAAATTTTATTGCGTGTTAATGCGATTTTTAATTTTTCTAAATATTTTATGTCACGTCTGGAGAATTTTTCCGCCAAAATGTTTCTTTTCTTACAGTTTATTTTGTCTAAGTTATTTTAATCATGTTCGTAAATACAAGCTTTTTAAAGGGATAGAGTTTCCAACACAGTATGTATACTGCGTTATTTTGCACTTTAGAAAGATCTGGATTCTCAAGCATTGAAATTCAGTGAATCGAGTAGAGAAAAAGAGACGATTACGCAGTTACAAGAAAAGCTCGCTACCGGTGAAGACGTCATTTTGAAGCATAAGACAGCGTTGTCCGTATTCCGTAAAAGCTCTGTCTCTCTCCTTGAAAAATCTGTGAATGTCCTGCAGCCGTTAAAGAACAAAAATGATTTCTTTGATGTCAGTTCCATCTCAGAGAAAATCATGCTTCTTGAAAACAATGTTTCGTCGTAATTTTTTTTCAACTGATTCATTTATAGTCATCGCGTTTCTCTCTCAGCTGAAAAGGTTTTCATATTTTTAAGTTTTCTTCATTGACATCAATGACAGTTTTGCTAACTTTAACCGCCTTAACCCACATCATCCCATAAAAAAGCTGACGAGATAACGTTATTTGATTTAAAAATACCTTATAATAATCAAGACATCATGTGCATCAGGGAAATTGGGTAACTTTTTTGGTTAAATTTAAATAATTATTTTGCTACAATTTTGGAATTTTATGATTCATTTGATGAAAGATAATTATAAACAAATTTATGAAATAAAATATATATTGAATTTCCTTGATAATCAAAATGATCATATTGCGTAATCCTATGTCGCCTCCTCAATAATACCAAATTTGTTTGCATTAAAAAATGTTAGAGGCACTAAAGTTTAGCATAATTTTTAACTTTTTTGTTTATAAAAAGAATTTAATGACACGTGTTTTTTTTATACATTTTTTCATCCATTTATGCATCGATCCTCTTATCTTATCATTTGTTAGGACGATCTCACTTCATTCTTTTGAATCTAAAAATATTTAAATTGGTGGATATGAATTATGCTCTCTGTTTTAAAAATTTACTAAAAGTTATTAAAAATTTTCAAACCCTATCATTATCATAACTATATATTTTTTAAATTATATTTAGATACTCAACCAAAATATCCAAATATTCGGAGTTGCTGGCATTTGCTAATATAAATCACTCTTTCTTCCAGGAAGTGGAGAATGAAATTTCTTGGTTCCTCGAAAAACAGACTACTTTGGATAATCTTCAATTGCATACCGACGTTCATTTCATTCAAAAGCAGATTCAAAGTCTTGAGGTATAGTGCCGTCGCCATCTTTATCCATATTTTACAATACATTAAAATTTTGCATATTTTTTTATTACTCTAAAAAAATGAAGAATTAATAGCTTATTGACTTAATATAAAAAACCTGCTGAAGAGTCATCTTTTTAAAAATAAAGTTACAGTAAAACAACAAGAAGTAAAGTCTTTATCATTTCTCTTACAGTAAATTTTGAAATGATTTAATGAATACTATTAAATATTATTATCTTTTAAAAAAATGTTTTGAAAGTTTATTCCCAGTTATTTGACGACCGTGTAAGTATATTTCTTTAAGTTTTTCTATTGACTATTGTATACGCCTTGTGTTAATACTCTCATTCGAGATGTATTGTAACATGAATACGCCCAGAATCTAAGCTTGTTGGCCTGTTTTAACTTTTCTACAAGGTAGTATAAATTTAAAGCAACATTATTAACTAATTTCATTGAATTCATATAAAAAAAGTTTATGAAAATTTTGAAATTGTAAACTAAGTAATTGTATAGTTTTAATATTTTTAAATATTGTAAAACTATTTAACTAAGTCTAGTGCTCTTCAAAACTGCATGAGAAATTTGATAAAATTGACATTGTTTCAATTTTTGGTAATTTTTCTCCTATTAACTCAAAATTTCTGATTTTATTTATAAGAACTTTAAAATGTTATACATCTTTTCATAAGGATCGAGAACATACCATATGGTGGCGGGCATACATCAAACCAATAAGAGACTCATTCCGGTTTTATATTGTAAACAGTCACCATATATTTTATTTGGAAAAAAACGGGAAATTAAGGTCTATTACATATATAAAAAATTTTTGCATTTGATAGTTACAAACTTACATAAATCAGTGGAGGTGATTTAAATCTTGTTTTACATTATTTTCAAAGGCATAAATTGAAATTTTGTCAATAAATATGAAAATAAATTTTGTATTTCAATTTATTCATTTAACTTATTTCTTTCAAACTATTTAATTTTTGAATTAAATCTAAACGTTTATTTGCAATTCTTTATTTGTGCTCTCAAGTAGGCGCCGTCTTTATATTTCAATCTTTTATCACACAACTACAACGTATTTCAGAGTAGAAAAAGCTTCTTTAACACTCACTTGATTTACCTATTTTTCATTGGGCTACCGGTGTATGCTCAGTTCAAAACACCCAAAACGCTATTCACTTGAAGAACATAAAAAGATAAAGCTATTTTTATATATTAGGAAATATATGATATTTCTTATTGCTTACATGCAGAGGGCGTGAGTAAGGTTGCCTACATACTGGGCTTAGATAATTCAAGGTCTTGGGTTCGATCCCGCAATAAGCCTACTTTTCTCATAGTTCGATATAAGCGATGCAATATGTGCCTTCTCGATGAAAATTCCTCACGGTACCTTAACAATGTTTTAAGAATTTGGGGTTAACTAAGTGAACCTTAGGGAATATATCATGAAACCTCGTCGAATGGAATATTTTACCAGTCAAGTAACTCGCTTAAACATTATTTCGATATTCACCCTAATTTAGTTAGTCATTTACAAAAAAAGCTATTATTTGGAAACGTAGCGATTCTATGACACTTCTGGTGGCGCATCAAACCCAATAAATCAAGCGTCATTCTTTTATTGCGATTTATTTTTCATGCGTTATATTTAGCTGATGAAACAAGAATGTGAAGTTAGAAGAACGCAATCGGTTGATAAACTCATTAATCGTCTTAAGAGTCATCAAAACATCATTTTCATTTCTTCTGAGTTGCGCGAAAAGATTGACCTGCTAAAGGATTTATCGCAAAATCGCTTACCCAATATAATCCTCGCAAAAAAGAACATTTCCAAGAATGCATTGGTTTCTTCTCAGGTTTCTACATTCTTTTATCACACTCTCCTTTCAAAAATGATTCTTTTATCCATGTCAGCCCATCATCACTTCGAACCAGGGGCGTAGCCAGAGGGAGACAAGGGGGCAGTGCCCCCCCCCCCCCCCCCAAATACCTTCCAATATGCTTGCCCCCCTAAATTCCTTGCATGCCCCCCCCCCAACTTCCATTTTTTGGCTACACCACTGCTTCGAACTGATACAGACGCTTTCTTGATTATGCCAAATGTATATTTTCTAAGTGTTTATACTCACAAAAGAAGTATTTATATAAAATCCGCATTTTGGATGTTATGCCATTTTATAATTTCTATATATCTGAAATTAAATTCAAATAAAAGCATTCATTATTATTTTTATCTATCATGCACACAATCATTATATTAACCAGTTTACGACCAAAATAATCAGGCGATATCTAGTGTAAAGCAGAAGATTTGTATTAAAAAGCACTAATAAACGCAGACGATTTTATTTTTATAAAATCGCCATATGTTGCCTCACATGTTAAAGTATTTGCAAAAACATTTTCCACTATTATCTTATTGTTATTACCCAGTTTAGACCAATGTTCCCAAATGGAACTCAAACCAACTCTTACTTCCAATAAAATTAATTTCTTCTGAACACCATTTGTTCATTTTTTAGTTTTTCTCAGATGCCAATGAAATAGACTGCTGGATTGAAGAAAAAATTCAATTGTTGGGAAATGTGAGTGAAGTTTGTGCCAACGATTTAAACTCCGTTCGCAGTATGGCAAATCGACACGCCATTTTGGTGAATGAAGTGGAGTTGTACACGGAGGAAATAGATAAATTGAAAACATTTTCAGCTAATTTTTCAAATTCTCCTACGCTTTCTTCTCGTTCTTTTAAAGAGGAGAGCTACTTCAAGTCAACAGCCTTGCAAAATGGTAAGAAAAATAATTTTTCAGATTTAGGGAAAAATGTTTTGAAATTTCTAATACGAAATAGTAGGCAAGGATTTTTGTTTGTCGCTTTTGTCTATATAATGCATGGTTTAGATCGGGGTTTCTCAACCGTGGGTCCGGACAAAAATGGAACACTTCAACAATTTATGGACAAATATTTTATCAAAAAGCCATTTTACATATGAATTTAATATAGACAGAATTTCAATCATAGTTAAAATTTTCAAATCATAAATTTCTGCTGGAACGTTACTTCTTTTTCATAATCAAAGGATTTGTTAAACTCAAGGGGTAGAGGGTCAATCCGCTGAATTCAGACTTATAAGGAAGATTTTTCATTGCTTTTCAAAGATTATATCTTGAAATATAGTAAAATTTGTAATGTTAGGAATCGTATTCTGACTTCAATTCCAAGTGTTGTTTTTTTGTTAACACACCACTTTTTAGTTCTTTGTTGATTTTCAGATGCTCTACACAATTTTTGTAGAAGAAATTTTGGCCAAACATACATTACATATTTTCTTAAAGCTTTTTTCCATTAAAATTATTTTTTGTGTATAAAATTTTTATTTATTTTTTTGCTTATTTTTTTCTTATAGGTCACTTTTTTACTATAAAAAGTCAATGAGTTGAGCATTTTTAGTCAATTTTTAGCTGCCCTAGTATGACACTCCCAAAATAAATGCATAAAGGAACAAGCTAACGGTGTTAAGTGATTATCTTGTTTGTAATCACTTCAAATCAAAATAGAAGAAATTTGTCCACTTTGCGAAAGGGGGTTCACCCCCTATTTCCCCTTTAGCGAATTTTTTAAAAATTCTTAGAAGATTTTTTTATTTGCTTAGAAGATGACGAAAGTATTTCAAATTCTTCTCAACTCTCATCCTCTGTAAATTCACCTGTTTCTTCACCAAAAAAGATTAAATCAAATAATAATGTGCACTTTGAGAGATTTCAAAAAATTCAGCAATCATATGACAATCTGAAAGACCTCATATCTGTAATGTCATTTATTGTTATATTTTTGATATTCATTATTTCTACATTTAGGAGAAGTCGCTTAGCTTTGCAAAAGCAGAAGATTATTTCCTCCTCAAGGAAAACTTTGACGATATATTACTTTGGATTAATGAAAAACTCAATTTTTCTCAAAGCATGGATTTGGAAATTGAAAGACTCTTTTTATCCAAGCTTTCAAAAGAAATGGAGTTGTTTAAGGAAAAAAAGTTTACCCTGATTTGCCAATCTGCTAATTTAAACAATACAAAGCAGGACCTTTCTAAGTTAAAAGATAAATTAGACTCTGAATGGTCGCGTTTGGAGGAATTTCAGAAAAGTAGGCAAAATCTTTTTGAAGAAAAGCTTGATGTTGAGAATTTGCGCAGTTTATGCATAGATACACGTGAGTGGATCAGTGAAAAGTCTTCCCAGCTAAATAAAAATAAATCTTCTGACAGTGTTGTTATCAACCAATCATTGGCTAGTGAAGGAATAGAAGAGATTAAGAAGTATCAATCACACTTGCACAACGTTGAAAAAGATAGTGAAGCCATCAATGAAAATTTAAATCGTATTAAAATGAGAAAAATGAAGTTAATGCAATCCCAATCATTTGAAAGTTCGCGTTTGGGTGATCTCATTGAAGAAGTATTTTCTTTTTTATTTTTCCAAAAATTTTCATTCACATTGTTTGCAAATCCAAATTTATAAATGAAATCATCCTCATATATACTTTTTTCGGGGATTGGATAAGCAGTGGCGGATCAGGGGGGCTCATGGGCCTAGCCCCCCCCCCCCCCTCCCCCTCCCTGATTCTTGAAGCCATTTTTCTTAGGGGGGGGGGGGGGGGGGGGGGGGCTAGGCCCATGAGCCCCCCCCCCCCCCCTAAGAAAAATGGCTTCGAAAATTACCCTTACATGTATAAAAAATAAATTTTTGCAATTTATTCATGGCAAAACAATGTTAAAAATATGAAAACATAGGTAATTAGTGATTCTAAAAGACATAATACAGCTGTCGTATTCTCTGAAGACTTTTAGCAAAATTGCAAAAAAATTAAATAGATTTCGCCCCCCCCCCCCCCCCCTCCTATAAGAAATTTTTGGATCCGCCACTGTGGATAACTTTGCATAAATACATAACAAAACACTGCTTATGAATATTCTTTATAGCATCTCCTAAGAAGTAAAACAGGTAATTCTTAATTTTTCAACCAATTACTGTTCTGGCGTCAAAGATGCTAAAATGATAGATGTGGATGAGCCCAGATATCTTAAGATTGTACTTGCAAAAAATTTTGGCGAGATGTAAACAAAAAAACTTTACATACCCGAAACTTTATGACTTCATTTTATATTTTTAAAAGCTTTATTTTATATTTTTATAGTTTTATTATTTTTTAGGTTGATATTTCTTGGAAAAATATTAGAAAAAGTTTTGATTTGAAAAAGAATTTTTTGGAGAAGTCACAAAGTCATCTTTTATTCAAATCTTTGTACTCTGACTTTGAAGACTGGCTAGCAAGCACTAAAATGACACTACTTCTGAATCAGAAGTCTGATGACGTTGAAAGCTCAGAATCATTATTAAACAGTCATGAGAGCTTACTTGAGGAAATAAATATGATGCAGAATAAGCTTCAGTACATTGAAAAAGTTGGAAGTAATATCTTATCAGAATCAAACGAAAAAGAGCATATCGATGCTGATGAAGACGAAGATTGTCGAGAAAATATTTTGTTTAAAATGCAAGTGTTACAGCAACACTACAGCGAAATGTATTTCTTGTGGGAAGAAAAAAAGAAAATTTTGCAAGATCACTTAAGTTTGCAAAGGTTTAAAAAAGATGTGGGTACCGTTAACTCCATGACAAAGAGTCAAATGAGTGTTTTGATGAGCATTAAAAGCTCCAATGATCTCTCCACTTTCTCTTCGCTTGAAGATTTACAGAAACAAGTGAAACACTTGAGCTCTAAGATTAATGCACAAGATCATAGACTGCGCAGCCTGAAAGAACATGAACACGCGCTAGTACATAAAGAGCATCACCCGCAAGCCAATGTTATATGCGCGCTCACAGCAGAAGCCTTTGATTTAAGGCAAGATCTAAAAGTGAATTGCGCTAAGCACCAACATCTCCTTGATACAATATGGAAACAAAAAAGCATAATTCGAGACGTTGATGAAGTATTATCGTGGTTGAATAAAAAAATGGCGCTCTTTCTGAAACAGAGTTCTACTCAAAAAGATGATGATGCCTTTAATAGAACAAAGGGAATTCAGTTAAAACGACATGAAACAGAGTTATCGTATCATCAAAAAAAGTTTAACGCGCTGTGCCAAGCCGCTAAAGCTGCTGTCTCAAGCGATACCGATGCGTCAAATTGCCAAAAATTGAACAGGGCAATTGAAGAACTGAAGTGTAAGTGGAACACACTTGAAGAATTGTATACGGCGCAAAAGACGACTCTTGACGTTCAAAATAAGAAAAATGAAGCTGTTAAAAGCATTGATGCTTTGATTAAAATTTCAGAAAGCATGCAGCATCGATTAACAAAAGAAAATGCATCCGTTGACTTATTGGACCATCAGAATTGCTTGCAGTTGCAAAGTGAAACCAATACTCATTCAAAAAGTTTGAAAGACATTCTCTCTTCCTTAAAGGATATTGAAAAGGCTAAACCCAAAGAAGAAGTTATATTGCAAAAGATTGAAGCTTGTAATAGTGATATTGACGTTTTGCAATCTTTATTAACTGATTATAGCGAAGGAATCGAACTTGCTATCTTCTATCATGATTCGTGTAAGGACATTAGTTTGTATCAAATGTGGCTAGAGGAAAGAATCTCCATTGTTACATCCTTCGAAGCCTTTGATCAGAGTTCTTTTCACGCGCAAAGGATTTTCAAAAGAGTGGAATCTATTTTAAATGAGAGTTACGTTAAAAAGGGTATCATAGATGAATTCGTAAAGACAATAAATTCTAAAAAGATTGACATATCATCTGATGACATCATTAATTCACTTCAAACACTAAAAGATAAGACTTGTTTACGCGTAGATAATATTGTGAACTTATATGATAAATTAGTTTCAATATGTAAGACTAAGCTTCACTTATTGAATAATTTTGTAAAAATCTTTGATTTTGAAAGTGAGCTTTGTGAATTCGATTACTTCATCCAACAGTTTCAACCTAAAATTAGTCAGAGAAAAGCTTCAATTCCAACAATATCTTCGTTAAAGGAATATAGCGAAGTTTTAAAAATCAATAAAATGTGTTCAACACTTAGCAACGAAATTCTCTCAAAATCACAAATATTTTTCACTTTTCAAAATGAGGTGTCTCAGTTCTTTGTCAGCTTAGAACCGAATAGTGATAATAAAGTTCAAAAATTGATTGGAAAAGTTCGAAATCACATTAACTGCATCAATGGAATGTTTAATCAGTTGAATCAACTGTGTCAAGAAGCCAGTCTCGATACAAAACGTGCATGTTTGCGACGTGAATTTGATGAGGCGATTGAGGAATTTAATTTTTGGATTTTCCAAAAAATGTCCATTGTTTCTTCAAATGAATTTGGCAATGATTACGAACACCTGATTGAAATACAATCTGGATACAAACAGATAAGTGCTACTTTATGTGAAGTTGAAAATTCTTTCAAAAGTAATTGTTCCAAATCACTGAAGCTAGTGCAAGAAAGCTGTGTTCGCGAAGATTTTGAAGAAAGTAATAAAAAATTCAAGGATGCTGAGGAATCGTATGCTCATTTATTGCGTTTAGCAGAAATCAGAGAAATAAATTTAACAGATGCAGGAAGAATTCATAAATACAACATGGATATTGCAGAAGCTTATCTAATCATTAAAGAAAAGTATTCTTCATTGAATCAATCAATCAACCAGTTGAACACACGTGATTTACCTTTACAAAAAAGAAGGTTTGAATTTCTTTGCGCTGAATTAAGAAATCTTGAACATAAAATAAATGGTTTGATGCAAGAAGGAGATCATCTTCAAAAGGAATTTCCTGGAGACAATGCTAACCAAATTGTCGATTGGCAAAATGGTCTAACCATGAAGTGGAAACTCTTGAAGGAGAAGTGGGAGAAGTATGAACAACTTTTACATCAGTCTACGATGCTTTGCAAACTCACTTACGACATTTCTGATCTTAAAACTTACTTTGTTCTGACATTTGATAAACTCGAAAACTTATCCGATGAATGTTATGACATCGGTTCGGCTGTCAATGCTTATAATGTGCTCACTGAGTGCAATGAGGATTATGAAAATCGCATCAAACTGGACATTGATAAAGTGAAAAAAGCCTTAGCTAGTGGCCTTTTTGATTCCGCTGGTCTGAATTCTGAGATAACGAAAATCAATACGCATTGTAGTAGAGTATGCGTTTTAATTTCTCAAAATTTCTTGTGTATTAAAGCTAATATAGAATACTTCAAATTCAAAAATGTAGTAGAAATGACGCAGAAAAATCTTGATGTTATACAGATGAAACTAATGCTGAATCGAGAAAAATTTCAATCTTTTTTATCAAATCACTCTATACTGGCGCACAAAAATTTCATCAATTCACTGCACAAACAATTTTCGATAAACGAAGCAAAAGTTGGAAGTTTGTGTCAACAATCTTTATTTACTAATTTAAATAATTTTGAAAGCTCCGAAAAAGAAGCAGACCTTGGCTTGATGGTTAAATCGCATAACTTGGTTGAAAAATTGCGGCATGAAGGAAGCAAGCAATGTGAAGGCTTAAAGCAAAGCCTCGCACAGGTGGGCGCTGAGATTAAGAGTCAGCTGGAAATTGTATTCGAAATGATGCGTCTTCAGGATTTAAGCAATGATTTAGCTGATATTGAAGTGTGGCTAGATGATGCCTTCTTCCTGTGTGCCGATTTGGAAGATAGCAATAAGCAGATTAAGTGTGAAGTTTTGCACAAAAGTATTAACCTGGCCGATGAAAGAGATCCGCAACTTTCACCGATACCTGAAGCTTCTAATGCCACGCTTAGCTCGCTAGTTTCAAAATTTGTCGAATTTGAGCGCGATTGCGAAGCGTATACAGCTAAGCTTAAACAAATCCTCTCTTCTCTACAACAGATCAGAAAAGAAAGAAGTACAGTCATGGTGGATGACTTTGAGAAGAAAGTTAAATTAACCGAAGAAAAACTCTCTCACTTGAAAGAGCGAGTCGCTGTCATTACAATGGAGTACAAGAAGTTGAAAAATCTGCTATCCTTTGAGCAAGGTATTCAGGAGTTGTGCGCTCTTATTCGTCAATACGATTCATACATCGATATATGCGGGTATGGGAAAGATTACGATGATGCTCTTCATATATACTCCTACTTGAAAATTGAAACGAGTGTTCTTCATGATAAATATGCCAAGTTGGTGAAAATTGAAGCTTCAAGAGCGATTGACAAAGACGCAGATATCAATAACAACCAAAACAAGGAGAAGGCGACATCCTGTGAACAGTTGAATCATTTGTACAATAAATTCACGGCTAAATTAAACCTGCACCTCTTCAACTTAAAAGAAGCCCTGGAAATTCACTTAGTGATGGTTGATTGCGAAACCTTTCATGAATGCATCACCTCCAAAAAAGCTTTCATTGATTCGGTCGAGTTGTATTTCCTTTCTCCTCCGAATTCAAAAAGTGGCGATCATCATTCCTCAATGAATGAAAAGTTCCTCAAGCTCACTTCATCGCAATTAGACAAGATGCAACTCCAATCCTTTGAATTACGCAATGAACTTCCTAACTTCGATCAACAACTCTCTTCTCTATCTTCTAAATTCGAAGAAGCAGTCAGGACTAATTCTTCCTTTGCTATCTCCACCCGATTTCTAACTTTGTTCAAGGAAATAAACGAGGTTGTTTTTCCTGATTTTAAAAAGAGTGTTTCAAAATTAGATAAGCTATTGAAATGCATTAAACTTGATTTTGTTATACGTAAAGATCTTTTTTCCTTGGCAATTTGGTTTGATGACGTGAAAGATCGAATGAAGTATAACGTTAAGGAAAATATTTCAATTTCCTTCTTGCAAACTTCTCTTACCTTTCACGATTCAATTCAAAATGAAGTTCGACAGAAAGGCGAAACCTTGGCCAATCTTTTTCAAAAAAGAGATGAATTAAACGAACTATTGGTACAAATGTATGAAAATTGTCTGGAAGAGAAGAATAATGATTCTTTGGTATGCTCGGTGCAGCGCTCAGAACTAATATCTCTTTTAACTCAAAGCCAGGAAAAGTTTTTGGAAGTGCAGTCTGCTTGGAAAGATGCAAGTGATCTTTTAGATGAGCTGCGAAAATATATCGAATTTAGTAGTGTTTTTAAAAATTTTGAACACTCTTTAAATTCCACGCTAAATGACTTTTCTTCCTTGTATTACGGCGACTCTCTCCAATCCTCCATTCTTCTGCTGAAAACGCATGAAGACAAAAAATGCATTTTGAATGAACTGAGTAACAAAAACTTTGACTTGCAAAACTTGCTTCACCAATTTCCTGCCACATCACTTTTCCATGAGGATATAAGACAGTGCACAACTTCGCTTGAACAGTCCAAAGAAGTTTTAAAGAAAACCTATGATAAAAGAACGCAAAGCTTAAGAAACACACAATACTACTTCGATTTAGTGGGCAGAATTGATGCCTTTAGCACTAAAGTGTATGAAAGACAGAGTTTGATAACTAGAACAGATTATTTTGATTTAACCGCTGTGCAATCTAAGCTTCAAAGAGCTCATCTACTTTGCACAGAAGTAATGAGCTTTAATCAAGAACTTGAAGATATTAAAAAGAGTATCTTGTCATATAAAAATTGTTTCTCCGACTTTTCTGAAAAAAATTCTTCAGAAAATGTTATTGTGACACAGGAAAAGAGACGCATTGGTAGTAAGGTGGTCCCGCTGATTAATAAAACACAATTAGAAGAAATAATGGATGCAAATTTACGCGAAAAATTCAAAACTTATTGGAAGTATAAAAGTATGTCACTGAATGAACAGGAAGATGAAGAAGACGGCAGTGCTGGAAGTAAAGGAGAAGTGAAGTTTGATCAAAAGCTGGAAAAAAAATTACAAGAAGTGAGTCTTCTGCTTTCGTGTCTTGAAAATGACTGTGAAGTGCATAAAGAAAAGCTATTGCAAGCGGGCAAGGCTGTAACGCTCTTTAAAATGGCGGATGACGTTGAGTCTTCGCTAATATCCCTTGTTGAGCGCATAGAGCATTATAAATCGGAAAGCAACTTCAGCATACACGACTATTACAAGCGCCTGCGCATTCTTCAACAAAATTTGGAAAAAATTGAAAACACTTTTTCAGAAGAGGTGTTGAGTTGTGTGCAGCGTTTGACAAATCACACGACTCAACGGCATTACCTCAGCGAAGAATTGAAGGCAGGCATCGATAGAATTTCTCAAATGATGAAGAGTACAACGACGCTTCTCAACAATGAATTAGCATACACCCGTCACCAAAGATGTGTGGAGGATTTGCATTTACGCCTCGAATATCTGACTAACTGGTTTGAAAGTGCAGAACTTTTGCGCGAACCCATTTACTCTTTGACTCCGCAAAAAGAGCTAAAATTATTGGAAGAAAATAAAGAAGTTATCAGGAATAAAGAGAAGGAAGCAATGAGCCTGGCTGATGAAACTCAGAAAGTGATTGCTGCCGGTCCTGTGGACATTTCCTTGGATTCGCAAGAACAGAATAATGATTTGTTGAAAAAGAGGGTTGAAACACTCTTGAAAACGCTCCACAAACTAAAGCAGAAATTTGCCGAAAAAATTGAAGTCATCAAACGCAAGATACTTGTAGAAAACTGGAGTCAGGAGTTGGAGAGCTGTAAGGAAATTTTTGAGAAAATTGGCAGTCAGTTCATAACTGCATTCCCTCAAAGATCCCTCATCATGGAAAGCAGTGATGGCGTGGCGTCTTACGATTTGTCCAACGCGGACGCTTCTATCAACAAGCATTTGAGCCTATTAAGCGATTTGGAGAGTGACTTGAATAGCCTACTCATCAAAAGGATAGACGTCTTGGTCAAGGAAATTTCGCACATTGTCGACACTTCTATTTCTGAAGAGCACAACTTCTTAATTTGCATCAACTCCTTAAAAAATGACATTAGCAACATGCTTAGCTCTATTTCGTGCAAAAGAATTGATTTAGTCAAGTCGAAAGAGTTTGTAGCACTTAATTTAGATTGTGAATGCTTGATTGACTGGATTCTTTCTCACAAGCATGTATTTGACTCCTCTGATTATGGCTCTGATCTGGATCACTGCAGTAGGCATCAAGTGATATTTGAAAACTTCTTAAAAGAAGTCGCATTGAATACGCCCAAAAAAATGCACCTTCAAGAACAATTATCTCTTCAAGGTAGGTCAGGTGTATCATCTGAAGAAAATGATCAACAAAATTTGGCATGGCTTGAATTTGAACAAAATTTCAATATTCTTTGCAAAGAGTGGAAGTATATGGAAGATTGCGTTGAAAAAAAGAGAAGTGGTTTCCTCGTTTCAAAACAACTTCACATTTTTGAACAATTTTACGACGATTTTATAAGTTTCGTCAATGATGTTTATAGCATTATCAACTTTGCGATGGAAAATTTGAATGTCGATTCAGAACTCTGTGATTTCGACAGAGAAATCGAAAAGTGTGATCAACTTTTGACGAAAGTGGGTAAGCACTTCGAGGCTGTGAAACTTCAAAAAGAAGGCATTGTGCGGGAATACGAGGATTGTAGAAGTCATTTATGCGAAAAATTGAAAGAAGTTCGCTCCCATGTTAAGAGAGTTGAGGAGTTTATTCGCGATAAGATTTTTGAAATGCAAACTCTCAAATCCCAAGTTCGATACGTGAATGAGCTTAAAGTGCTGAAGAATAAAATTGATGAGGAAATTGTCATCTTATCGGATACGAAGTTATGCAGCGATTTAGACTCGGCCAAACTTCAGCTTGACAATCACAAAGTTCGACGCGACTTCAGTGTCAATAGTCAGGGCGGCATGATCAAGAATTTTGAGAGTATTCGGGATAAAGTGGAGCACGTCATTTCAACGTCCATCAATCACCCTTTCATCAAGAAGTTGTTTCACGAGGTGGATGTTGGCGTTAAATTGTTGAATTCTCTTTATGCAAGCTTGGAAGACAGATTCACGTGTAATGTGGATACGCAAGTGTTCAAAAATACAGCTACTCAGTTGCAGTCATGGCTGATGATGTATGATTCTTTTGTTGTGACGCATGATGCTGAGAACTATTGCATACAGCCTTTAGACTCGATTGAAAACATGATTATTAAGCATGCGGAATTTGAAGAAGTTTTGAAAGCTCAAAAGAACAATTTTGACAAGTTGAAGAACAAGACACTGATTGAGACAAAGCAGGAAGAGAGAACGGCCGATTTCAAGAAGAATGTCTCTAATAAGCAATCTAGAGAGTGCCTGCCTCAAAGTATTGATATGCCTCAAATCACTCCCATTTCTATCTCTTCCTCACTTTTACGCATTGATCAAAACGGTGATGTCGAAGCAGCCAATCCTTCGTTAGTGCGCGATAAATCTTCTGCCCTAATGAACGTCATCAACCCTAACAAATCTAGTAAACAATTAAGGAGTGTTCACAGCACCTCCAACAGTTCTATACTGCGTCGTCAAAGCTTGCGCGTAGAGTCCATATCTCCAAACGCAATGACGGGGAACAATCGCCTATCACGCAAAACGAGTTTCAGTATATACCAGCCTAAGCAAAGGGCTTTGCGAAAAGCGCTTCCCTCTCCTCTCATTTCTTCTGAGTTCTGCAATGCCATTGACAGAGCAAACTCTCTGCGCTTTGCTTCCTTCAAAACGCAACTTAACTCGCATTCAACACTCATCAAGAAGTATAAGCGCAGGGAGGAGAATGCACGATACCGAGAACAAGATGAAGAACGGCATGAAACTAGTCTTTCACAATCATTTTCTCTGAACTCGAGCATCAGTGACAACAACGCTAATCACGATGCGGATGCAGATCTTATCAACAGACAAAAGTCTGCCCACGATTCCGCCCTCTTTTCATGTGATAAACAAATTCCTTCAGAGCATGCACAGAAGCCGGCTCATCATGACTCCCCTGATATCTACAAGAGTGACATTAAAATAACATTCAGTTCAAAGCCCCATGCTAACGCTTCCTATCCACCCCTCTCCGACGCCTATCCAACTCCTTTCATTTCTCAAGACGGAGAAAGCGAGCAGTTTGCTAACGTGATTATAAGGCACAACTCTCTCAAGGTAAATTTCATTTTCCATTTATTCGCGTAGCAACATGCTGTACTTAATTCTTATTTCCTTGCTTCTAGAATCCGATTGAGTGTGATGAAGATTTTTTCCTTCAGTCGCAAACAAATGCTGTAAAAAGGCATTCAAATGGCAATGAAGACATTGTGATTCCCATTCGACGCCAAATTACCAGAAAAAGCGTATCAAATGCTGGTGAGAAAATTTTTTTACCCTTTCTTGCTTCCAACACTCAATTCTACTCTTTTTAGAAGTGGTTTCTCACCAAGCTTCCAAATTCTTAGCTAAAAAAGCGATTGGACATAACAGCAATGGCGAGAATCTCAACAATAGTACACACTTTTCATTTGCGTATTCAAGGCTTCGTAGCAAATATTTAGTTGCGTATCATTTCTTAAATTTGTCTAGTTCATTTCCTCCCAGCCGCGGAAGAGACTACGCCAAATGGAGTTGGCAAATTGTTTCCCGGAGCTTGGGAAAACATAAAAATAATACTTAGAACATTATCCAGCGGTACCCGGACATTTAGCCGAAAGACAATTGGCCGACAGACATCTGACCGAATGGACATTTAGCCGACGTACATTTGACCGAACAGACATTTCACCGAACGGACATTTGACAGAACAGACAATTGATATCTCGGCCAAATGCCGGACACGGTAAAGATGCGTATGTTCTCTTACGCTATTTATAACACAATTTTGTATATCCTTACGTGCCACCAATGAAATGTATTCGTCTACAGAGCACAAGTTTCACGCTTATAACTGCATTCGGACCTTCGTTCATCGACTATTAAGCATCTATGTAAGCAATCACTCTTGCTCACTCAGGACTAATTTGCTATATTTTTGTAGGTTATAAGTGTCTAACTAATTTCTGACCCACAAAAAACTATCCCACAATATTCCATTTTATGGTTGGATTTGAAAATATGCTATACTATACTAACATCGACTCTAAGACTAACAATATTCTAACTATGGTAAACCTAACTCTAAAACTAACAATATTTTAACTATACAAACTCTAACACTAACAACATTCTAACTATACTAACACTAACAATATTCTAACTATGCTAACACAAACGTTAAAACAATATTCTAACTATACTAACACCAACTCGAAGACTAACAATATTCTAACTACCGTATTTTTCGGACTATAAGGCGCACTGGATTATAAGGCGCAAACTCAAAAAAATACAAAAAGGTTTACTTGCTTCATATATAAGGCGCACCGGATTATTAAGCGCATTAAAAATCTTAACTTAAAACCAATATACTAGGTAATTAGGCTAATAGTTTATTGAAATAACGCTTTAATCAAAATAAGAAAAAATTAAATTGCTTTTATTATTCGCTTTGAAATCCTTCAAACCCTTCATTTTCTGTGTCGGAATTTAAAAGTTGAGCAATCTCTTCGCTCACTGAATAATCAAGTGATTCATCATCAGTAGAGTCAGAATCCTCTCTAGTTATTTCCAAATCATCAATAATTCCAGCTTTATTAAAACCGCGAATTATGCATGAAGGAGAGACTTTAGACCAAGCTTCTAGAATCCACTTACTAATGGTGGAGTAATCAACACGTCGTTGCCTTCCAGTTTTCGTGAAAGTGTGTTCGCCATCTGTCATCCAGCGCTCCCATAGAGCTCTTAATTTAACTTTAAAGGATCTATTCGCAGTAATATCCAAAGGTTGTAACTCCTTCGTCAAACCACCAGGAATTATTGCTAATTGCGTGTTAATTTTTTTAACGTGAGTCTTTATCTTATCGGTGATGTGAGCACGCATAGAGTCGCAAATCAACAATGACGGCGATGAATGGAAAAAACCATCAGATCTTTTAACAAATACTTCATTAAGCCACTCGCTCATCTTTTGCTCGTCCATCCACCCCTTTGAATTAGCTTTAATAATAATTCCAGATGGAAACTTATCTTTTGGTAAAGTCTTTCGTTTGAAAATTATCATGGGTGGGAGTTTAGAGCCATTGGCTTGACATGCAAGAACTACAGTGAAGCACGATTTTTCATTTCCTGTAGTAGAAATTGATACCGAACTTGTTCCTTTTTTATCTACTGTACGGTTCATAGGAATATCGAAAGTGAGTGGAATTTCATCCATATTAGTAATGTGTGTCAGTTTAATATTTCTTTGAGAGACAATTTCTTTGAGGTAACTTTTGAAAACACAAACTTTTTTTTTGTAGTCTTTTGGTAGTTGTTGCGAAACAGTAGTTTTTGTGCGTATTGAAAGATTTTTCCTCTTCATAAAGCGAAAACACCATGATGAACCTCCTTGGAACTCTTTAATTTTCATTTCATGTGCTAAGGCTTTTGCTTTCAATCTGATCGAAATCGTTGATATACCTCTACCCATTGTTCTTTGTTCTATTACCCACTGTTCGAGATCATTTTCCAACTGAGGCCATCTAGCTTTGTTACCTCTAAAACTTCGTTTTGTTTTCTTCACTTGTTTTAAGTCGTCTTCTTGTATCCTCAATTTTCTAACCATAGACTCATTTATGTTGAATTCTCTTGCAGTTGCCCTATTCCCATGCTCTTTCGAATAGTCAATAATTCTTAGTTTAAAACCAGCATCATATGCATGTCGTTTTGCAGGCATATTGAAAATTTATAATGAAAAGTTCAAAAACAAATTCAAACTTGAAATAAAAAACTAATTTATTAGGGAAAAGCAATAGCGTAAATAAATGAACCTAGCTTAATTAAAGTAAGCCATTTCAGTTTTAACAAATAACAAGTAAAAGTGAATTGATTTAAACATAAAATGAAAAAAACTTAAATTTTGATTGAAAATAATTTTTTTTATGTAAATTTCAGTATATAAGACGCACCATATTATAAGGCGCATTGAAATTTTTAGTTAAAAAAAAATCTTCAGAGTGCGCCTTATAGTCCGAAAAATACGGTATACTAAAACTAACTCTAACAATATTCTAACTATACTAACACTAACAATATACTAACTATGCTAACACTAACGTTAAAACTAACAATATTCTAACTGTACTAACACCAACCCTAAGACTAACAATATTCTAACTATACTAAAACTAACTCTAACAATATTTTAACTATACTAAATGTTTATTCTAAATTCTAAAATCTATTCTAAATGTTTATTCGATCAAATGTCCGTTCGGACAAATGTCTGTTCGGTCAAATGTCGGTTCGGTCAAATGTCTGTTCGGCCAAATGTACGTCGGCTAAATGTCCATTCGGTCAGATGTCTGTCGGCCAATTGTCTTTCAGCTAAATGCCCGGACACGTTATCCAGCATTTAACAGCGAAGTGTTAAATAATGATTTTGTAATTTGATTCATCAGTTACAGGTATATGAATATTTGGTTCTCCCCTTTTTTCTTAACCGCATAAATGATGGTGTGTAAAACGCCTCCCTCCTCAAATAAAAAATTATTTATACCAAATTTGACGGAATTATATCCCTTCAAAATTTGTGACTTTTCCTAAAATCGCTGCTACCTGCATTCTTTTATACCATTTTCATGGCAGTTGAATGAAGCTCGCATGTCAAAAACTGTCACTCAAAATCAAAAATTAACATTTTTCAACAAAATTTTTGATTTTATTTGTAATTAACATTATGATTTAGGGTCTATATAGTAGATACTCTCTTGATACCGAGAGATATACTTAATTTTTTCAATAATTATGACTACTTTTTAGAAAATGTCAACCCAAATCTTGATTGATGAGAAATATATCTAATAAAATATACCTTCAAATTTTACATAAAATGTATGTTTTTATACTAAATCGGCTATGCTGGTTTCATTTCTGGACTCAGTTTTTGCATTTAGGATTTGAAAATACCTATAAGTGTTAATCAAATTTGCGGTTTACTTCTGAAAATTGTCTCCAAAATATTCCTTCACATTTTACATAAAATATATGTTTTATACCAAATCGATCATGTTGTTTTCATTTCTGAGCTCAGTTTTCACATTTAATGTTTAAAAATATCTTCAAGTGTCAATCAAATGTGCGGTTTACTTCTGATGTCCAGAAAAATATTTTTGACATTTAAAAATATGATATCTGTTTCTGTTTTTATACCAAATTGACGATGCTGGCTTAATTTTTGAACTCATTTTTTGCATTTAATATTTCAAAATACTTATATTGTAGATGTTAATCAAATTTGCGCTTTACCTCTAAAAACTGTCTCCAAAAATAATTTTAAAATTTAAACATATCTGTTTTTTTTTTACCAAATCGACTATTCTTATTTCATTCTGTACTCCATTTTGGCTAATACGGTTAAAAAATATTTGAAAGTGTAAATTGATTAAGTGATGTATGCTTGATAATAATCAGCTTTTTTTTTCAAAAAAAAATCATTTCTGTAAAGTTTTTTCAGAAAATCGTTATATATTGGTCATATAGTACAAATATAATTTTTTTATATATATTTTGGGTTATAATACTTTCTTCAATCATCTTGAGTATGAAATATTTATTTAAAAAACACAACACGAATTTTGACCGTGAAAGAGAAATGGATGGGAAATCTGAAAATATGTCAGAGTTATCAAAACTGTCACAGATGCCAACATGTGAAGATTTTGTCACTATCAAGATCATTTTAAATTTAAATTGAATTTGTTCACCCTTCTCCTTTTGCGTGAAAGAGAGAGTCTTTTATATGAACAAGGTGGAAAACTTTTTGCAATTGAATACGAATGATTTCATCAGAAAAAAACTTTCGAACTGGGATTGGTTGGCAAATATTCAGGCTGGCTATCTCTTCTATCATCTGATGATAAAATACAAAATACGGATAAAAAAAGCCTAAGATCATCAAGAAGATTCTTTATCAGAATGCTTTGAGAGCGGAAAGAAAAAAAAATTCTGCTGAAAGAAGAGCTACCAAGAAAGGATTGCTGCCTGTAAATTACATACTGTATAAAATATAGAAAAAATGACGTAGAGACTAGTAGTCGATAACGAATTTTGTAGCCAAAACTATTGGAGGTCCTATCGAGATACCTAATTTACTGAAAAATGAAATATTTTAAGTGAATCAAACACCAAAAGTTGGTTTCATAAATAAATTAAGAAAATAATTTGCTAGAGAAATATTGCAAGTAGAATTTGCTTTGAAGTCTATATATTTGACATTGATTGACAAGTTTAAACTATTTTTGACATGTTTAATTGATATTCATAAGAAATGAGCATACTTGAAAATGGTATATAATGTGTAAAAGACTTTTTATAAGAATAAAATATTTATTCTGATATGATCTGTCATATTCAAATCATTTTTTGACAGGTTTGATGGTTTTCCTAAAAAAAAATGAATATCACTACTAGATTCAGCATATTTGAAATATGTATATCACACTAAAAGTATGTTGTAAAAAATCTTTAAAATCTATAGAGAAAAAAGCAGGGAATCACTTGAGCTGCTAAATTTTGCTCCATCACCAATAAGGTTAAAATATTCAATATTTTTTTTATATAAAATACTCCCAAAAAAATATAAAAAATTAAATAAAAAAATTTCATTTCAAGGTTTTTTTACAGGCATTCTTTAGATTATTTTTTATCAAAATACTAAATTACAAACATTTTGAAGTTAAGGCATATTTATCGCTATTTTATTTGTAAAATGTAGGGACATAATGTGTTGCGCTTATCATTAACCCGCTATTCTTCTGAATTATGCTCCAGACCTTTCATAGAAATTAGAGATATAAACCAAGGCAGTGTACATCTGGTTCCCCAAATAATTTTCTTCCGTGCAAATTTTATACTTTTTTATATATATTACCTCCATTTTATGGATAGAAATTTTGGGAAAAAAAATCCATCTTAACACAAATTTCTATTTAAAAAAATATAAAAAACTTTGGGAAAATTTTTTTTTTAACTCATCATTTCTCCTCTTCCCCTTTTAAAAAATTTGCTTCCCATAAATTTCAAAATCATGTATGTTATCTTTTTTTGATCTGACAGATTTGAATTTACGTAGTATGGTAAACTCCGAAAAACTTGCTATTATTCGTATTTTGGTGATAAATCACGAATGATCCCATCATTATGAAAAGAAGGAAAATTTAAATTAACCAAATCTAGGCGAATTTGAAACGTCAATCAAATGGAAAAAAGACTACGAGTTGTTGCATGCTTTTTCTTTTTTTTATTAAAATTATATCTACTTAAATTATCGTTGATTTTCATGAAACTTCTTAAAACGATAAAAGGAATAGTTGTGGTAATCTACGCATCTTAAATTTTATGTGTCTATGAGATTGAATATTAAACTTTTCAGAGTTCTAATGCCCTTTGTACAACACTTGCATTTGTTTCAGATACACTTCAAGGCACTTTTGTATCCCCTCTATTTTATAAATTTCACAATAAAAATGTTCATTTTGCGTCAATTGATGCTTTTCAGGCGTTTTAATAATAAAAAAATGCTCTTTTTGATGACAAATCCTTATATTTCTTCCTTTCCTAGATCATTCTTCTCGTCATCCTCCGCTGAGTGCTCGTTTTTCTTCGCCAATCTTCGCCACCAATTCTTCGGATGTGGGCAGTATCGATTCGAATACAAACAGTCTCGTTGAAGGCAGTGAAAAGAAGAAGAATAAGAGAAAAAAGTTGAAATTTTTCTTCTTTCGCAAACACAGGAAATGAGAGAGAGAGAGAGAGGGAGATATGAAGTATTTCAAGTTATTAACTCTTTTTTAATACACTTTTCCATGCTCAATTTTTAAAGTATTTACACAAACATCACTACTTACCCTTCCGCAACACATGTGTTGTAAAGCATTTCCAAAATTTTGCTTCCTCTTTTTCCAATTCATTACGCATTTCTTTCTGTTAACAAACACCTGCACGCAGCCGCCATCCTTGTGTGTAATTTGTTTAATCATTTTTTATATATATATATATCTTTCGTTTAATGATTTTTTACTATTTTTTGATTTATTTAAATAAAATTTTGATATTTATTCCAAAGCAATTTATTTCAAAAGTTTAACTAAACGATTTAATAAAAAAAAAGTAAATTTATTTCAGTAATGCTTCATTCAATTTTTAAATAGCGTGTCAAAATGGCTTTTGGATCCAATCGTTTTTTTATGTACAAATTTAATTTCTTTCTTCATCATTACTCCAACCTCTACTTTTTGTGTAATATTCATCTTTTTAGATTTTGAAATCATCTTCCTCAATAATGGATCTTCAATAGGGGTAGACATTGATATAATGAATATATAAATAATTTAACAGTTGTGGCATATTCTACACACATAATAGGCATAAAGTCTTCACATATACAACATGACCTTTCAATTAAGTGATGCTGCAATCGCAGAAAGTATTGATGTAAACAATAAATAATGAAGTTATATGCAGAGGAAATGCTTCTCAGAAGGCATCGATAAAAGCTGAAAGATGTAATAAATAGGGAAATAAAACTTGTATTCAAAACAATTTCTAACAATAATCATTTCGGAGCACTCTAGCCTTCTACAAATAAACACAACCATCAAATGCGAAGAGTGGGAAAGGCTACTCTTTGCACTTAACGGTTGTGTTTAGTTGAAGGAGACCAGAGTGCTCAAAAATTAATATTGTTTCACCTTTTATATCTTCTATTATACCTGAAATTATTAATCACAGGTTGAAAGAATTATGAAATTGACCAATCATATTTCATTTCGCAAACAAAATACACACAAAACATAGAACATTAAATGCCACGCCAAAAACTAGTAATTCATCAACACCCAACCAATGGATCCCATGTTTCGAGCGAAGCAAGATACGAAATATATATTAAAACAAAAACAATTCTAAATTTACAAGACTTTGAAACTAAAAGATGATAAAAATAACAGTAGATATATAAAAATGAAGTTGGCGCGCAGGCATTGAAAAAGTCGTTGAAGTTATAAAAAGTAAACCATCTTTATTCAAAAAAATTTTGGAGATGAATTTTCAACCACCATGGTCATCAACGAATCTTCAACTACCAACTGAAAGAGGAGGATTGCAAGTTGCTGTGATTGGAGTGATATGACATTGGAGGCATCGCCCCCCCCCACTCTGGCGCAGGTGGTTTTGGACATGTACGAAGGATTTCCTTTTCCAGCACTTCTTTATTTTAAAATATGGCGTTCTAAAAATGCATCAACTGGCTTATGAGTTGAAGCAGCCCTAAAAAAGTCCGCTTTTGCAATGATCCAAGATTGCCTTCTGTTCCTTTAAAAGCGAAGCCACGTTCAGCCAACGTTCAAATAACAGCTATGATGACACGTCTCAAGACGTTCCTAGTAATCACCCTCTTCATGAATTTGTTTCTCCAACTGTTGTCCCAAACGAGCTAAGTACGTTAGCATAGAGTGTAGGGGAGTAGTGTTCTTCATTCATGATTATCGATTAGAATTGTATTTTCCCAATCACTGACCCTTCTTTTCTAGCAAAGTTGGAAAGTTTTTTAAGCAAGCAGGTAACAAACAAAGCCATAAACTCTCTTTTGTACATTTCACCCTCCTTCTCAACACAAAGTTTAAAACAAGCAAGGCTTTTTTGCTCTTTTAAAATGTCAAATCCATTCATAAGGGTGTTTTAATTTCCATTTAGTGTGATATACACTAATTTTCATTGCGTCGCGCAACTAGGTAGGTTCATTCTCGTTTGGTTTGGAACACAAAATCATGACTAACTATTTTGCAATGATGTGTTTTGTATGTTAAAGTATGAAATTATATTTATCATCTGTTTTTTATTCCAACAGATGTTGATAGATCTGTAAAATTAAAAATCATTCAACAAGTTAAAAAAAGCCAAGTACTTTTCCATGATATTTGACAGCACGCCTGACATTTCACATAAAATTCAAAGAAGTCAAGTTTTACGCTATGTTTTGATTGATAAAGAAAAGGTGTTAGTTGTCGAATCATTTGTAGATTTTATCGAGGCTAAAGGCAAAACTGCGAAAAAATTCAATCAAAGATTTTAGAAATTTGGAAAATGACGGAATTGATCTTCTAAATTGTAGACGACAAGTGCATGATAAGCTGCAGTGATGGCTGGTGTACAATATTGGCGTTCAAAGACGTATCAAAGAAATAAACGAGAATTTGTTGCTTGTTCAAATCACTCACTGAATCTGGCATGTGTTCACACAGCTTCCGTTGCTGTTAGAACGTTTATTTGTTATTTTTCTCTTCATCAACCCATCGTTGGGATATTTTGACCTCAGTGCCTCTTATAATTGCGAAACGCTGAATAGAAACCCAGTGGAGTTCAAGGAAAGAAGCGATGAGTGTGGTTTTCTTTAGAAAAGTTAACTGATGAAGAAGAAAATACAGCAACATGGGCATATGCTGGTGTTTTGATTTCTGCGCTGCAATCTTTTTCTTATTTGTGCTTTCTTGCTTGTTTCCCTACGATAGTGAATTGAGAAATGTTCCCATCTCTAGATAGAATACAATAATTGAAGAAATAACCTCAAGGTTTAAACAAATTCATGAAATAGCTGAAAGATATGCTTTTCTTACTCCGTTAAGCCTTCCTGATAGCAAATATGAATGTCAATTAAATGAAGATAAGGATGACATTGATAAAGAAGAGTTTCCTGTTGAAGGGAAAAGACTTGAGAATTTTCTTGCTGTGGATGGAAGGACTTTTTGAACTTTTGCTGTTTATTCAAAAATATGATCTTGGAGATTCAGTTCGGAATATAGTGGTAATGCTGCGATTTTTTCTTACAATTGTCGTCAGTGTTGCTACTTGTAAAAGAAGTTTTTCGAAGCTGAAACTTCTGAGTACTTTGAAGTTGGAAAATCTTGTCTATAGAAAGGGAGCTGACAGATGAGATGGGAAAAGTTGGCTTGTGAAAATGTTGATGCTTTTATTTAAAAATGAATACATATTATTCGTTAACTTGTGAAATGTTTTTTTTCATTTTTAAATTAAAATGGTACTATTCAATTTTGAATCTTTATTTTTTAAAGACTTATATGATAGATAAAATGAGTATTATTGGTTGTTAGCAAGGCCTAGTTTATTTTCAAATTAAAGGAGGGGGGGCGTCAGACTCATGAACCGTCCGATCGGCACTTTTCATAGCTACGCCACTGTAAAAGCAAATTATTTATATTTAGTTTTTTTAATGTTAGATATTTTTGAATAAAGCATCTTTGGTGCCTCCTCTTGCTTGATGCCTTAAGTAACATGCTTATTTTGCCTAATGGTTCACAAAAACATTTCACAAGTTAAAGAATTATATGTATCCAGCCCTTCTCCCATGTCAAAAACTGTCAATCAAAATCAAATGTACACTCTTGAAAATTTATAATCATATATATATTGGATGTGTGTATATATATAGTATATACACATGACACTTATGCATGCATATTTTTCCAATAAACATGGCAACTTTGTGGCAAATGTCAATCAAAATTTTGATTGATGTTAGAATTGCTTACGAAAACATTCAATGAAATTAATTTTTTTAATAACAAATCGACCGTGTTAATTTCATTTCTTGTCTCAGTTAGGGTGTGAAAATGGCTTTCGCCTGAAAATTATGTCCAAGAATATTTTTATACTAAATCAATCATGGTGATTTCATTTCTCAACTCAGTTTTAGCGATTAATATTCAGAAATGTCCAAAATTATTTGCAGTTTGTTTTTGAGAAAGCGTTTTCAAAAATATTCACCCACATTTCAAATAGAATATATTTTTTTAAATAAATTGAACAAGCGGATTTTATTTCTTGACACATGTTTTACAATTAGAGTTTGAAAATGTCAATCAAATTTGTGGTTTTAAAGCAAAAATTACTTCCTAGAATATTAATTTTATTTTCAATAAAATATTTTTTTTATAGATCACGAAGCTAATTTCATTTTTGGACTTAGTTTTCGTAATTGGGATCTGAAGATGTTAATCAAATTTGTTAGTTTCGCCTGAAAATTTTCTTCAAAAACATTTATTCTCATTTTAAGTAAAATTGTTTTTAAATTAAATTAACCATGCTGATACCATTTTTGGGCTAAGTTTTGACCATTACTGCGAAAAAATGTGTCAAAGTTCAGATAGAATTAGTGATGTATGAATGAAAATTATCTCAAAACATACGTTCATATTTTAAATAAATATTTTTATTACGATGCTTACTTGATTTCAGGATATAGTTTTTGTAATTAGGGTGCAAGAATGTTCGAAATTATCAATCAAGTTTCATATTTCACAAAAAAAAATTCAATTTTCTCAAAATTTTGACGACAAAATTCTTACTAGTCTTTCACATTTAAAATAATTTATCGCCTGTTTGTCATTTCTGTACTCCTTTTGGACATTACTGTTTAAAAATGGGTGAAATTAGCGTAGAAATTATTTTTTTCTCACAATCGTTATTTATTGAAATACAAATATTTGAGTATGGGAGAAATGGGGGATATGAATGCACATTGAAATGAGAACGCTCGATCAAAAGAAAATGAAATAGTAACTCGTTTAATAAAGTGCTTTTATGTTCTCACTATTAGTAGTCCTTTGAGCGAGCTATATAGTTTTAAAAAACAATTATGTAACTTGTCTACACAGAAGATATACCTTTTTCCAATGAGCCAGGAGATAATGTTATAATCAAATAATAAGCTCCTTCTTTGTCAATCATCAATGATGGTCTAAAAAAATGGATCTAAAAATTTTCAAAAAGTTAGAGTTAGAATAACTACGACACAGATACCAATATATTAAGTTAAATTTTTACGCACTTTTTTGCATACAATTGTTTGTAGGAAAAAAATCAAAAAAATATGAGCTATTGTATTCTTTGATTTATAACAATTTGTTGAAGAAAAATTCTGAAATTAAAAAATATATATTATTATGGGAAAAAGATCAAGCATATGTGAATGCTTTCTTATTTTCATATCTTGTTGAAACCGGTTTGACACTAAGAGTAAATAAATATCATTTATTCTTATTTATTTTTAAAGCGTTCAGTCTTGTTCTTTGTCTGCATCCAAAATGTCTTCAGTTCAAAAATTTTCACTTTTTGATTTAATAAAATTTGATTAATTTTTAATAGATACTAAATAAAATTAATTGAGTTAACAGATAAAAATAGTGAGTGATTAAGAACGACTACCTTATTCTTATATTTGGGATAAATAAAACCACTTAAAAAATAAAGGGTCCACAAAAAATTCAAAGTTTGTAAAGGGCCCACATGGGAAAAAGTTTGAAAATCACTCGTCTAGTTAAACACACGTGTGAAATATGACTGATAAGGAGAAACTATAAATTTATTGCATCAAAGGGCGTTGATTCAATTGATGCGGGATGACTTAGCCCAATCAACGGTGAGAATGAGTCGGTCGTAGCCGTAATTGTTGAGCGTTTTCAAAGCGGTTTCAGCAGAACTCCTCTCCAGGAACGAAACGTAGCACACGCCCTTTGAAACGCGCGTCACCCTATCTTTGGAGATGGCGATGCGCAGAATGCGTCCAAACTGACTACACAAGTCCTTGATGTCTTCTTCCGTTATGGCGTCAGTCAGGTTTGTTATGCGAATCGTGTTGTCTTGATTTTTGAAGGCAGCATTCTGCGCCAACACAGGAGCGAAGAGGCCAGACGGAGTGGGCGTTGTGGTGCTGGTTGTTGTCGCTGCGCTGACCCCCTTGTTCTCGCCCTTTTCACTGGAGGTGAATATTTCTTTATTCGGGCACAGACTTGAAAGATGGGAGCCTTCGCAAAGACGGCAAATTTCGAACCGCGGCAATATGCTCTTAACTTCGTTTGTGTCCAGAGCATCGCTAGCATCTGCATTCGTCTTCAACTTAACAAACTCCATCTGCACGGGTTCGTTGAGGCGGGTGGTGTTGGAGTTTAGGCCCTTGCCATCTTTTGACGCGTTCCCGAACTTGGCCCAATTCCTGCGTTTCACGATGGAAGGACTGACTCTCACCTTTTCTATTTTGAACTTTTGCGTTACTTTGAGTTTCCTGTCAAATTCATCTTTCTTCACAAATACAACTGTTTTGACGTCATCTTTTATTTCGCTGAAAAGCACTTCAACAGGAGGAGCTACAGCATCCAGCATGGCGGAAAAATCGTATGACGTTGATTGATTTATTCTAGAAATAAAAAAATTAATAAAGGAAGAATAAAATTTTATCCATATAAAAAAATATATATAAAGAAGGAAAGATTAACGAGCTGTTCTCTGAACAGTGTTTGTTTTGGGTGTGTGCACAATGCGTATCTAGCAGTTGGAAAAGCTTTTTAACTAGAAAAATTTTTTCTCAAGAATGCAGTACATTTTTTTGTTAATTTGGTTTTTAATTTACCCTTTTATGCTTTTCCTGTAAAAGTATGCTATTAAATCAAAAAAATTTCAAAATTAGATATTAACGCGTGGCTCTTTTTAAGACAGCAAAAACAATTTGTAGCTTTTTTTAGCCTCTTATGTGAACAACACTGAGATATTAGATTTTTAAGCAGCTAATCAACTCGGGAAAATTTGGGGTTGAAAAAAGTCATGAACAATTCTTTTTTAATCCTCGCAAAGGTAAGTAAAAATGAAAAGTAAGTAGAAAGTAAGCGAGTGCTTTTTATGGTAGGAAAGAGGTAATAATAATAAACTAATCATTTTTACAGCAAGATTCTTCAAACACCCAAAGATAACAAAATTCTTTCTTGAGTAAGAACTTACTAAGTTCTCTCTCTTTAGTTTAAAATTATCTGGTATGCGTTTCTACACTTTGTCTAGAAAATAAGCATTCTTATAATAAGATGCTGTCACTCGATACTGCTAATATTTTTGTGTATATTTATATATTTTAGCATCATAAACAAGCTGAACTAAAAAAGTATTTCCCATTTTTAGGTCTATTTTGTCCTTTTTGCAATTCTATTTTGTCATTTTGCTCTATTTTGTCGTTTTTGGAATTCTAACTAAATAATCACGTATTTTTTTTTAAATAATATTTAATCAATTAAAAAAGTAAATAAAAAAAATTATTGAAGAAATAATAAAATTTGTAACTATTTAATTGCTATTTCGTTGTGAAAAATTCTGAAAATTTAATACGAAAATAATTTTAAAATATCAAAGAGAGTTCAAATAAAAATGACACATATCAAAACAATATAAATAAAATCAAAAAATTGAATTTAGATAGAATTGCAAAACGAGCAAATAGAAGTCCAATCTGATTTAAAGGGGCTAGAAAAGCCTATTCCTACCATCAGATATGCGCCACTGTTTGAAGGGTAGATAAGAATAACAATTGCACATAGAAAACAGTTGTGGCTCGAAATTTTTAATAGTTTGACACTTATCATATGGAATCACACTACATATTTTTTATGGATATGAAACTTTAAAAACCTTATAATAATACTTTTAATTCCTTCCAATATGTAGCCAAAATTAAAAATATAAAATTTTATTTTTTAATCATTGTATTAATTTGTAAATACATTTCAATTCAAGCAATCGAAAAAAACCATCACAAAACTTTACATAAATTGAATAAAGATCGTATGATGATATGCTTTGTGGAAATATTTATGTTAAAGTTTAAGAATTAATAAAGTTATATTAAATTTAAATGATGAAAAAATATTAAGGTAATAACGAAAAGTAAAGAGTGATATATCGCCATTGAAATACCTAAAAGAGAAAAAGGAGGAAAAAATATTAAAAAAATATCAGTTTATAGAAGAAAGAAGAAAGAAAGAAAGAAAATTTATTCACAAATTGAAATATATACAGAGAAATTTTGTTTAAACACAAGTTTTTTTGTATTATCAATTTACAATGAGATGGGAAAAAAAGAATTAAAAAAAAAATGTATATCAACTTGCAAGGTTATCATAAGGCCTAGGGGACCGCTGAAATGATGACCTTTTACAAAATTAATGTGTAATATAACATTTATATATAATACGTATGTAAAAACATGAATAATAGGTAGTTAAATGAAGTATAGTTTTATGTTTGTTTAGAAAAAGATGTATGTTCTAACATTTACACACACACATATATATTCATGTATATATATATATATTTATGTAAATGATAGTTTGTATATATACTGATTGGAACATATAAAGCAATTTTTCACTCTACATTCTTTATTATAACTATTTACAAAAGATTTTTTGAGTAAATTTTTATATTTATAGAAGGAACTTTCATAGAATTTTGTTTGTTCAAGAGTTTTATTCCAAAAAGAAATAACTCTGTTTTTCAATAATTTTTTTGTACTTTTGAGTCGATATTGTGGGACTATAAACTTATTTGATGATCTTAAATAGTGTTGAGTTTCTTGATGTACGAAGGTTTGCCAAGCAAAAAATATTTCAGGAAGTATATTATAGAGATATTTATAAATGAACTTGGATAGTTGCATTAAATAAATTTCTTCAATTTTCAATAATTCATAGCCAAAGAAAAACACTGTTGTATGATGCCTGTAACTCAAATTAAACACATTTCTAATAATTTTCTTTTGTAAAACTTTAAGTTTTTCCAGATTACAATATCCCCAATTAACAAGGCTATAATTAAGATGCGGCAAAACTAAGGCTTTGTATAACATTAATTTTATTTTTACATCAAAGTAATTTTTGTATCGTCTTAGTATACCTAAAGTACAATTCATCTTTTTAGAAATATAGTTTTGATGATCAGTCCATGTAAGTTGATTGTTTATATACAGTCCTAGATAATTATATTTGCTTACTAACTCAATTTCAAATATATCTGTATTCATCTCACAACTTTTGCACTTTTTGTTTGAGAAAAACATCATTTTTGACTTTTTACGGTTCAAACTTAAAAAGTTACGATCACACCATTCTTCTACTTTCAAAAAATTATTCTTAATTGATTCAAATATTGTTTCATTGTTCTTATCAATTATTGAAAGAGGCAAAAGCAATGTAATATCGTCTGCAAATAGGAGGAATTCAAATTTTGGGTTTGAACTAGGGATGCCGTTTATATAAATAGAAAAAAGTAGAGGACCTAGAATCGATCCTTGTGGAATGCCGCAATATACGGGTTTTGAAGAAGACATGCTTTGATTAATGCAAACTATTTGTTGTCGGAACGAAAGGTATGATTTAAAAAATTCTATAGCTGAAAATGAGAAACCTATATGGATTAATTTTTCAATAAGCAAAGAATGCGAAATACTATCAAATGCTTTCTGAAAATCTAAATAATTTTGAACTTTTTCAATGAATAATGCATGAAGATGTTCGGTATTATATCCTTTCCTAAAAGCAAACTGATAATTGTATAAAAATTTATGCTTTTCTAAATATGATAAAATTTGGGAATGTAAAATTTTTTCAAATATTTTTGAAAAAGTCGAAATTAAACTAATAGGTCTATAATTTTCAATTAAGTTTGTACTTCCCTTTTTAAAAACTGGTAATAGTTTGCTAATTTTCAAAGACTCAGGAAAGGTATTGAATTCAATACAAGAGTTAAAACCGATTACTAAGTAATCTAATATATATTCTTTTATCAATACCAGTTTGTAAATAGATATATCATAAATATCACAAGTTTTCTTGGCTTTAATTTCATTTATAGCAATGATAATATCATTTTTGTTTATTTTTTTCAAGTAAAAAGAATCTTCTTTATCAGAAAATCTTTGTTCAGGCCAATTTTATTCTTCTGGGAACTAGTACTGTCCGAAAAATGATTACAAAAAAGTTCCGCCAATTTATTCTCATCAGTTAAAATTCCTTCTTCAGTTGAAATAACATATTGATTGATTTTTTTTTTATTAAATATTTTTTTCAAATTTAACCAAGTATCTTTGGGAGAGAGAGCATTTTGAAAGACAGTGAAATAGTTTTTTTTTTGTAATTTTATTTTTTTTTTATTTCATTCCGTAATTCAACAAACTTCAACCTAATGTCACAAATATTCGTAGATTTCTTCATCTTCTTGTGCAATTTGTCCCGTTTTTTAATGAGGCTAAGTATTTCTTGACTCATCCAACTGTTAACTTTGTATTTATATTTATTATTACCTTTGTCATTAATCTTATTATAGAATTTTTATACCCCTCAGACAAGATCTTTATTCTCTTATTTCAGTTTAAAAAGATTTTCTAAGTTTGTCGTTTATTATTTTTATAAATTAAGAATTTATTATACTTTAATTAACACATATTCTTCCACATTTGAACTATTGTATAATTCTTTGGGGTCATAAAAACCTTAATTTAACTGTTAACACAAAAAAGAATTGTACGGTACGTATGTGGTGGCCATTTTCTATCCCACACTGATCATTTTTTGTAAGGTTAAACTCACTCAAGGTAATCGACTTATATGTGTACAATTTATCTATACTCACTTATAAAATATTAAATCGATAATTTTCATCTGTCATTTCCCTTATATTACAATAAACTATCGAAACAATCTTTAAAATACAAATTATCTCTTAACTACAACTCTTTTTTAATTGACACTGATTGTATCGTTCTTAAAATAAGTGTTTGTAAAAATAGAATAAAAAAACTTCTCATGAAAAATTATGAATTTATTTGTCATTCTACGGAATGTTAAGCGTGTAAATATCAACTAAATTCTTAGCTTGTACAAGTTTGTATTTTATTTCTCCATTTGTTTTATGTATTTTATTACTTATTTCTCCTTTCATGGTCTTTTAGCTTATATAATATACAATACATATGTTTTCTTATCATATTCCATTATTTGTTTTTACTCTTGTCTATATTCATAATTTGTTAACGAATATTTATTATATATACAAATTTTCTCTTCATGTTTCTTTTCATGCTTTTTGATACTTTTCTTTATCCTCTTGCGTTCATGATTATTTCTTTTGTGGCAGCCTTGTTCTCATTCATTACCAAATATTACGTACACTTTTATAAATGTTTATGGGTTTTATTCATATCAGCTGCCTTAAGGCCTTTTTGAATATTTCCCATAAAAAAAAAATTCTATTTCGAAAATATATTATCTATTCTATTTAAATTATTTTGTTTTACTGATGTCACGAACTGTTCTTTTTTTCTTTATAATTGTATGAATAAATCTTTCTTTCTTTCTTGTTTAATTAACAAATCTACATAACCATCATTCTTAAAAATGTTCTATTAACTTTTCTGCATTTTTGTCGTAGATCCTAGATATTTTATAACAAATAACAAAATTTAAAATTAGGAATTTTTACATGTATTCAATTTTTGGAAAGAAAAAAATATTATTCATAAAAAAGATTAAAAAATCTTGGTGCCATATCGAAGTAAGAGCATATTTAAGTGCTTAGCAACATCTGATAAATTTTTATAGGCTAGCTTGTGCTGAAGAACTTTTGAATGAAGAAGCTCTTTCTATTCAAAGAAGCGTACCGGTATCTAGATTTTAGAATAACGTTTTCAAGAAGGCAAAATAATCAGCGAATTTTATAAAGAATAATTTGGAATGTTCATAAATAAAAATTTTTGTTTATAAGTAGTTGTAGATTATTTTTCTTAAATTGCTCGTGTTAGTTAATACATATGATTCCTTGTGTGCCAAAAATTTAAATTTTGTAGATGAGTCTGCTCTTTTCTATATTTTGAATTTTTTGCATGAGTCTGCTCTTTTCTATATTTAGAATTTACGTTGGTATATATTTGAGTGTGTGTTAAAAATTGTAATAAATATTTTCTATTGTGAAGTAGATAAAACTTTCCTTCAATCTTTACTACGTTAGTATAGTTTACGAATATAATTGAAGATGGTAGGTAGGTAGGTAGGAAGATATATCTAAGCATCATCGGACTTCCCCATATGCTTGCGAAATGCTTGAAAAGGTATAAAGTTGAAGTTCGAGAAAATTGTATTGATTTGGCTTGTGAATTGATTAGGGACTTTGGAGAAATTGGTTAGTTGTTGAAGGAGTTTGAAGTGTAGAAAGCTCGATTTTTGAAGTAGTAGTTAAACAATGATTGATTGAGCAAAGGTATCTAGTTAAAGAAATAGGTCTTAAAAAAGAAAATAGTGTAGTTATTTTTGTAGATAAGAAACGTTATTCGTTAAAATCAAAAATATATGTCAAAGTATTTTTATAAACGGATAAAAGTAGGTAGGTAGATAGGTAAATTTCAAAGCACTTTCCAACGTGTGCTAATGTTACAGTAAGCTTGAGAGTTGGTTAAGGGATAGAAATAGGGTGGAATTACGAATGTTATTCTAAAATAGAAAATAAAAAGGAAACAAATGAGTTTGTCATAGGGTTTTCAACGTGGCGCGTGTTGTTTCAATGGTGTCAATGAGGGTTGCGAAGGATTTTAGTATTGTTGGGTGTAACAGAAGATCTGAGAATGTGGTTGGTGATCTATTAAGCAAAGAAATTCAGTGTCTTAGAAAATCATGGCGATCAGAAGAGAAGATTTGTCATGTGAAGATGAGATGGCATGACGTTTCTATTGCGTCACATCCGAGACGACAGTATGGACTTTCGCTAACTTTAATTTGGAAGAGATATGCTCTGAATGTGCAGTGGCCAGATAGCCAACGTTTAGTTGAACATGGCGGTGTAACGTTTTGTTTTTGAAAGTTGCATGTATTGTGCTGATGTTTGGAAGAGGAGACTAGTGCGTTTTGAGATTAAGATATGGACATATGCCATTCTTCTAGAAAGGATAAGTGAAGATGCATTAAAAACGTTTTGAGAGGTAGAGAGGTGATGAGAGAGATGTAGGAAGTTAGTTATAAGTTTGAAATAAAGTACTAAATTAGGGAGTTTTCTTTTTTGTTTAGGTTAGCAGGGCACCAGCATAGATGTATGTGGAAATGTTTTGTAAGATTGATTAGTAAAGGAGAGGAAGGGGATGTTATATGATAGGGAAAAATTGTGGATTATGTTTTGTGCATCGGTAAATAAATGGATGGTAGTAAAATGGAGAAGAAAGTAGTAAATGTTATCGGTAATCGTAGCGCAGGCGTGTAGAAAGCCTTTGAAGAAGGCGTAAGCAAAAGAAGCACTGAATGATTTCTTTGAGGCGTCTGTGGAGATGCGTAGGGAGGTTCATGAAGAGTTAGACAAAAAAGTGTGAAGTTTCTTTTTGTATATAGAGGTTTTGATTGGATTTTGTACAGATGGGTGAGTCAAAAGAGATTGATGTATAGAGACGATGAATTAGGTAGTTAGTAATATTTGGTGCGAATTTTGCTAATAGAGTAGTGTAGAAATTATAGGATGGAGTAGTTTTGTGTGGTGTAATCGGAAGAAAATGGGGAAAGTAAGTTGTTGTATGTCAAAATGACGCTCTTAATAATAACTTTATGAGTTAAAGTTGTAATGGTAAGGTGTTTGTTAGAATTTCTAGGCTTTCTGTGAAAGTAGTACTATATGCGTTGGTAATGGAAATTAGGCAGAGACGGTGCATTATGTTAAGAATATGGATTGTTGTGGCGTGTTTTAAGAAGATGCCCCACCAAAGAATTTCGTATTGAATAACTGGGAGGATTAAGGATGAGCATATGTATATGATGTGTGTGGGCCGGAGTCCCCATTTATAAGAAATAGTGCTTTTAATTGAAAAAAGGATGGCTGAGAGTTTTTTGTATATTTTTTAAAAATGAATTGAAAATTTTAGATAGGTCTGCAGGTTAAGTCATAGATATTTGATCATCTTTGAAGCAGGTATTGAAGTAGTGGTATTTAAATGAAGGGGTAAATGTTTTGTTTTTTTGCGTGTAAAGTGAAGGAAGCTGGTTTTGCTGGGGTTGAATATTATATGTGTTCTTACCCTTTCATCTAACTTTAGTAGAAATGATGTGGATTTGGTGATGTTTTCTTGTTGAAACATTCTTTCTAAAAAACATTGAGACAAGTCACTGTGGGTGTAGATGAGATCGAGAAGCGGGTCTATGAGAACTAACCACAGGATATCAGAAAGGTCCCTTTGGCTAGTCGAGATGGATATCTTATGGAAGCAAAGGAAAGCACGAAGTCAGAAGATGAGACAGCGGTTAGAAAAGTATGCGTTTATAAATTTGATGTAAGGAAAAAATAATTTGTGAGCGAATTTTGTGATGATGGCAGGCTGAGTTGAAAGCGTTGTCTATGTCTAGGGTTAGGTTTTCTGAATAGAAAGGAAGGAGTCAAGGTAGGTAGGTAGTCGAGATAGGGCTGTTTTCATATTTTGGTTTAGAATGTATGCAAATTGCGTGTGATGAATGAGGTTATAGGATAGGATGTATTTGACTAGACGTTTGCGAATTATTTTATCGAAAATTTGCCTAGGCTGGGTAGAAGGGTGATTGGCCGCTCATTTTAAATCAAGCTTGAATCTTTATTAGGTTTAGGAATGAGTATGAGCTTAACGATTTTTCAAATGTTAGGGAAATGTGAGTAAGTAAGGCATGCATTTAAAATTAGGAGTAGATGTTTATTTAGAATGTGTATTCATTACTTAATGTGTTCGGGTGAGATAAGTTCGAAGTAAGATGAAGTATATGTTCTAAGGGAATTTTCTCCGGTGTTTAATTTGTTTAGAGTGATTGGATGAAATTTTCAGGATTTGGATGGTGTGTGATATTTTTATCATGTTTTAGGATTATGTGGTCAAAGCGGAGGTCAGAAAATTTCGAGTCGGGGGGAAAGATTGTAGATAGATATGGAGGGTTGTAGTGTGTGGTATGACAGGATGAGCAGGGAAGTATTGTTTCGTGGAGAATAGGTTTTTTCTTTTTAGTTAGCCTATTGATGATGTTCCATGGGTTGTTTGAGTGCTGGCTGGTGAATTTTACCCATAAGTTCTTTTTAGCACGAAATATTGTCTATGTGTATTCTTTTTTTGGCAACAGAGTGGATGAAGATTATTGAGGGGATGGGGGATTTTCTTAGTTTTTTGATAATGCGTTTCATTTGTTTTTTTAACAGGGTCATTTCAGCTGTTCAGAAATAGTCGTGTGTTCTTTTTGGAAATGCGTTGATTGGAGTCGAAGATAAGATGGAATGTAAAGCATAATCATTGAGTGATAGTGCAGCTTGATCAATGGACATCGGAAAGATGGTAATGTTGGCAGTGAGTTGTTAAGAGTGTTGAGATACGTGAGTCACTGAGTGATGTTCCTTTTTATGGTGTTGTTATAACTTTTGATAGTTGTAGCTTTCATCTAAAGCAGGAAAGTTATGAAAGAGTGATCTGAAGCTGATGGGATGTCAGAGATCGACCAATTAGATTGAGAGTATTTTAAGTGGTAATTGTGAGGTCGGTGTGTATTTTTGGTTGTTGCAAGAGCGTTGGTATGTAGGGATTTTAGAGTTATCAGCGAGATATAGGTTGTTAGAGCATAGGAAATTTCTTTTATAATAATGGCTTTTGTTAGCCTTGAGTGTACTTTGTATTTGTTCTATTTATCAGTACTTGATTATATAAAGTTAATATTAAATAAATGTTTTCTTCGAAGTTTTTTGAAAAAAGTCCTTTTTATGAAAAAAATTGATTTTGAATGAAAGGCAATTGCATTGAATAATTGATTTTTATATGGAATACTGACATAGATCTGCTCGAAGTATATCAGTAACTGATTCTCTACTAAAGAAAACAAAATAAGCTACAAAAATTTTTAATGATCTCACAAAAAGTTTTATTAAATTAAATAATTTTTATCTTGGCGATTGTGAATGAATTCAAATAGAAAATTCTACCGAGAAAGCCAGTTTTTCTTGAAAAAAAAATTTGCTTACAAAAATTTACGGTTTTTATAGCAGAATTAGATTTCAAAAAACCCAATTAAATAAAAGTAATATACCATTATATTAAAATCTTCACACTCCGAATTGTATTTATAATTAGAAGTTACGCGGGAAACAATTATGTTTTAAAAATTTAAGTAAACAAAATATCTACATAATAGAAAATTAATGTAGAAATCTTAAATTTGATGTTTTAAACGACGTAGACTTTAAATTATAAATATATAGGCGCATGAAAAAGTATTTCTATCAAGACATAACGTTATCGTATGAATATTTTATTTGAACATTTGAAGTATATGAATACATGCCAACATACACAATTACATATAGTTCTGTTGCAGAACGAATATAAAGAAATGTAAGGTGATATTTGAATGATGTCAAAGATGATAATGCCTCAGAAGAGGATCTGTGGTAGGAGAGTTGATATGTTCACATTCCTAGACTATAATTGAAAATTCATACGGCATTTTAATTTTATTTATATACCAAATAAGAAGCATAAGGTCGAAATGAAGTGTGGAAAGTGATTATAATTTTTTGACTTTTTAATAAAAATTTTGTTTCCGATTCTCATTATTTCATTTTTGATTAGTAAAAACATTTGTAGATATTTACGGTGGCGTTTAGCTAGCTGTTAGAAAGATGGATTGCCTTAGTTTCCAGGAGCTTACTGGACCATTAACTGTGCTGATGAATGATTCGCCGAAATATCCATATCGTTCTTTATCGTAGCTGTAATAAAGGGCACGTGTAGATGACTTTTTGCTGTAGGAACGAAACTCAGAATGGACCCTTTTTGTTGTTATGAATGGGCCCAAGTAA
This sequence comes from Nectonema munidae, assembly GCA_030549495.1. Lineage (NCBI taxonomy): Eukaryota > Metazoa > Nematomorpha > Nectonematoida > Nectonematidae > Nectonema > Nectonema munidae. The sequence continues at coordinate 628,653 of JAUIRK010000952.1, read as the reverse complement.
GCCCCCCTCTTCCAAATATACAGTGACTTAATCAACATTTCCATTTGGAGAGTACCATGGGGTACTGAAATATTTGCATAGGCTGACCAGAATCCATTGTCTAAATTAAAGTTAACTAATGTTGCGTATACACGCTTATTTGTAAAAATAAGGAAGAAATTTTTTTTTTTGAAAAAAGAATTGGTATTTTCTAGTTTTTTTAGTCGGATACCGATTCTTCAAAATTTAGTCCATTCTACGGATGCAGATTAATCTGTACATCGCTAAGTAAGATATTTGTCAAATTTATTTGTAAAATACGAAATAATATAAAGTTATTCCAAAAATATAAGATATCATTAGAGTATAATTTTATAACTTTGAGATCATGTAGATTGAAGTATTTCTTTGTAAATCTTATTTGCCTTTTATATTAAAGTTTTACAAAACATTTGATATTCTATTTATTTGAAAAAGACAACAAACATAAATTTTTTACAACGACTCAAAATTTTCATCAGATGCTAGATGGCGTTAAAACATATAAACAAAATCACAATAGGACCTTTTTGCGTAAGTAAATCAATCTGAAGAGGCGCAGATGAATGAAAAATTGAAAACAATTTATTAAAAAAAAAGTTTTTTTTCGTAAAATCATAAAAAAGATTATTATTATAATAATAAGTATATGTAGAATTTAAAAAGAAATAAAAAGCGCAATTTTGTAAATAAATGACTTGGAATTAATTGAAATAATTGTTAAACCTACAAGGTAATAAATATTGCACTTTTAAGATAAAGAGTTAATTGTTTTTGCAATGATTTCACAACATTCTAAGAGCTCTTCTTGAGTGATGACGAGGGGAGGTGCAAGACGGATAACGTCATTATGCGTTTGTTTAGCGAGTAAGCCGTTGTCCTTTAAGCGAACACAAAGGTCCCATGCATTGTATTCTTAAAAACAAGAGAGATTAAGGCCAGGAAATATGATGTATAGGAGGAATTACTTGAGTCTATGACTATGGCATTTAGCAAGCCTTTTCCTCTCACGAGTGTCACCACGCTCTTAGGAAGTTTCGATAACTCCGTTCTCAGAACGACTCCAAGCTTTTCCGCATTTTCACATAGTTTTTCCTCTTGAAGAACCTTTAATTTTTTTTTTTACAATTTTATTCGTATATAGAAATATCATTCTTGTATTGTTAATAGAGAAATACAGAGATATGCATTTTTTATATATACTTCTTAGTGACACAATTATATAGGTGTTGTTAAATACAGCCAGACTTCGTTTGTCGGACACACTACTTACTATAAGCAAATTTTTTCAATGTTTTCTCCCTCAGTATTCCGACACAGACAGTTTTTCAAAGGGACAAAATATTAAAATTTTATTTTTAAGACTGAATGTGCGATAGTACTTGAATACAACGCACAACTGTCTTTACTTTTCCCATTTCTTTAGTGTAGTAGAAGAAGCATTTCTAAAAAAGGTGGTATGGCCATATACTAAGAATGAAAGAAGAAAACATCATTCGAAAAGCTTTTGATGGGACTGTAGTTGGCAAAAGAAAAAGGGGAAAGCCTTGCAAGAGATGGAAAGATGGGCTTTTGGAAAAAATACACACTCTCGGGTTAGAACAAGATGATGCTGAGGATAGAGGAAAATGGAGGCTAAAGATCATGGCCACCGACTCCCAACTTGGGGACAAGGAGTAGAAGAAGCATTTGTGAAAAATTTTTTCGCATACGTAAACATTATATAGAGTTACGAATTTAATAAATAACATTGTAGTTTGTGGTATCAATTCTTTATAAATTTCATACACTGGTAGAAATTTCGTTACTCAATTTCTATTTTCAACAGTGTCGGCTAAACGAGGTCTGGCATAAAACAAATAAAGGAGAGAAACTATATAAATAAATGTATATATATTTCTAAGGAGACGCATACCCAGCCATCTTTAGCCACCTATAATAATAATAAAGACGACAAAACTTTATTCAATGGGATATTTTGAGTCTTTTTCAACCAATATCACATGTAAAACGTTGAACCACCACTTGAAGAAAAGAAGATAAACGCGGAATCAAGGGATTTTAACCGAACAAGAAAGAGAGGATTAGTTTATGTGTATGATCAATCAGATATAAATAATAGAGAAGGGATTGAATATATAGAATATTTATATACGAAAAATTATAAGGATAGTGCGATTTTGAAGTATCTTCATTTCAATGATAATATTAATACACTTATCAAAACAGAAGTAAACAAACTCGGCCATTTTTTTATATCTTAAAACAAAGGAAACAAATATCTCATAACCAAAAAAATTATTATTATTAAAGACAGAACCTTTATCATAATTAAAGTTCCAAGTGTTCCTCAAGAAATGCTGTTTATAAAATTTTATATTGAAGAAAGAAATAGACCCCTTACTTTTAGAATCCGAGAAATTTTCGGAACTATACTATAATACTATTTTAAAATAGTATTTTGCTGTTTGATGTATAATGAGTGCATTATTTTAAAATCATCAAATTGATTATACTCTTTTAAAATAACAGTTATCAAATTGAGTATAAATTGTTCTTCGTATTTAGTACGGAGGATATATCTGCTATTAACGTTTTTCTCGTTTAGTTGTTTTACATTTCTTATTGTATTTTCTTCATCTCATAATCATAAGATAATAATCATTTATGTATGAAATATTGAATGGGGAAAAAGAGGAACAAATGACATCATAAATTTTTTTAAAAGATGAGTAAGAGAGAAGTAAGGGACCTAAATGCGCATTGGGATCTTTTAAGCCCCCCCCCCCCCCGTTGTGATTTTTACCCCTCATGCTCTAATTTTTAATACAGAGCATCTAGAATTAGTTTACCCCACCCCCCCCCCCCTCGGGTAGGGAACATCATTCATGTATGATCCCTATATCCTCATTCCTCTTATAACAAAATATATTAAACACAAGACATTGAGAAAATACACTGTATCTTTGAAAACCGCTGAGCCAGATATTGATGACTGCAGAGATTTGCCAAGCTTCTTCCCGCTTAGATCAGCAGTAAGTCCTGGTATGATAAGTGTCAATTTTATATCCCCTTTTATCGTTTTAGACAAACACATAATAAGGCATTGTAATGATATTGACACATAAAACGTAAACCATTTTGAGGATCCGTTGATAGTATTTAAAGGCACAATAAGTGCTTCATATAATTGGCCTTAAAACAAGCTCTCTTTTTCAGTGAGAATGAAAATTTAGACATCATATTGAGCTGCAGTAATTGATCATATTCACATTCAAATCACGTATGGCAAATTGAGGTTCCAAGCCCGATATGAAAGTTGAAGTTGAGTATACTTGTAAGCTAGCGGTAGCAACTTTGCATGCAATCGGATTTCCGCCGTAAGTAGAGCCATGTTGACCCGCCTTAATCGTAAGCATGATCTCATCATCAGCTAAAACCGCAGAAACAGGAAGGAGACCTCCAGAAAGCGCTTTACCCAGAATTACGATGTCAGCTCTAACATTTTCATGATCACAGCACAACATCCTAAACAAATCAAAAAGTTGTTGTTATCTCATTCCAAGCGCAATTTGGCGTCAACGGTAATTTTTTTTAAAGTCAATAAGTATGAGTGGGTATAGTCCAACGTGGATGGCAGACACCATATGGTACTGCTGAGTAGACGAATGGTTAGGAGCTACTTAATTTAGCTCTGCAGTCTCATTGTTCAGGGCCAAGCTAAATTGTTGTTCAACAAAATATTGTTGAATGAAAAATGATTCAAATGTTCTAAAGACTGTCAACAATTTTAAAACAAAATTGCATATATAAAAAAAATTAAAAAAAACTTTAGATAAAAAAAATTATTTTTTTTTTTAATAAAATATTTTTTTGTTCGTTTGCTACAAAGCACAATTTCTTATGAACTACCTATTTTTTGAAAAAAAGAACTTTTTAACTATGAACCAAGATTTCATACATTATATTCAACAAGGTAGACATATAATCATACTTTTAATGAATTAAAATTTCATTTACTAGTGTCTTGCATAATATACTCATAAAAATTGCAATTGAAATGAGAGATATTATAAAACGTATGGAGCAAAGATTAAGGGTGAAAATCAAAATGGTGGTTAAAGGACTCAATAAAATCAATGGTAAAAACAAATTCAATCATAAGTAAAACAAGATCATCAAAGCTAACCGTTGACAGCTAGTTTGTTCAATGAGCACGCACTACTTCTAGAGAGCAGTTCAAACCGCATGGCGAGAAGCTCAAAAATATTCTAAGTGGTTTGAACACACAAAGTGAAAGTGATGAAGCAGTAGCAGAAATCGCCACAGTTACTGATGATGATAGAATACAAGAGAACTCACAATTTCCAGTGACAACAAATATGTAAAAACTATAAAATTCTACCTTTCAAAATAGACATCTGTTTCACTTTTTCAATTAATGAGACATTGCTCATTCTTGAAATATGAAATATTCTGCTTTAAGTTTATAAAAACTAATAAAAAAGAAAAATTATTCAAGAAAATTTAGCTGCCTTTTTCAAATGAGTTAGATGAATAGGGTAGTAAGATTATTTTGATAAATGTTACAAAGTTAGGAAGCATAGCAAATTTGAAGCAAAAGCATAATTACCAAAAAAAGAAAAATACTCAATTATTACCAAAAGTATAATAAATTGTTAAAATACATAGACACAGTGATGATTGGTTAATCCGACATCTATGGTTACAGCATTAGTGAGGTCGGATTAAGAAATTTTACATTCAAAATTTGAAAACAAAAAGAAATTTTTAAACTTCTCTATACTAACTTGTTTAATTCTTTTTTCTCTTTTTTATTCACCTGACTTAAAATTAAAGGTAAAACGTCTAAAAATTGGGAGAAATCTTCATTTCCTTCACATAATTTTTGTTGCTCCCCTTAAATAAGACCGCATTTCTTTCATGGATGTCGCAGGCTCTCTATCTGAGTTTGATTCATCATTTCCAATACTAAAAGAACTACCAGTTTCTTTCTTCGCCTGGAGCAACAATTTCAACGATTTCTTCATTTGTTAAATTTCTTGTTGTAATAATAATAATTTAAATAATAATAATCTATAATATTAAATCTAAAAAATTTTTAAAAGTCGGATTAAAAAATAATCTATATAGGTTAGTCGAATATACATGGAATTAAAAAAGTATGTCGTAGTCGGAATCAAAATTTGTCGCATAGGAAAGCATCATCTAATCTAGATCTCTTTCATCATTTAAAAACCGTTCAGGCATTGATTTTTAAAAATTAATCTTTTGCTTGAGTTTTTATATATCTTAAATATGGCAATTTTCATTCCATGGATCACTAGTGACCAAAGGTTAAGTAATGAAGAAAAAAATTTGTTTGAATATACGAATTAGCTGAAGGAAAAGATATATTTCTTACCTTCCAGTTCTTCCCAAACCGGTTTGAACTTCGTCCGCTATCATCAATACTCTGTGTTCAGAGCAAACTTTTCTAACACGCTTCAAGTAGCCATGATCAGGCACAACCACCCCTGCTTCACCTTGAATCGGCTCCAACATAAATGCACACACATTGCTATCCTGGACTGCATTCTATCCAAAGAAATGTGTGCATAATACGCAAAGTTAAAATTGTAATCAAGAGACAGCAAATTCATTTTTACCTCCAAAAATTTGAACAAGGTACAGAATTTTAGTTTTTAATTGCTGATTTTCATTTCCCCCGTCACTATCGTACGATTAATGACTTTATATTAACAATAATTTCATGTTTGAAGACATCTTAAAAATTATTTCTTAAATAACAAAAAATGTTTTTTTTAAAACTGATCTAAAATTTCAAAAGTCAAAATGATTAAAAAAAAATCACCCCTCCCAAAATTTCAACCTTGTTGCCTGCTAGTAAAGAGTAAGAAACTCATTCTTCTTCAAGTGCAATGCAAAACGTAAACTACTGCTTTACGCCTCAAAGGGACTACAATAAAAATATTTGCAAATGATTGTACGGAAAAAAGAATCTAAATTCAGATTTTTGGCACTACCAGTAGTTTTATCGTTTTCCAAAAAATTTAAAAACCTCTAGCTCTCTAATTCGTGATTTAAATATCGCAAATGGTCGCTTTATTAGCATGTGTGTTACTATTCTCATAATGAATGTAAGAAAGTAGCAAGTTGTAAAAATGCTAACTTCATCGGACTCATCTAGAGATGTATCAGAGGACTCATCCACGGATCATTTAAGTTTCAACACCCGCAATATAAAAAAAATTTAAAGGAATTTTTCAATTTTTACTTTATCCAAAATTTTAGTCACAAGTACGTCGTAATGATAACACCAAAATGATTTAGAAAGACTTTGACATCTTCCCTCTAAATATTTCAGAAGTATAAAACTTGTGTTTGCTAGAATAGCAATTATGATATCCGCATCCGCTAGGACAGTGGTTCCCAACCGGGGGTCCATGGACCCCTAGGGGTCCATAGAAGAATTTCAATGGGTCCATGGAAATTCTACTCCAAACTACTTATGCTGAATCTTCTAATATACTTCTATTTTCCAAACTATATATATTATTTTGGTTAGCAAGTAAGTAGTTATTTTTTATATATTGAATTGTTGTGTTTACAACTATTAACAATAAAGATTATAAATTTCATAAAAATTACCAACTTATAAAATAATCTTTTATGGTTGTGCTATAAAAAGCTGTGTTCTCATATTTATACAATTTTTTAGCAATAAATTTTTGCATTCGCTTCCTATTTTTGCATTCATTTATAAAATCTTAAATCACATAATGCACTAATTTTTCCTATTGTTTTCATTTTTTGTTTAAAATATGAATACCCTTGTTGTTGTTATATGTTAACCTTCATTTTTTACCGAGTGGCTAACTTAGTAGCCCGAAAAAAAAATCAAACACAATTGCTGAAGAATTGATTCTACCTTGTGCAAAAGGGTCATTGGAAAAGAAGCAGCACAGAAACTGACTGATATACCTATCTCGAATAATACAATCCAGCGAAGAATTAGCGACATGTCAGTTGATGTGAAAGAACAAATTATCGGATTTTTGTCCCGCTTTTTTTCTCTTCGCGAAAACGTTAAAATGTTTCTTGCCTTAAAGAAAAAATATGAGCTGTTGGATATATTGAAATCTGAACACTTTGAGCTCCGTCTGGCTTATCTTGTAGACATATTTGAAATATTGAACCAGGTGAACTTAAAACTTAAAGGAAAAGAATTTGCTCAACCACTGTGACTCAATACTAGTAATTTTTGGCGAAATTGAAGCTGTATAAGAACAGAGTGAGTTTAGAAAAATTTATGTTTCCATTATTGAGTGAAATTCTTGCTGATGGTCTCGTCCGAAGTACTTTATCCAAGGAAATCATGGATCACTTGTCTCAGCTAGACGATGAATTTGACCGATACTTTCCTGACTTAAGCCCTAAAAATGCAGAACTAGCTAAAAATCCGTTTTTATGTCAGATTGATGATGCCTTAGAAGAGGCTCAAGAAGAGTTCATTGAGCTTATCCACGATTCAACAGCCAAGAATTTGTTCCTATCAAACTCCTTGCCTAGCTTCTGGTGTTCAATGATGGAATCATATACAAAAATTAGCGATCCAGCAGTTCGAGTTCTTTTGCTTCTTGCTTCAACCTATCTGTGCGAAAAACAAAATCAAGGAATAAGCTGCCTGTGGAAGATGGCTTGAGGTATGTCATATTACATTAATATAGTATCTTAATCACATCAATTCATACTTACCTACATATAACCTCAATACTTTTCATAAGTTTTAGAGTTAAGTTTTAATAAAGATAAGTTTATACTAATTGATGCCTTCTTTAACATTTGAAGGTGTTCACTGGCTGTCACTGAGCCAAGGATTCATGAACTGGTTGCTCAAAAACAACAACAAAAGTCCCATTGAGAAGGAAGCATAAACTGATGCTTTTTTTGCAAACAATAAGGAATTTCATTCTCTGCTCTTTTGTTATTTTTTGTGTTTTATTCATACAGGTTATATGATATTTTTATTCAAATATGGCATAATAATATATGTTATATATTAACAAAACACATAAAATAATTTTTTATTTATAAATATATTTCATATATGATTTTTATTTTATATGTTATTTTGTTTTTGCGTTCAATATACGCCTACACTCTGCAACTAGAACAACATTTTAAAATATTATTTTTTTGCTGTGTATTTTACTCTTAAATAAAAATGCTTTACGATTTCTCTGATTTCATATGAATAAGCATACGTTTTAATCAAATGACTACAATCATTTTTGCATAAAAATCTTTGATTAATTTTGTTGGCTAAAACTATTCAGTTGTAGAGGTCCACAGGTAAAAAAGGAACTGAAAAAGGGGGAACGGGATAAAAAAAGGTTGGGAACCACTGCGCTAGGATGTCAAATCTGATGTCAATCTCTAACTCATAAATAAGCACTGCCTTTCGATGCTCAAATACGGGGAAGGCATTGAATGTTGAGAAAAGAGCGTAATGCATTACTTGCAAGGCTTGAACGTCATTGTATGGAATGATCTTGAAACCGGGCATGAAAGGACCGAAGCCACCGTAGCAATCTGGATCCGAAGAGGAAGAGCATGCACTGAGCGTGCGTCCCCAAAAGTTGTTGGAAGCGAAGAGTATGACGGCTTTATTCGGCTCTACCTTCTTCACATCGTACGCCCACTTCCTTGCCAGTTTGCAAGCTGTCTCGCCTCCTTCCACGCCTAAAATTTAAAAGATATATAACATATGGTGGTTTTGGCGGGAGAAAGTGGCGAATCAATAACTGCATCGTGAGAAGAAACATTTTATTGAAAGAAGTATTAAAATATCAGTATAACAGTCTATTCAGCCAAGGAAGTGGATAGAAAAAGGACGCGCTAAATACTTCAACGAGATTCCAATTGCTAAAAGGGCATTTTAACTACACCGGTGTCAAACTGGTCCTCAATGGGCTAACGCACGAATATGAGATGGAGATAGGAAGTAGAATAAGTATCGATAAGAGATATTTCCTGATAAGGAAGAAATGGGAATTTCTAGGAACTTTTTTTAGATTTCAAATGGTTTAGTATTAATATATGTGAAATAGAAAATGGCGAATATGATATCGTTAAGAGCTTAAATTATTTCGGAGTTGCGGTGGAAGAGGACGGCTCGTGTGAAATAGAAATAAGTAGAAGAATTAGAAACGCATGGGCAACGCTTAGAGAATTATGTGGGGTTTAGAACTTTTTTAGTATATGGAAGTGAAACATGGGCCCTACGTAAAGCTGATGAAAAAGGACTAGTGAATAGTGAGAAAAAAATGCTCAGATCAATTGAAGGGAATATGGAATTGGACGAAGTAAGAAGATTGGATGCTGAAAATTTAGTAATAGATTGAGATGGATGGCTCATTTGGAAAGGAAAGATCAAGATAAATGGGTGAGGAAAGTAGTGCGCATGTATGTAGAAGGTAAAAATGCGAAAGACCAAATTTAACATTGAGACAGTTGATTTGGAGAAATTCAAAATGAGGAAAAAGCAGGCCAAATATAGAAAAAAATGAAAAGAACAACTGAAAACTTCTTAGAAATGGTCGATATGGAATAAGGAAAAAATCACCCTTGAAAAATAAACGAAGATCGCGTAGGGTCTCGATCTAAATGATCTGGGTTCGATTCCTGTTCTTGACTATTCCTAGATAAGTAGAAAAACGTTTAATCGTCGTTTAGAATTCAGTATTTCTCAACCGGTGTTTTCCGCAACCAGTGTCGAGTATTCGGGGAAGGGGCATTGGGCCAATGAAGCATCGATCATCTATATTTGTTTGCCTTGCAGTTTATTTAAAATATATATATATATATATATCTCATAACCTGTACGGTTGAACGCGGGTAGACAACTTGCGTGTTATCTCCAACCCGTATATTACGATGATTCTCCTCCAACCTGTATTCTACGATGATTCATCTCCAAACTATATACTACAATGATTCATCTCCAACCTGTATACTACGATAATTCATCTCCAACCTGTATACTACGATGATTCATCTTCAACCTGTATACTACGATGGTTTCTATTCCATTACATATAACTAAGACAATGTTCAACTTTCTGTTCACATTCTCTAGATGTAAGATTTGATATACCTCATTCGGAACGATCTACATAGTTATTACCTATATACATTATACCTGTATACTCCGATGGTTCATCTCCAACCTATATAATATATTTTATCAAATAATCAAAATAAAATTCTGTAATCAAAGAATCGAAAAATATTCTTTAAAAAATCAAAAAATATCAAACTTTCTGTTCATATTTTGCTACCTCATACGATGTTACAAAAGTTATTACCTATACTTTGCAATTTGCACGATTTTAAATATTATATTTGTCGAATAATCAAAGAATCGAAAAATGTTCAAATCAAAAAATATTTATTCTTTTTAAATATATCGTTGGCTCCCCTTACTTTTAAAATAGAAAGATAAACCAAGTCTTTAATAATAAATTTTTATCAAATTATGCACATACGAAACTAAAAGTAAGGGGAGCTAACGATATATTTAAAAAGAATAAATATTTTTTGATTTGAACATTTTTCGATTCTTTGATTATTCGACAAATATAATATTTAAAATCGTGCAAATTGCAAAGTATAGGTAATAACTTTCATTATAATAACCACAACCTAGTTACAATGACCCCTCCGCCTCTAGAATAATTTTCTCAATACACTACTTTTCGGAACCATAGGGTTTCGCAAAAAATACAAAGATAAACTAATGATCTTTCGAGTATATTTTATTCCATTTCATAGTAATAATAATTTTTTTAATTAACGACATAATTACTTAAGTTATATATTTGTAGCATGCTAGCTCAAATATATAAATGAACTTTCAAAATGTAAACAAAAAAGTCATTATAATTTACATAGCGTTCAAAAATAATTAATTTAAAGATGCGATGAAATCTGAAATTAAGATAAAACAAAATAAATTTATTATTATTAGCAAAGGATTGGAATTTTACAATGAAAGAATTTTAAATGAAGAATCAATCTTTTTAGAAGTTTTGTTTGAATGCAAACTCTTTAATCAGGTATCATAAATGAGAAGCAAGAATTTTATCTACCATTTCTAATAAGCTCGATACATAAGTACCAATTTTTCTCAAACCGGTTTTAATAATTTCATTTTTTAAAATCATAGTTTAGTCTTCTTAATTATAGAATAGTTCGTTTAATTGAGAATCTTTTTTGTCTTGAATCTAATTCTCTTTCCCTTCAATTGCAAATACTTGATAAAAAATATACGAAAGTGATATAAATTCCATGAGGATGAAAAGCTTGAAAAACGCTGGGTTAGATCAAGGGTTCACAAACGTATTATCCCCTCACGCGTTCGCCCCACCCTCACTCTTTTCTGATTCTGTTGATCAAGAATCGATTCTAATTCTGATTTTCATTAGTAAAGAAACTTGCCGTGCAAAGATGGATTGCTTCAGTTCCCAGTAGCTTCCGGGATCATCATCTGTGCTGATGCATGATTACAGGCGCCATTTTTAGTTTATGAAGAAACTTTGCTCGTTATCATGATGTATACCAGAGAAGGTTCCAGCGCTACAATAATTGAGAGAACCTCATTTTTGTGGTTCTATAGGTAGGTATAGTTTTTTAAAAAAGTTATTATGATTTTGATTACGATTGTAAGAATTTCTGTGATTCTGCTTGTAATCAGAAACGACATCAACTCTACCACTAAATAGAAAATTTTTAATTTTATGTCTTTAACACTAAAATGTTCCAGCATAGGTAGAAGAGCTAGCTGCATATGAACACATCTCTACAATCTTCAGATTGCACGCCTTCAATTTCAACAAAAGGAATGTTTTTTTCACAGCTTAAAAATCACATGAAGCAAGGAAATGACGAGAATTCTCAATTTTAGAACTCACATTTCAATTAGATATTTCTATTTACTAAAAGAAATTCTTTGAAAAATCATTTAAAGCTCCGTATAGAAATATAAAATATCTTGGTTTTCATATGTCAATGTCAAAAGATAGATGGCGTTAAGCATATATTATTATTCAAGTAATAGAAAATACATCTTTTTATTTAAGTGGATTTGACAAAACATTATAGCTTCGTTTATAACTAGGCTTGAATTTACATGCTCAATTTTTATGTACTTTTTTTATTACAAGTTTAATTTTAGTTGAGTCAAAATATGGCATAGGCTCAAGGGAAAAACTCAACGTTCGGGGGTTTAAGAAATCAATTTTATTTGTTTTAAACTATCAGTTTTATTTTAATCTGAAAATTAGGCTCATGAAACAGAGATAATATTTTTTATAGTAATTATGTATATTATTAAAAATCACTTTTTGGATAAAATATTTTCTTTGACCATTTCGATGAGTCAGGCCATTCTATATCTAACTTTGATGGTGAAAAAAAGCATGACGATGATTTTGATTCAGAATTAAATTGAAATTGGCGTAATTTATATCATAATACATTTAGAATTTTCTTTTTAAGTAAACCATTTTACAAATTAAATTTTTTTAAATCTGCCTACAATAAATAAACAAAATAAATTATGCCGTGTGGGTCACATTTCGAAATCAACACACTTAAAAATGGATTATCAATAGTGCTAGAATTTTTTAGGCAGAAAATAAGTACAACTTTAACGTTTTTAGGCGCTGTAATTTTTTATGCAAAGCTATAAAGTTGAAGTGGGGATTAAATTAAATATCAAATGAAGCATACGATTTCAAAAAAGTTTAGCAAAAACAAAGTGACGGTGTGCTTTTAAAAAAAACCTATAATTAACAGAATAATTCTTGTGTTAAAAAATAGTAAAAACATTGGCTTACCTGTATTCATGGGCAGAACTTTGTCGTAGCCGAAGAGTTTAGTGATGAACTTGGCATAAACACCAAGTTGGTCATTATAGAAGGCTCTGGAAGAAAGAGAGAGGACATTTGCTTGCTTCTGCAACGCATCAATGATCTTTGGGTGGCAGTGGCCTTGATTGATCGCGCTATACGCGCTAAGAAAGTCAAAATAGCGTTTTCCTTCAACATCCCATACAAACACCCCTGAAGTAAATACAAATATCCAAAAATTATAAGCTTTCAAATTTTTGATTTGAAACATTCGTATTTTTTAGTTGAATACGCATAAAATTAACCCATTTAAGGCCAAGCAAAGCAGACGATATCTAAAAAACGCAGACGATTTATATTCAAAGTCATTGAAAAAAGCAGACGAAGAAATTACTTATGTTCCAAAATAGGAACATTGGCCGTAAATGGGTTAATATCGGAAAACAAATTACTATAGAATTTAAAGGAAAATAAAGTAACATGAAAGATTCCCTTCACCTTTTATTTGCAACAGATATTGATAAATACAATGTTTATCCTTCTCTCCATAAAACAACTTTCACTTATATAGCAGGGGCACACATCCGAGAGGGGGTGGAGGGTGACTCCCCCCCCCCCTATGTGATTTCAACGGGGTCGAAAAAGCCTTTGGCTCCACCAATGATTGTGAATTTTCTCAATTTTATATCATTTAACCCATTAAGTCTACATGAAAATAAATTTTTTAAACTATATCACGCGTTACATCATGTTTTTACTCTATATAGCATAAAAAGTAAGAAATTCTATTCAAACGATGTGTCCATTCTTTATATATTTTAATCCATTAGTCCCAATGCTCCCATTTGGGAACATAAGTAATTTCATCTTCGTCTGCTTTTTTCAATGCCTTTGAATATAAATCGTCTGCGTTTTTTTAGATATCGTCTGATTTCTATGGTACTTAATGGGTTAAAAGACTTGTTTGGCTTGTGAGTAGACTTTCCATATTACTTTTCTTGTTTTACAATTAAGTCGAGACAAATTCATTTATATTAAATTTTAAATAGTTCAAAGTTCGAAACGCCTCTTTTTCATATGATTTCATTTTTTTATATTCTCCTTTTATAAAAATATATATTCATACATTTTTTCATTTTCTTAATAAAAGAAAACTTTAGAATTCGATTTTTAACGTCATCCAAAACATAAATAATTTTGTATTCAAAAACCCCCCTTGCACAGAATTTCGAATGGGCGCGGTCAGAACCAACAAAACTCTTTTTTAAAATTGTCTATTTAAAAACTTGCAAAAAAATACGATGATGACGCGTACTTTTTGTAAATAAAGCAAAAAATAAAAAGCCATCACTGCCAAATGCTTAAATATAAGTTGTTTGTGTTACTTTTTGTAAATACAAAATATTCTCATTAAAGATTCCTAAATCCACTGTCTATTAACAAATTTTAAATTAGGATATGAATTATCAGATTATATAAATGTTACTTTAACTTAAATTTGAATTAAAAATGGCATTTAGTTATTTGGAATTAAGTTTTAAGTTTTAAAGGTTTGATATATTTGAGGGGAAAAAACTAAAATAACTTCTTTGAAAAGGATCTTAATATATGCTTATTACGACGCGTATTACTTTTTACGATGACTGGTAACACCATCTTGAATTAATGATGAATTAGGCAAAAAATTTCTCAGGGGAAACCGAAATTTTGTCAAAGGAAGCCAGAAATAAAAGAGTTTCTCCACAAAGCAAAACCAAAGCTTCTCTTAGCAAAAAGTAAGATATATATTATATATGTATTTACAGCCAGTATGAGTGTTTTCTATGCCTTTAGGAGCAAACAAAGGATAAAGGTCACTACTGAAACATAAAATGCAATTAGAAGGGTCAAGCTCAGAAGTTACTTTTTCTAAAATGTTTAGATAAACTTCCATTGTGTCTGTTTGTTATTACTTCAGAGATAGAATCTTCACATGCATCAATGCGAAATGTATTAAAGATGGAAAAACTAGAAATTGAAATTAACAAAGTTTTCATACATTCTCGAGTAATTGTAAAACTGATAAATTCTCAAGAAGTGGAACATGCGCAATTCATATCATGGGATATTTGGAAATTGAATACCTTTTATATTTCTATACTTTCTAACTTCTTTCATACACAAAAACAATCATCGTGATCATTTTTATGTACTCCACATATTCGCGGAATAATAAAATGCATTGACCTTGCAAAAGTGGATTAGCCAACTTACTAAATTTGATTGAAAAACTGATACGCCCTCTTGACCCCCTATGTATATTCCAAAGTAAAGCGCCTAGATCATGCATAGTTTTGCACCCACGTTGTGTGAAGCTTGATTCTCAGAAATACAATAACCACAAACATGCGAAATAACACCAACCAGATTTCTTTTTACGCATTCTACTAGTCATTTTAATATTGTAATTTCAAAGGGAAGGAAAGCAAAAAATTGAGAAAATATAATTAGGATAATGTTTAAAACCAATGAAGCCAGAAGAAAGATAAATACATATAAAAAAAAATATTTCTCTAGTATAGTTACACTTAATTACCAGTTTGCCGATCAACAGACCTCTTACTACAGTCTTTAGGCCTATCAGATAAGCTCTCCCCACGTCGACCTAGCATTTTAGCAATTACATCAGTGGAAGATAGCAGTTCATTAACACAAAGATAGCAATTGATCAGCTACTTCAGTGCCTAGCTCGTTTACTCCTCCCTGTCCAACATTTTTTAGTGTTTCACATCGTACTCTACGTTATCAACATGGAAGACAACGAAGGTCCTGAATTCAACATTGATGCTCTCTCTGCTTTGAGACAAGGATCATTGTTTTCCTTGCAGCCTCCCGGTGCCCTAATGCCGCATTATCAGCCTGCAACTACTATGATAGTGCAATATGATCCAGCTGATTTCGTGACCAGTATCAACAATATATTCCTCAGGGATATCCTCAACAGGCATTGCAAGAAGGACCTTCTGTGCACATGTTCAATCCCGGATGTAGCAGCCAGACAGGAAGTCATGCTCCATTCCGGGCAGTCCTTCCTCCGAACATTCAAGAGTATTGGCAGGAAGCAGCCCCCAATCTAATTCGAAAGGATTAGAGCCTAGATTGACCACCTAGTGATAGCACTTCGGGTGTGCCCACTGCCAAGGTAGATCAGACTTATCGAAGAGTGTCATCACTAAGAGTGAAAGAGCGACCATCTTCAGCATATGCTACAGGGACTCATCCATCCTATACAGTGAAATACCCTACGCAACTGGCTTTCATGGAAGCTTTGGCCATTACTCCAGGACTGGGTGATTCTCTCAATGAGCAATGGTCTGATGACCTGTGGAGTCATTTGGTGGATCTCCCCTCTTGGCTTGAAGCTACTCACTACATGGAAGTTGCTCCTCCATCTGTGTCTCACTTAGTGCTCTTGGACCAAATGGCTTGCGCAGCCAGATCTTTAATTATAGCACGAGCAAGAAACACATTAGCTACTCCGTTAGCTGCCGATAGTCCCTATCTCTATAGCATTGGTTTTACTCAGACACAGGCACTAGGGGCGAGAATCTTGCCACTCTTTCTTTGGTCTTGGTGATGAAGGAACTCCATACTTTGCCGAAGAACCTTTTTCTGAACCTTTTTCATTTGAATAAATTTTATAACTTTCATTATAAATTTTCGACAAAAAAAATATGGTAGTGTGGCCAAGTGGTCTAAAGCGTTGGTCTTAGGCATCAGTATATTCAGATTCGTGTGTTCGAATACCATCGCTGCAAAATCTAGTTTTGGTAAACATATTTCCGTTACAAACTAAAGATTAATTAATTCTTTACTTGGGGGTTTAAAATACTGATCAAAATCAGTATTCCTCTTTACTTTGCCCTATTCAAAAAACAATGATGTACCCGCCCTAAATATGTTATTTTAAAGTTTCAATTAAATTTAAAAATGCTTTAAATTATATGGATAATTCTTTTATTAAAAATGTGTGTTTGAAGTACCGTATATCCCGATCGTTTACGAATGATGTCAAATAAAACATGCGTGAGGGGTGGTAAAAAGTTGTGAGGAAGAGGAGGGAGGGGGTGTGGAAAAAGTAACCAAAAATTGCTCTTTAACTAAATGAAAAGTCGATAAAAGTGGTTTACTGGTTCTCTTTTTAAAAGGAGTTAGAGATAGCCTTCAATGAGAAGGAACAAAATTAGGGTTATTTAGATGATAAATATAGTTTTTGAAAACAATGAACCGGGTTAAATATTTTTTCAAAAAAATCAGTAAATAGATATATGAATACGAGAAACTGGAAAGCCAGCGAACTATATTTCCATATATTGGATTGTGCGCTACAAGGATATTATGGCGAGGTGAATGAAGAGGAGAGAGTTGGAAACAATTTTGAAAAACTTCAAACTTACCTTTTCCTTTAGCTAGTGCAACAGGTAAGGGATGATAATTATGTGCGCCATATTTTGCTTCTAAATCAAACGCTTCCTTAGAAGAACGCACTCTATCCAAAGCAGCTAGGCTAAAAGAATTGAAGGATAATGAAATGTGATTCCTCGTGAGTAGTGACAAGAGAGAAGTTTGTTTCATATCTAAATAGAAACAAAATAAATCAGGAAAGTGAATTATGTTGTGGTGTGTGTTAGTTCTAATTAATTATATATTTTAAAAAACATTGGTTTTTAGAGACCAGTTATCAGAGTCGTGGGATGCAGTCATAATGGCTGCTTACTGTTGGACTGAGAACTAAAAAATAGGGGCTTAACCCATTAAGTACCATAGAAATCAGACGATATTTAAAAAAACGCAGACGATTTATATTCAAAGTCATTGAAAAAAGCAGACGAAGATGAAATTACTTATGTTCCCAAATGGGAACATTGGGACTTAATGGGTTAAGGTAGAATTATGTAGATCACAAACTTATCCAGGAATCGGCAGGCGGAGAAAAATATCCAACCGGATTCTGACTCTAAGTATTTCCAAAAATCCGATTCCGACTTCAACTAAAGAAAAAGGGTCACATAGAAAAATAAAAAAAAGTTGAAAAAGAAAAAAATAAAATAAAAAAAAACTCCATTTTGTTTTTTTTTTAATAATTAAAATAAGAAAAGGGGCATCCCTTTAAAATCGCGGACTCCTCCCAACTTCGAATCCCCAAGCCTGTTAAAATCTTTTAATTTCTTTTTGAAAGTAGGCCAAAATTAGGGAAACAAATTAAAGCAGTGTAGAAAAACTATAGTATAAAAAAACAAAGTAAAATATAGAACCATTTAATGTACAGTAATGAGCTACAAATATCTTTCTAATAAAATCCGATACCATATGAGAAATATTAGCAAAAATCAAGTGGTAATGTTACAACAAAAATAGTTAAATCGAATTAATATATGGAAAATATTTCAGATTATTATAGATGGGGAAATTCAGGTTACGTAGTCTGAGATTTTTAAATGATAGGAGTTTAGAAGTTGGAAAAGGAGTGGAAGTCGGTTTATTTAAGTAAATTTAAATAATCAAAAAAAGTTTCATTTTCGTGAGCATATGAAAAGTCCCTTCTGTAGTAGGTTTTTTTCGAACCTTTTTTTAAGTAATTGGACTTGCCTGAATTAAATACTTGAAAGTATTAAACTCTTCATGTTTATAAGCGATCATTTTGTAGAAATTTTACTTTAAGTGTTATGTGCGTCTCTATCAGGGATGAAGAATTGTAAGAGGTTGTTTATGAAAAAAAAGTTGGTTGCTTTAGCCAATCACATAGCTAGCCAAAGTTGCTTTGTTTTAGATTCAACGATAATATCCATGAAGCCAAGTGCTTACCTTTGAACAAAATCTCAATCTATGTTCAATGTTTAACTTACCCAAATTTTAACATCTTTTTAACCAATTTAAGAGCAAGCAAAGCAGACAACTTTAGTAATTCCTATTTAAAGTAGGAATTCGTCTGCGTTCTCTTTGGGAACATTGGTCGTAAATGGGTTAGCGCGGTTTTCGATTTTTGAATTCTTCTTTCAGTTAAATATTTGAAATAAAAGTGGAAACTTTTCATATATTTTATTTCTAAACTGTGCAAAATTTAAGGCCAAGTAAAAAATAGCATTCGTTGGATGGGGATTGAGTTAAACATCAATTTATTATAAGAATTTCTTTTAGCTCAAAATAACTTATTTTTGATTTTAAGCTAAATTTTGACCAAAAATTGGAAATAAAAATTTTAGCGGCATTCGCATAATACAACAGCCAAAACTTGTTTTTTGACAAAAAATTAAACAAAGCAGGGTGTCCTGTATTTAGGTGAAAAAATAAATTATTAAATCTTACTAGAATATTAGAACAGGAATAAAATGTAGACCTTTATTATTACGATTAAAACAACTAAATAAAAAAAAATTTCAAAGAAACGTCATTTGTGGTGAAATATTTAATTTCATGCAAAAATAGCAAACACTTTAGTGCTCTTGACGAAATCTCATATTAACCGATAAAATTTAATTTTATAAAGCTCGTTTTAATTGTTGACAAAATCTTGTATTTAGTTTTAAATCTTTAGGGTAAATGAACATATTTTTAAAAAATATATTTTATATGGTACATTGATAATTCAATAATCAGCAAAATTAATAAATTCATCAATGGAAGATATATTAGGAGTTTATCAAAAAAGAAAACGTAAAGGGGTAGTCACTATCACGATCATACGCTTCCACCACTGGGCCATCTAAAGGGTTCTTTTGTGAAAAAAATAAACTGTACTTCTAATTTAATTTTTATTGGGTAAATGTTGAAAAATTAAGAATACAGATAAAATTATTTAGAAGAGTATTTCACTAAAAAGATATTTTTCTAAATATTATTCAAAGAAGGCGTACATGTTTGATAATTGACAAAATTAGCTCATAGAAAAATTTATATGCCAACTAATTTCAATAAAAATAATCTGAAAAGGGATAAAAAATAATCTAAAAAACAAAAACTTAAATACTATATAAACAAGCAATTATTCACAAAGTTCCTAAGTGCTGAAATAGTTTTCTTCATATAATAGAAGAGGATTTTGATGTTTCGAGCACAAAATTACTATCAAAAATAAAAACAGACATGTTGAAATATTATTGTTCTTATAATACTAGGAATTGTTATATTTGCAACAACTGCTAATAAGCCTATAAGAGCTTGGCAAAGCGCTGGAGTCATTATATGGAGGCCAAGATACTATGTATTTATTAGTATAAATCTATATATATAATGTATATCTATAATCTATATTATATATTTGCTTTTTTTATGTTTTTATACAATTATTTCAATGTTTTTTCTCTTGTAGGTGTATTTTATCTTTTTATTAAAGTGTCACTTGATGAGCAAGCAACTTTAATTAGTCTTTAGTGTGCTCACGTATCCCATTACATTATTTTGTAAGCTTAATATACTTTAAACCCCAATAAATCTTCGTTTTCTTTCTTTCTAACTAGCTTATTTCTTTTTCCGGGGCCTGAAAATATCTCATTTTTAGTATGATAAGGCTGGAAAATATACTCCGATTCAATTTTAATTTTTTTGTGCAGTAAACATTTCACTAATAACTTATTTAGAACTACTTATTTTAAAATCATGTTTTTTCAATTTTAGAAGATTGTATCAAATCAAACACGGAGCAAACTTTATTAGAAGAAAAAACGTTGTTGATTATTTATTAATATACTATATCAAGTAAAATGCAAAGCAAATGTTTTAAATGCAAACTATAATAATGTATGGGACGTTAATGTTTTATAGACTTCAGTGAATAAAATTATGAGTAGTTGTCTCATGCAGTGGTGGGATTCAGGCAGTTCGCTCTTACTCGATAGAGTAGTTTAAAAAAATATGGAATTTTTAGCTAGTAGTCTCAAAAGTGTTACCAATTCCCAATATATATTTTTATTTTCATCTCGTTAATTATTTTTATTTATTATTAAAAGTTTGAAAACTTTTCGGTATATTGCATGTGTTTATTGTATATGATTAAATATATAAGTGTATGTTTTGATTCTGTACATTCTTTCACTTATTTTATCATGAAAAAAATCATATACATCACATAGAAACTTCCCAGCCTCCTCGGTCCAAGTTCTTCTTATTACACTTCACAATAAACATAAAAGACGGTTTCATCTTCTTTCGAAAAACAACATTTCAAATTAGTATCACTTGTAATATGAATGTTTCACAGACATGAAAATATTCGAAATTAAATAATGAAAAAAAAATCATTGACCTTTCAATTCTTAACTGAAACTAACACTGAATATCATTTGAACTGTTGTTTTTCAATTTAACCTTATACAACCTCACCGCGAAAAATCACCTCTTTTCATAGTTTTTGCAAATTCTTTCACTTAAAAATAAAATTCAAAATTTTCATTTTGCCTTCAGGATTTCAAAAAAAAATTTGAAAAAATTTCGATAATTCATTTTAATTCGTATAATGAAAGCTTTTCAAAACTAATTTATAATGATTTTTTGCATTTTAGAGTCGTCTTGCTGAATAGAATTTTCGAAAACTCAGTGTTTTGAAAAGTTGCTAGTTATTTTGAAAAGACAAAAAAGTATAATAAATTTCATGAATAAAAACTCGAAAAAAGATGAAATTGATGGAATGAAATATGTATCTCAACCTTTTCAGCAAGAATCAAATGTTGAAAATATTTTTGACGAAGTTCCAGAAAGTTCAAAGCATCGGGTCCATTTTAATTTCTACGAGATTGCTGGAGTGAGGACCAAATAAACACATTCAAAGCTAAATATATTGTCTCATTATTCACAACAAAAAACTAGAACGAAAAAATATACCTCTTTGTCACTAGACTACGCATTTCTTTCGAGTAGGGCAGCTGCAGCGTTAAGCCATCTGGAAATACAAAAACTTCTCGTCAAGTTTCTTTGAGGAAAAAAATTCGAGATCATTTTTCATCCAAGGCGCATTTAATTTGTGTTAAAGAAAGCACTAAAGTCTCGAAGACCACAATTAGTGAAAGTTTTGATAAAATCAATGAAAAGTTTTTAGACTCAACAATCAAGTTTTTTAATACCGTTTACAATATGGCAAAAACTGTAGAAACTTTTCTGATATCGAGTATTTGGTCGAGCTTCAACAAATAAATGGTGTACAAATGGGTGTTGGGCTTCACTCTCGTAAAACGGTCGTAAAGATTGTTGAAACAAATCTTAAAAAAAAAGTTTTCACCAAAATTATTGAAAAAAAAGGAAATTTTGCATAATAGTAGACGAAGCTTCCACCATACCGAACAAATCGGTGCTCATCATTTTTTTGAATGTAGAGGACACTGAAGTTTCACCAGTTATATTTTTTGATTTGGTTGAACTTAAGGATTAGGGTGAAGAAAACATTTTTTTTTATCACTTTTATCAAGTTTAAAGAATGATGGTATTAACGAGGATTATTTGAGAGAAATTTTTGTTGCTTTGCTCAGATGAAGCTAGTGTCATGCTTGGACGTCATTCAGGCGTAGGTGTTCGATTCAGAAAAACTTTTCTCAATATTGTTCTTTGGCATTGCCTTAATCACCGGTTACAGTTGGTACTGTATGACTCCGTGAATGATGTAAAGCAGATTAATCATTTTAAAATATTCATTGATAAGTTCTATAAAAATTTTCATCAGTCAAACAAAAATCAAATGAGTTTTTTAAAATTTCATCGGAGCTAGGGCAGCAAATTTTAAAAATAGGTAGGGTTTTGGGTCACAGGTGGGTAGCTTGTAGTTTGAGGACTACTATTGCTCTATGGCGTGGCTACCTTTCTCTTTATAAGTTTTTTCAAACGAAGGCTTTTTGGGGATGGCATCACGATTATCGAACAAAAGTTTTCTCTATGATTTGGCTTTGATGATTAATATTCTTCAAGAAATCTCAATATTGTCCAACGGTTTGCAAGTGAGAAATATAATGATTCAACAAGTAGGTAAACTCATTAAAAGATCGATCAAAGCTTTTAAATTGATGATTGAAAGTAAGGGTGTTTATGAAAAGGAATAAAAAAATTATGGAAGAGTTGAAAGAAATTGAGTGGGTTGAAAATTCTAAAATAGTCAGAATTCCACGTTAAAATCTTGTTCAAAAAGTTATTGAAAATATTGAAAAGCGTATGATGAGCAATGACTTTATCAAAGCATTATCTTGTTCGTCTGAGATTGACCACAAAATCCTCGAGTTTTCATTTTTTTTGGATCCTAATTCATGGCAGATCGAAGAGGTGATTATTTCATGGAAAGAAGGCGAGGAAAGCTTCATTCATTTGGAAAGATTTCTTTGTCATCGAATCGATCTCAATGAATATAGAGATTATATTGAAAACTCATTAATTCAAACGAAAACTTTACATGCGCCCGACTTACTAGAGAGCATAAAAAGGGCTAAAAATATATTGAATGTCGTGGGTGTTAGTACAGCGGAAGCAAAGAGAGGCTTTTTAATGATGAACAATATATGTTCTGAAAAAAGAAATCTATTGTCAGTTCATAATATCTCAAACCTGATGATAATAAATTTAATTGGCATGCCGCTAAAAAATTGCAAGGCAAAAAATACAGTTATAACATGGTTGAAAAAGAATCATTCAGCAGATGGCACAAGAGTAAAAAGAAAGCAAGAAGATGAAGTGAATCAAAGAGGCAATCTGGAAATACTTTGATTGAGATTATAATTCTGTTTTTTTTATTTTTCATTTTTTCACAATATTTTTTAAGTAATAAACAAATTTTGCGTACAAGCTTTTTTCACTTTAAAGATGAAATTTTTCATTGTATAAGGTTTTGGATAGATAAAATTAAAATGGGTAGTAGTAAAGCCTAAAAAATATAAATTTACATAGGGTTTTCGATCGAGTAGGTTGGAAAACTTGAAAAAATTTTCCGAGTAATCTCAAACAAAATTTGAATCCCATCACTGGTATCATGCCTATCTTTTCCAGGCATATGTGAGAGATGAGTTTTTCAAACTCAAAAAATAAAATGATAGTTTATATAATTTCTAAAGTTTTATACACTCAAATAACAATCTAGCTATCAAACTTATAACATAATTACAATAATTTGGAAATCATGATATATTTGAGGTAAAAATTGGAAAAAATGTTGTGGATGTTTGCAGATGGCCTAGTGATGGGAACGTAGGTCTCGATCCAGATGGTCTGGGTTCGAACCCCAATCGTTACTATCTTGCTCAGTTATGGAAGATTATTCTTCCCTTGGGTGCGATACCGAAAAATAAAAAAGAAGATGTTTGTCTGTGTCTGTGGCATACATTGAAAAATATTCTACTTGAGTATATTATATACAGTAAATTAAGCCTTATGTCACAAAACTTATAAAAAAACTATCTAAAGTTTGACTCTAATATTTCATTTTAATTCTAAATGCACTGATTCAAAATTTTCAGATGTAAAAATATCCTTTTATCCGAAGGGTTATAAAATTCTTGATTATGAATGATTTTAACTTCAAAATTTCTATGAACATCAAAAATATCCTAAGTTAAACTTTTCCTCTTATTAATTTTTTAGGAGGAAAATTTAACTAATATAAATTTTTATCTTAGGACGCAAAACAGTGTAAAATATCTTTCGCTAGACAATAAAGTTATTATTTAAATTTCTTGGCGTCATAATATTTACACAGACATTAGTTATGTCCTATGATTTGACAAAAAAATAAAAAGATAAATCAATGGTCAACTGTTAAAAAATAGTTTTATATATTGGATCCAGAGCAGAGATGCGCAATATGTGTTTTCTCTCACATTTAAACTGACTTAAAAAAATATTTTTTGCTCTATACTCTATCCCAGGGGTCGGCATAGTGGCCGATATCGACCTCTGGGTGTCGATAACAGATCTTTAAGTGTCGATATAATAGACAAACTTACCAAATTGTGCTATGCTTTACTTTATAGTAGAAATAAATCTCCTTTATTTTTAAAACATAGCTTAGGACATTGTATAGTATGGGATATATGAAACATTTTTGGTTTGTATTTTTTCTCTTAATTGTTGGACATTAATTAATCTTTTTATGAAACATTTCTATGAGGGTTTGCCGATCCCTGCTCTATCCCAACCGCTGACAATTTTGCTTTTATTTATTATCGTTCTCCAAAAAAATATATTTCCAACGATTTGCGTCCCTGTCTATAATCTATTCGCCAACATATGTTTCATGATATTTAATAAAGGTATTATTCTAAAATAAAATTAACTAATATTAATTCAGCATTTGTGAGTAAATAATCACCAATTAAATAACGGAATTCAGAGATGTATTAAAAATCGAGTGCAACTGGTATCCGAGCCAAATGGGAATAAAATTTAAATATTCAATCTGTGTTCGAAATATTAATTAGGATTTACCATTCCCAAAATAACCGACCAAAATTTTATCTCCAGTCGAGAAAGTGAGAAAGAGTAAATATTTTTTAGGTATAACAAGTATGCATTTAATATTAAACATCATATAGGTCCTCAAGGTCCCTTGCTGATGGGGCCGAAAAAATTGAGGAGCGAACTGTCATCAAAACATCAATTCGCCCAAGAAAATGTCAAGCGTTTGGAACCCATAATAAATAAAAGTTTCCGTTCCTGAAAATAAGAAAATTCAAAGTATATGTATAAAACATATAAACCAAATTTAAGGTGAATGGGGCAAAGTTTCCCAGAACTAACTTTTTTCATGAGTTGGAAACGATAAGCTTTAATGTACAAAAATTAGTAACAGTTGGATACATCGCACGTGAATAACCATTGAGAAATGCGAAATTTATGCGCATTTTTGACAGAGAACATTAAAAATAAGTCTGATGAAAGCACATATGTAAATAGTCGTACTGGCCTAAAAAAAGTGCGTAGATGAAAAGGTATTATGAAAGAAATATAAATCACACGTTATTGAACAAACGAATTTAGAAACGATGTCTAACAGGCATGATCAATACTCACATGATGAAATTCCATAACGTTGAATTCTTTGGATTCAATTGGCGATGACATCTCATATTACATTGAATCGAGGTAATGTCAAGATGACTGACTAACTGAAATATCAATAAGCAATGAATGATGAAAACACTAAAAAAGTAAATATGCCAGGAAAAATTTAACTCAGTAACAGAAATATTTTTAAAAAGTACGATGCGAAAATATTGATTACTATTGAACGGTTATCAGGCAGGTGGCATGGTAGTTAGACCTCAGGGATTCCATTTCAAAGGTCTCGAGTTCGATTCACGATGCACCCAAATAAGAATTTTTTTGTTTAATCTGACGCCATCTGATTAACGTCTCTCTTACCCTGTGCATTAGAAAAGAAGGACGTTAAACGAAGTTCTTTATCCGACTTAGGTGTAATAAAGTGACTTCTTAAATGTGAAGCGCTATTTCAGAATAAAATTTCAAGAACTAGACATATCTCGAAAATTGTTAAAAAAGCTGAAATTAAAATGGATCTTCAAGTATTTGCACATTATAATTGAATTTCAAATTTGAGATAAAATAAATTCAAAAATTCCGGTTTTTAAGCTCTAATAATGTCTCAACAATTAATGCGTCTATTTTGGCTAACTATAGAAAATGTTAATTTTTAGTATGGTCAACTAGACGTGCATTCACAGAACAAGCTATTATTAAGTGAGTTCAGAACTCTAAAACTGCCCAATCAAACACCAAAGGAAGTACCCATAGGGGTCCTACACATATGACGTCCCCATAAAAAATTGAAATTTGCTTCCCTCTCCCCTCTTGTCTTAGTACATTTAAAAATCAATAACCCACCCCCCCCCCCCCTCAGTCGGACGTCCTTTTTAGCTTTACCCCCCCCCCCCCCATCTGACCCTCAGGCCCGTAGCTAGGACTTTTCAATTCGGCGGGCTGGAAAAAATTTGGGGGGGGGGGGGGGGGGGGGTTAATATTTTCACAAAAATTTTTTTGGTATTTATGGGTTATCTCTCCCCCATTAAAAAAATTTTTTTTAGTAAATTACTGAAAAAAATTTTAAAGTGGGAGGGAGATAACTAATAAGTACCAAATTTTTATATATAGTCTAAAAATGAACCATTTTTTGAAACCTTTATTGATATCGAAATATATTAGGTTAGGGGGGGGGGCTTTGAATCTGAATTGGGGGAGGGGGGGGGTAGACCTCCTGCCCTCGCTTGCTACGCTTGCTGACCCTTCGTATTAATGATAATCTCTTTTTTTATTTTTTTATTTAAAATTCATGATCATCTTTAGATTCTATAAAAGAACTGTTCATAAGCAAATCAAAAGTGCTAAAAATTGGGCAATCATCTTCTTCATCGCCTAAACTAACCGGAATTTCTTCATCTTCATTTTTACTTTTTTTTTATATACTTATTTCTATTTGTGATTTTGTATATTGCGTTTGTTTTTTGAGATCGGGAAAAACATTTTTGTAAACTTCCAGGAGCTTTTTGTGCCGTTTCTCGTCATCCATTTTCACAAATATATTTGAAAATATTTTTTTAATTAATCTGAAAAAGAGTCAAATTAGAAATTAAAAACATGCACTCTTAACCCATTTACAGCCAATGTTCCTATTTTGGAACATAAGTAATTTCATCTTCGTCTGCTTTTTTCAATGACTTTGAATATAAATCGTCTGCGTTTTTTAGATATCGTCTGCTTTGCTTGGCCTTAAATGGGTTAATGTATGATTTGAGATATTATTTAACTTAATAAAGCATATAATCGAAGTAAAATTTTTATCGATAAAATAGTACTTATAAGAAAAAAAATTCAAATTTTCATTAAAACTAACAAAAAAAAGATACTCAAACAAGAAGATAAACTATAAAGGAAAGTATTATAAACTATGAAGCTAAGCCATACATCATAAAAAAAATTGGAAAAAACAGGAGTTTTTTGAATATAAAGAATTTTTTTTATCGAATATTGATAAAAACGATAAAAAATCTCTTGTAGAAATTGTGAATTATGCCCTAAAAATTATCATATCCTAAAAAACACTTATTCATTTGGAAATATCAAAAAAGACGAAGTTCTGATAATAACTTCCCCCTCCTCCCCCCCCCCCCCCCATCACGAAGAATCTAAAATTTGTGTGACCCCCCCCCTCTTTTGTGACGTCATATATGTATGACCCCATATGATGTTTTATGGTGACACGGGACCTAAATCGTTTTAACCCTTTTGTGACGAGTGTATCATATATGATACATAAACAATTTTACCTTCGTCTGCTTTTTCAAATAGTTTTGTATAGGAATCTTCTGCTTTTTAATAAATATCGTCTGATTTTTCTGGTCACGAAAGGGTTAACCCATTTAAGACAAAGCAAAGCAGACGATATCTAAAAAAACGCAGACGATTTATATTCAAAGTCATTGAAAAAAGCAGGCGAAGATGAAATTACTTATGTTCCAAAATAGGAACATTGGCTGTAAATGGGTTAATGTAAGAAAATTCTAAAGCACAAAATTTTTATTATCCTTTTATTTTATATATAAATTTTTTAAGTATAGGAGAGAAAATGACCACAAGAAAATGTCAATGAAATTTTCTTACAAAAAATTGACGAGAAGAGTGAATATAATATATTAATCTTAGCTGATTCATAAAATGAAGAAATCAAATTTCAATGTAAATT
>JAUIRK010000950.1:0-219016 GCA_030549495.1 Nectonema munidae | reverse complement strand
TAAGTTTACTGTTTCAATAGCAAAGCACATTAGTTTCATTTGATAAGTTATCAAGTTTTTTTACTATACTCATTTTTACATTGATTAGTTAAAGCCAAGACCTTAATTTGGTATATAATAAAATCTATCTTTTATTTTAGAGAGATTATATATTCAATCTTTATGAATTCTACTTCTCTATTAAAAACAGAAAAAAAATATGTTAACAAATAAAAAAAGTAATTTTGAGAGTTTTCAAAAATTTTTATTAACCCTTATTACCCCTTCGGGTCCATTTGGACCCATATGAAAAATTAGTTGTTCATATATTAGCAACCAGGCTATGTTCATAATTTATTTATTGTCACTTTTACTATTATACTGCTCTTTAAATTTTTACATATTTTATTTTTTTCTTCGGCTATTATTTTGTATGTTGTAAGAAAAATAACATACAACCCCTTAGGGTCCATTTGGTCCCTAGAACAAATAATTTTTTGTTTTCATCTCAAAATGATAAAGTATTGGGAATGAATTACTATATTTTTGCGTGGGGTCCATTTGGACCCGAAGGGGCTGAGTGTGATTCTAAACGAAGGGGTAACGAGGGTAAAGAATTGGAATTGAAAATAAATTCATCTTCAATCTTTAGGGAGAAGGAATTATTCTTTCCTGAAAAAATGTTATCTTTTATCATCATTTGGAAGACTGTTGGAGTGGGTGGATCATTCTCAAAAGACAGAAGAGAGATTTTATTTTTAAAACACTCATCAGCCAAGTCTATACTTTATCGTAACAGTGAAAATGATGGAGTATTTAAAAAACATGGAGGGCATAAAGTCAGTTCTTTTGATGAAGAAAAATCAATTATATCGAGAAACTCGTCAAAGAGATGCATACAATCACATTACAGGAAAAAAAGAGAAGCTAAAAGACAAATATAACTTTGAATCAAATTTTACTATTCTAGTTTCACAAATCAACTCGTGAATAAAATCAAAATTGCATTTAAAATAGTAATAGTCTTGCACGTAAATTGAATCTGTCAACGTGGAAGGGAGTATAAACTTAAGGCAAGAATACGCTTTCTCCATGACAAGAAATGCTCCAAAAGAACACAGCTTGTATATATTTTTAGATCGATCGGTTTTTAACTTTCATCCTACGAGATCATATGCGAGGTCAAAGAAAGGTAAAAGAGCTATAACTATTATACCTAACAAAAGATTCAAGAACACTACGCTTCTCTTAGCAATTAACTCTACTAAAGTTTTACATTATAAAACATATAACTGTTCCCTCAACTCTGAAATTCTTTTATTTTTTAGAAGAACTTTTGAAACAGCTACCTGAAAATGATAACGTTGTTTGCTTTATTATGGACAATGCTGCTGCTATACATAAAATCCAAAAAAATAAAAGATTTTTTTAATGATGAATAAAACTTCAGTTCCTCTCACATTATTCGCGTATGTTAATACTTCCCGTGGCCTACGTTAACGTTTGAAAAGAAATTCCGTATTTTAATTTTTTCCTACCGTAAAATTATATCGGAGTAAAAAAACGATATTTAAAAAACGCAAAGATCCTAATCCAACATGATCAGGTTTTGTTTGCTTTATCTAATCTTGCCAATAAATACCCCATATGTTCGTTAAATAGTATACTTTATAATTTTTATTATTTTTAATATTGTTCATTTAAAGCAGTGGCTTGCAAGCTTTTTTCTCCACGCCTCATGATGATCCCTTACTATAGGTATAAAAAACATCGCATCTAAATCTAAATAATGTAACTTGTATCAAATTATGATTTTTTATTTTGAAATTTTAGCAAATTAAAGAATTTGAAGCTGTAAATGTCAAATCCGAATAAATAAAAGAATTTGATAAGTTTTAAATTTGTCAGGTACATAAAGCTTGAAAAAGGATTTTAACTAATTAAGCAACTTACATAAATTTGGATAAACTTTTTTAACTCTTGAATCCTTGTATGCTAAACTCGATCATGACAACTCTGTAAAAAAGTGGATGAGCGCAAGAGGTAAATTTTTTATACCTTTTTCATAATATGGCTTTTGCGCTTTGTCCAAATTACACTTTGATTTAGATGATGATAAATACCAATTGTGTAAACAGAGATCAACACTCTTCGTAACGCCTATGTTTGCTGGTCGTGTTTATATACCATTTTCACATTAAATTCGTCCTTTTTACTTTGAATTCGTCCTCATATTTTTTCAATTAATATATTTTTATTTCAAATTAGTATGTTAATTCAAAAGACTTTTTGTAAAAAAAAACTAAGATAATAAAACTAACTAATTTTGATCATTATTCCAGACAAGTTTTGTTTAATTTATTGTAGAGGCGAATTTAATTGACGTTTATTAATTTGCGAAAATAATTTTTTAAAATTTTCCATTTTTATAAGTAAAAAACTAACTTTAAGGCAGTTTTAACTTAGTAAACGGTCAACTTTTATAAGCGTTTTTATCAAAAAAGGTTATTTTTACTTTAAGTAAAATTTTTGATACTAATTTTTTTTGACATACTAATTTGAAATAAAAATATTTAATTTAAAAAATATGAGTATGAATTCAAAGTCAAAAATGGCGAATTCATAGTGAAAAACGACGAATTCAACGTGAAATTGTATCAGAGGTCGGGCAAGACCTCCGGGGAGACAACTTGTCACACCTTATTATATATTTAAATGTATAAAAGGTAAAATGCTAAAAAAACATACTTAGAATAAAATTTTCAAAAAATATTTTACATACATATTAACAGCAACATTCCAAAAATTCTACATAAAAGTTCAAAACACATAATTTTGAAATTGAAGTTTTATTTCATGAAAACGATATGATTGATTGAAATGTTGATGTAATATATAATAACTAGCCGGTCCCGTGGTCGTTTTCGAGCGAAGCGAAAAAATATTTTTTATATTGATTATTATTTGACAAATATATTATTTAATATCGTGCAAATTGCAAAAATATAGGTACTAACTTTTGTAACATCGTATGAGGTACAGTTAAACTTGTCTGAACCGAAGTTGAAGTAAACAAACAATTTTTTTCGGTTTATAGAAGTCTAGGTTGAGAGAGTGAATGAATTTACTCAAATCAACGTTCGAACGTCCTAATTAGATCTCCACTTCCCACGATTCTGCTCAAAGCCAGTGCAAACTACCTTCTGGTTATAAACACTCCATTATACTCACACATTGACCTATAGAAATAGTAAATAGTGTGTGATAATTTTTATTGAAGTGTGAATTATTTAAAAAAAATATTTGTTCAAAGTTGTTTCTTTGAAGCTGAGTTTCTTCTTAATCAACTCTAATTCGGCTTCTTGTAAAATTTTAGAAGCAGCTTCGTACATTGTTGTTTTTGATGTATTCAAAGCAAATTTTTTCACAGCATGCATCATTGAAACCACATCTTCAATAGTGATAGAACTTTCCGTGGTAGTATCCTGGCTACTTAAGCTTGAAGCTGATGAATTTTCGTTTTCTAAATGCTCTTGCAAGATAACTTCTTTCCAATCTGAGCAATCATTTTCAATGTGAATATTTTTGTCAATATTAATATATACTTGCAAATCTAAATCAGTATCAGTGATACTAATGTTGAGAGATCCTTCTCTTCTTCTTCCTTTTCCAAATTTTGACAAAACTAATTTCACTAGTTTGATCAATTTTGACAAAACTAGATAGAAGCACGAAGTAATGGTTGAAGTTTCTATTCCATGCTTCCTTGATCCAAAAGATGTCATCTAAAACAATGACTGTTTTTTCAAGAACATTTGCATTCTGAAAACTTTTCATTTTTGCAATATTGCTTTCGGTAATTTACTTTAAAATAGCGAATAATTCCGTGATCTAAGGCCTGCAAACATGAGGCGGTATTTGCATGTAAAATCTTTAACTTTACATTTTCAAGTTCTACCAAAGGATGTGATTGGGCGTTATCAAGAAACAGCAAAATGTTTCTTTGTTGTCTCTTCATATCCTTATCAAGTATTTGAACTCATTGAACAAAAATTTTAGACGTCATCCACTCATTTTTATTATGTTCCCATCTCACTGGAAGATCATTGAACTTTCCTTATTACCAATGGAGAGGGTTAGTTTTTCACCTGTTTGTTTAAAAGTAAGCATTATAGTTAGACGGTCTTTAGAAGTTCCTAAGCAATCTGTGGATGCTTTGAATTCGGTGAAGCCTAATTTTTTTGCGTAATTTAAGGCGTTATCACAAATTATAGGACCAGAAATAATGATCTTTTTCGCCCTTGCTTTCTGAAACTACGTCCATGTAAGATCAATGATTTCTTCATATTTAGATTTAACTGAACATTTTTTTGTCCTCGTGAACATAATTTTCGAAATGAGATGAATAAGAATTTTGTTTTTTCAAGATTTCTAATACGGTACTTACCATACTTTTTGCTGAGGTATTTCAATGAAGGTTTGGGCTTTGAAGAGGCATCTTTAATCAGACTTAATTTCTTTTTTAAATTTAGCTTTAGACGAGAACGATTTTTATAGGTGGAGACATACAGGTAAAAAAACTTGAGAACAGAAGGAAAGAAATTGTATCAAATCAAATAAAGTATTTACGTCAAATTTGGGTGTAGGAGAAACACTGAACACGGAGAAAAACTGCACTAAAGATCATAAATCTTTGCCAAAGATCTTCTTAGAGAATTTATTTTCCTTCATCACTTCACGTTGCTGCGCAAATATTTATTGTTACACTCCACTACCATATCTCCTGAGCCTCAATGGTTGTTATGGTGTACCTCTCAGCTTAACAGTTGAAGGTCAGGGGTTCGATCCCCAAGCCTCCCAACTCTAAAAACAAATTTTCAAAAATTGTGATCCCTCGCAAGACGGATCATTTTAGACCACCTCGGAAGACGGATCTATGCCGTAAAACTCCCAAAAAAAAATTTAAGTAAAAGCTTCAAATTTTGACTTTATTGTCAATAACTTTTTTTGATATTTTCAAAGATATAATTTTTACCGTCTTACTTCTTTTATTATGTTTGTTATAGAAATTTTCACCAAAATAGTTAACGCCATCTATATTTTTTTTTCTGAAAAATGCCACTAGACTTTTTTAATCTGTTTTTCATTATGTTCAATTAATTATTAGCAAAAAATTAATTTTTTGTGCATATTTTTCTCATTACACTTAGTTCATGTATTTTTTGTAAAAAAAATTTAACGCTATCTATTCAAAAAGAAGAAGTATCATTTGAACGTCTAAAATTTACTGGAAGTTTAACACTTTTCATAAGTAAAATCCAATAATTCACATAAATCTTTTAGTTAAATCTATTTGTAAACACATTTTTTGTTGATGAGAAAACGCATGAAGCTAAACTAGCAGAGAAAAGATTCGTAATAAAACATACAAGCTGTTGATTTATATAACAACATTACATATATAACTTGCATACATTAGGAATCATATAAAATTGAAGTTTGTTTATGTATGTGCAATATTTATATCGGTACTTTACCATATCGAATATGTTGAAATGTAAACATTTTATCAATAAAGCCACATGTTTATATATGCGCCGCAGTTTCATGCTGACTGTTTTATCTATGTATGTGATGGCACATGTGCTAACTAAAGAATTTGTATTGATGATAGCAGAATATCATCGTTGCGCTGAAGTGAGTGAAATTGTTATCTGTATAATCTTGAAAATCCTTGATTGAAAATTGGTTTCTAATACGTTATTTTGCTATTGAATAAATTTCATTGCGTTTTTGCTAATCTCGCGACGTATTTTCCAATCATATGTCTTCAAATAGCTCCTCTTCGAACACGGTATCCAGTAGTGATTTTTCTGATTACTGTAACACGGAAGACTACTCAAGTAGCAGTTCAAGTTCTTTCGAATCTTTCGTCTTATGATAGTCTTTCTGCTCCAGATGGTACTATTTACCGATGGAATCCTTTTTCTAGCGTTGGAAGACCTATTTCGCAAAATATAAAAAATGTATATTCTGATCCTGCTGGTCCAAAAGGAGAGGCCAAAAATCTAACTGACTCTCTCAAAATATTTAATCTATTTTTCACTCAAGAGTTATTACTGCATATTTTTTCCTGCACAAAACTAAAAATGGATCACTTTTATCGGTAAGTTTTTTATTATTTTCAACAGATTTATACTTATTTGACAAACATTATAGTTTAGTAGTTTTTGTATTTTATATAAAAGTCAAAAAAATTGAATGTCTAATTGCAAATTTTTTACTACATTTTGTCCTTTATAGTAGTAAAAATTCCCCTTAAAAATTTGTATTATTTTGAACAAATACTCTCAAATTAAAAAATAACTATTTTTTAATTTTGGTTTCCTTCAATATCCGCAAACATAAGTTAGAAATAAGTATAAATTTGTTGAAGTTTTTGATTAAATATTTTTAACAACAAAGATTTTTAGAAATAAATATAGTTCGTCAGAAACCTTGTACTACTGCTATCAAAAATTTTCAATGAGTGACTTTCTCGCATACATCGCATCTTTGTTTCATATTGGTCAGGCTAGAAATCAACATTTAGATATAAAATACCTATTCTGCCATTAGAATGGAGAGCCTTTTCTCAAAGCAGCTTTGAATAGAGATATGTTTTTATTAATTCATAAATTCATTTGCTTTGACGACAAAACCCAAAGAAATTCATCAGATAAACTTTCTGCAATTCGATGTTTACATGATCACTTTTCTCACATTTATGGTAAGTATTATACTCCTCAAGATTACGTAACCATTGACGAGCAACTTGTAAAGTTCAGAGGAAGAACTTATTTGAAAATATATGATAAATCTAAGCCTGTCCGCTATGGTATAAAATGTTACACTGTAACAATGCTGGAAGCTATTATGTTTTTAAACCTGAAATCTATATACCTGGTTTACCTGACAAAAACTACTTTTCTTCTGAAGAAATAGTTGAACGACTAGTTTTGGGATCTAATATACCAAAAGGATGTGGTATTTACATGGATCGTTTTTTTACATCCCATAATTTATGTAAATGGGCAAATAATAATGGTTATACTCTTTGTGGAACTGTCAGAGCTACACGAAGATTTATGCCCCACATAATCACACCTAGTTATTTGAAAGACTTGAAACTTGCTGAGTATGAAAGTAAATTTTTATACAGCGAACATGCATCGCTTACTGCATATATACCTCACAAACACGCAAGAAAAAACTTCAAAGTAGTGTATATCCTTTCATCACAGCACCTTGGTAAAATAGAGGTGGTAGGAGAACGAAGTAAGCCAGAAACTATTTTAGAATAGAATAAGTTTAAATCTGGAGTTGACATTGTAAACAAGATGCTTAGAGAGTTTACATGTTACAAGCCTTCAAGAAAATGGCCGTTTTTACTTTTTTTGCAACTATCTAGACATTTTAGCTCACAATAGTTGGATAATTTTACGGCATAATTCTCCTCAACAATTTCCATCAACTCGTAAAAGTGGGAGAAAGTATTTTTTGCGAGATCTATCTTTGAAGCTTAGCGAACTTTCCATGAAAGTGAGGCAAAACGATTCTTTTACGCATAGTGTGACAAGAGATTTGATTAGATTTTTCGGCATTGAAGAAGATTTTGTTGTCCCCACAACATCCACTCGCGGTTATTGTTATGTTTCCTCATGCAAGCCGAAAAAAAGAGGAACTAGAAAATGTTATAAATGTAAAAAGCCCATATGTAAAATTCATACAAATTTTTTCTGTCATAATTGCTCTTAATTTTTATTCTTACTTTAGAAAATAAAGAATTGCTTTATAATTTTTTTTAAAGTTTTTTTTTAATTGGGCTTTTTTATTTAGTGAAAAAATAACATAAACAAGAATACATGAAAACTATGAAAAAATCAATCTAAAATAAGGAAAGATAAAATTCAAATAAAATTGTCTTTATCCAAAAATCAAATATTGTCATATCTTTGTCAAAGATCAAAGATATTTGAAACATTTTTCCCTGTATAAAATCTTTGTTATTCTAAATGTTAACAACCAGATCATAATTTATAATGTTCTAACTACTTCAAAAAGGAATATTTTAAAAAATATGAGAATCATAGTTTTTTCAATTTTTTGAAGATTTTCTGGTGGCGTTAATTTTTTTGTTTTTTCCATGTATGGACTAATTTGTTTCTTCAGTAAATAAAAAACAGCAAAATTTGTTATTTCACATTATTTTAATAATTTACATGTTAATTTTATATTAGGTTATATATTTAATAATCGATGAAATCAAGCTTTGAAAATTTGAGTTGACGTAAAACTCCCGTTACGTCTTGCGAGGGTTAACCATCTTAAGAATAATGCGAGCATATAGCCTTACGGCTGAAAGTGCTTTGATATCTCCAACCAACCAACCATATCTTCTATCGCTTGCATTTTTTATTGCAAATGCGTATATCATTCATCACATCACTTTTACAATTAGTAGTATTTTAAGCACTCAAAAGAAAATAATGCATTTAGTAGAATGAAGTATTCAGCTTTTACAGATGATGTTTATAATGCTTTAATTTGTATTAAACTAAATTTTATACTAAACTGTTTAATAATAATTTTTATCATTTATGTTTTTTCCAATTTATCCAATCATCTTTATTATGAATGAAAAGATAACAATTTCTTAACTATACGTATACATACATTTAAATTTAGGTGTAAAATAAGACTGAGTTTATATTTTATTGGATAAAGATAAAAAACATTAAAATTAACTTTTTTAAATAGTAAATCTATTAAATCCAGAATTTACTACTTCTTTTGATTTTTCAACTTAACAGAATAATATTATCAAAATTAAAAACTTTAAGTACTTGCTTTATTTTATAAAAGGACTCAATGTGACACTTGTTCATTGTAAAAATAGTACAATGATGTCTATAAAACTTTTATAAAAATTAAGTCAAAATATCAACATTATTAATTAAAATTAACTAACATCAATAGTACAATGAAAAATAAAATTCAACTAGAAAAAACTTGTTTATTAAATAAAAATTTGAAACTTTTTTTATAAATGTAACAAATGTATAAAACACAAACAAATTAACATCAATTTAAAATTGAAGTAATGCTAAAATTTGCTCTTCTGTTTAAAACTGAAAAATCCACGCAAGCCCATCAAGATATACAAGGCCATCCCCGTAATATGGCTAAACGTCAAATAGCTTACACGCGCAACCGCAAACTCACACCCAAGTACTTTCATTACACAAACTCCTGTTATTATATACACAAACAAAACTTACATTCCGCACGTTTTTATACTCTGTATAGAGCGCTTTAATTCAGTCTTTAAAATTGTTACCTGAAAAAGACATGGTATCGTCGCGAATTTAATTGCCCTCCCACTTCTTTTAAACCCTATTTTCAAAAACGCTTTTTACTCACATTGAAAAATGGAACAACGCATATCTTTCTT
Organism: Nectonema munidae; assembly: GCA_030549495.1. Taxonomy (NCBI): domain Eukaryota; kingdom Metazoa; phylum Nematomorpha; class Nectonematoida; family Nectonematidae; genus Nectonema; species Nectonema munidae. The sequence continues at coordinate 209,544 of JAUIRK010000950.1, read as the reverse complement.
CCTTGTTTCCGACACTATTAATCTCAAGAATACTTAACAAAGATTAAACTAATATTTAAAAAGCAAAGGGAACCGACGTTCTCTAATATTTTGAGCCTGCTTTTATCAAACCCATTTTTTAAAAATAATACAATAATTTTTGCTAAGAAGATAAAGAGTTTTTATCTTTAGGAAAGAGGCAAAAAATTTATTTAAGTTTAAATAAAGCATAAAAAAGATTGTGAGAGAGAGAGGTGTCGGATCATATCATTTCACTCATCCAAGTCTTGCATTCATTTCTTTCTGTGTATCGAATTCTAGAAAAGAAAATAATAGGATAAGGATAAAAAATCTTATTTTGAAGTTTAGCTCAGGCGAAATCTTTCCATCTAAAGCAGAGGTGGCCAACTAAGAATCAGTGAACCCTTTCACTGTGGCGATCGGCCCTTTAAAAAATTTTAAACTTTTAAGGTCATTTTTTTTTAGTTAAATTTTAAACTTTTAAAAACTTGAGCTAAAGACGTTAACTTTTTAACAAATAACTTCAAATCCTTTTTTCTAAATTTTTAAAAAAAGGAGTTTTAAAAATTTTGCACAAAATCATGGATAATGATGATAAAGAAAATTACATCTCCTCAGCAAACCGGATTATAACTTTACGAAGCCTAGAGTTGGGATATATAAAGACAAAATAAAAAATCACAGTATCTGATTCAGATTTATATAAAATATAAATACAAATTACAGCTTAGAGTTGATTGCTTTTTCCATTTGAGAGATGTTGGAGCAGAAAAAGCAGTTTCACAAAAATACACATTGCCAAAAGTCAGATTTATGCTCAGATAAAAAATAAGAACCTCCTTTAATTGTGAGAGTCTAGGTAGATGCCTTTCTCATTATATAGCAATCGATGCAAAGCCCTCACATATGGGGACAAAGGGGGCTTATGCCCAGGCGCAACACATATAAAAATGCATGGAATGCACCTCAAATGATAGAAATGAGAAAAAACTTTTAAAATTTGATATCAATTCTAATGGATGTTTAAAATTTCTTTAATAATAAAAAGGCTATGCGTAACATACCAGTTACGCAATTACCTGTTGAGTCTGGGGGTGCAATAAAACTTTTGCTCTGGGCGCCACACAACCATATGAGGGCGTGGAATGCACCCGACTTTTTAATTTTGAATAGTAATCGGAACAGAAGATTTAGTTTCGCATAAAATTTCGCGTAACTAATTTCTGGTTAAACAAGCCATCATTCCCTCGCAGTACGGAAGGTGACTTTTTACTCCACTTTTGAAATTGAATCGAATTTTTTACCCAATAACATATATCTAACCCTACCAAAAAAATAATATGTAATTTTTAAATAGATTATTTGAAATAAATTCCATTGTAAAAAAAAATTCCAAAATTTTCCTTTTTAATTTATGGGCATATTAAACAAATTTCTCCCTTTTTTTGAAAATAAAAAATACCTTTTTTAAAAAATAATAATTTTATGATTTTTTTTTGTAAAAATCGTTTTTTTATTTTTGGATGCCGGAATCTTATGCAGAAAATATAAAACCTTTATGGCTGCACTCATGACTTTTGTATTTAAGCAGGATTCGAACCCGAGGCCGATAGATTCAGATTCACCACCACTCGACTTTTTTACTTTTTTTTTAATCTCGGTTTATCATGTAAAGAAAGTATAACTTTCATGGCTTTTTTTTGTAGTATTCGAACTCTATATGCTAGTATTCTTGTCCATGCACTCTACCTTCTAACCACAAAAGAGCCCAATCTCTATCAAAAAAGGAATTCTTTCCAAATAACAAATAATATTATTTTCGAAAAGTAAAAAAACTTCCAATGACAAAAATTCACTAAAAATAATTCAGATTTCAAAATAAGTGTGAAGTATTATAATATGATATATTCTTCTTTATAATAATGGTTTTATTGATTTAGAAAAAAAGCAACCGATAGTAGCAACAAATTAAGATTTAATTTTCCCATATATTATTTCAGCTTAACATAAAAATTTGGTCATTGATACATTGATTGTATCTTTACTATAAGGCTGCTGTTCTTCTATTATAAATAGATATCTAAAAAGATCTATACATATATATTTATAGAAAAATATTCCATCACAGTTTAATATGAATTAAAATAAAAACGAAACATTTATTTTCAGAATTTAGAAAAAAGCTTTCCACATGAAAATGTTTCTACAAAAATAAAATTATTACAAAGAAAAAGAAAACATTCAAAATATGAACAAATATACAGCATAAAAGACATAATGAGTAACAATAATAAAAAACACTAAAAAAAATTATGTACAATTTGTGCAAGTTATAGTTGAATGTTGTTTACATATAAATTTGTTACATTTTCGACATTTTCTAGTCCTTTTTTTACCTTTACATAAATAACACTTACCCCTACAAGTTGTAGTGGGCTCATTCCCAGTATGGCTTTCATAACCGTAAAAAGATAATATATTGAGAATATTTCTAGGTATTTGTGTATTTTCGGATCTAAGCCTCATGGAAACATCAGAGTCGCAAACATAAATTTCTGAGGAAATATTTACTACCTCCAGCTTTGGTAGTAGGATATAAATTTGGACAATTATGTTTAGAAATAATCCAACTATTATGGCATATAATATCTAAGTAATTAGTAAAAAGTGCGTATGTCCATCTCCTATTTGGTTTATAGCAAGTGTAGGATCTAAGCATTTTGTTAGTGAACAAAAATTTACTTTCACATTCTGTTAGATTTAATGTTCTCAAGTAATTAGGCCTTATTATATGAGGCATAAAGGTTCTGTTAGATCTTACTGTTCCACAAATTGTGTAGCCATTGCTGTTAGCCCATTCACATAAATAGTAGTAAAAAACCGATCGGTTATTATTCATATGCCCTTAGGCAAGCTCGAGTCACTAACTAGACGTTTGACAATGCTTTCCCCACTAAAATAACTACGATCATCTAGCCCTGAAACATAGATTTGTGGTTTTAAAATGTAAAAACTTTTAGAATCATTACAATGGTATATTTTAATGCCGTAACGACCTGGTTTTGAAAGGTCGTAAATTTTTACAGGGCATCATCCCCTAAATTTTACTAACTGTTCATCCACGGTGACAAATTCTGTAGGGGTATAGTACTTAGAAAATATACCATAAAAATAATCATGAATAAATCTGATTGCTGAAATTTTGTCATTACTATTTCTAAATCTTTTATCATCGAAACATATAAATAAATGTGTAACATAAAACATGTCTCTTGAAAGTGCAGCTTTCAAAAATGGTTCGCCTTGCTTTTCTGAATGTTTAGGTTCAGCACTCCTAAGAAAACTGCCAGTTTACACAAATGGATATAAAACTAAAAATACTCGTAATTGTTTCTCATTTTTAATTTAGTTAAACTATAAACTTGAGCAATCAAAGCTTCTGTCATAAAAAGTTGAAAGATTTCCATACTGTCTTTCAATAATTCAGCCCATTTTTAGGTCCAGGTTGTGATTGGGAAACATCTATAATAATATTACGACATAAAGGCCTTCCTGATGTACTTTGTATTGGCTCCCAGGTAAAAGTAGTGTTATCAGGAGCAATCAAACTGTCAGAAAGATCAAAAGAGTCATCAGAATAAGAACTTTCACTTTCAAAACTTTTTGAGGAGTAAGTATATGAATCGCTTATTTCACTAATATCACTCATGGTTTGTTAGAAAATGATAATGAAAAAATAGCGTTTCAATGAGAGAAGAAATTTGCAAAGCGGTTTAGGGGTCGTTCACAATTGACGTCAACCTTTTTTTTTGAAAAATTTCAACCCCCCCCCTCATGTCAACTTTTAGATATATCATCACTTAACAAAATCGACTTATGTCAACTTTGGATACCCCCCCCCCCCCCCCGTTTTAGTTGACGTCAATTGTGAACGACCCCTAAGAATAAATAAAATGAACGGAAAACGCAAGAAATATGATGTAATAAGAATAAATAAAATGAAAGAAAAACGTAAGAAATATGATGACATCATTGCGAAGTGGTAATAAGAAAGAATAAATAAAATGATAGAAAAGCACAAGAAATATGATGATGACATCATATGCTTCGAAAGATAGTGTAGTGCATTCAACATTATTGATTATTTCGTGTTTGCTCATCCCTCTTCGCTCTCAATGCACAGAGTATATATGGAGTTTAACTCCATTACTCCGTCCTTTGAAGAGATGCGAAAAAGCTACGTACTGTGAGGGTCAGCTCTAGACAACCGTATTCAAGCCCCCATATTTTGTAGTGCCCCGAGGAAGTATGCATATTAATGCAAAATAAATATGAATGATGTTGGATTCGCTATCCAGAGTTTATAAATTCCAAAATTATTTTCTCAATTTTTTGTGCGAGATTTGCAAACATGTTGACGAAAAACAGCTTGAGTGTGAACGACGCTAATAATGATGAGATAGAATAATCTAGGGGCCAACCCTAACAGTGTGGGCAATATGGAGATAGAAAAGTGTTCACTCACTTTCAAATAAAAATGTGTTTTGGACTGACCAGTTAGAGCGATATTGAAATAGAATAATTCGGCGGCCAACAAGAACAACGAAAAATTCGGCTCCCAAATGTCCCACACCCACAACTTTTATAAATCATGCCTAGTATTGTATTAATAAATTCGTTCCACGTATTTTATGGGTTGACGGTCCTTCATCATTTACAGATAATCCAAAATCGCCATACGTCACAAAATCGAAAGCAGAAAACTTGATATTGCTTTCTTTTTATAAAGATTATATCGATCAATATGAATCGATCTGAAAATATTAATCCATTGATAAATAGTGAATAAAGAATTCAAACAATTCATCTAAAATAACCTCATAAATAGTTGTTTCAAAGATTAACTTGTTTTTTGCGACTTTAATGAAATAAGCCTGCTTTAGTGGCAGCAACATTGAAAGAGTTTTGCGCATCAGAGTGACTTTTTTAACAAAATATCCTCCCACACGTTCACCAATGATCCATTTGAGCACAAATACATAGTCTCTTGACACAATTAAAATTATAGACAAATATTTACAATAAATTACACGATTATTGCACATATTTTAAAGGGAAACCCAATCAACATCTAAGAGAACTATTGCAAACTGCTTTAACACAATTGTTTAAATTATGAAGTTGTTTTGTCTTTACAATTTAAAATTGTTACACTTTCTTTTTTCCTTATTTTATTCTAGCATGGGAAAATAGCTAGTTCAATTTTAAATTTAACATTTTTTTCGCAAATTAAATAGCATGAAGCTTTTTGAAATATCAAATATGATGACACTTCTGAAGAACATATGCGCGTGTTACCTGTTTTGTATGATTCTTTCCAAAACTTTGGAAGTCGTTAATTTGTTGTGACTATTCACGATCTGAAAGATGTGCTTTTTGGGATAGGCAAGAGGATCTAGGTTGTTTTCATCATTCGGAACAAATGTTTCACCGTGACACACAACGGAAATGTCAAAGTGCTTAACAAGATCTTCAGTTACGGTGTAAGGAGCTCCAATCTAAACTTCATTCACAAACTTAAAAGCAAAAAAATAAGCAGGTATGAACATTTTTTGTACGTGTCAAAATCAAAAAATTATTCATCCATGAAAAATTGTATCCAATCATTGAAGCCAAAGAGAATACCATTCACCAAAAGTAAGTAACAATGAGGCTTCATAAAACGAGGCATGATTCCATTAATTTCGTTAACCCTTTAAGTTCTCGATTGTTGACAACGAATCGTAGGCTGATCTTTTTGAATAAGTTTTGATTTTAATTTTGATAGAATTTTAAAAATTCAGAAGAATATTCACACATTAATAAAAAATAAATAATCACTGTTCTTTCTATGTTGCTTCCTCATGCTTACATTAACATGATTGTGCAACATATGGGAAGAGTGAAGTGTTTTCCTCTCAAAATATGAAGGAAACGCCATCAAGTTTCTATTTTCAATAACAGTCTTTTTAAATTCGATAACACTATGCATCATCAAATACATGGCATACAATGGGAAGCCATTTGGGCCACGTTCTACCTAATCTCACAATGGAAAATCTCGGAAATGGCATTAAAGATTAATGTACTTTCTTTCTAATAGTACATCCAAGAACTGTGACCAATATTTTTGTTGAATTTTTGAGTCAAACTAAAGACTACCTTTTTTGGATACGTTAGTTATGAGCAAAATAGATCTAGAAGTTTTTATTTGATCTTTTATCAAACCACTTTTCAGTTTACTAGGTTTAAAAACTGTTTCTTCTTATGACACTATTTCTTTCAATCTAAAAAAACAAACTTTTTCTAAAGAAACTGGAATGTAGTTATCTTAGCCCTCGCATACCAGCTCCCATAATTTATAGAGATGATGATTCTTATGTTTTGAAATATTGAGACTATTTGTATGCAAATGGTATTGCCAAGGAATCTCTCTTTAAAAATTTGTTAACTCAAAAATAAAGTGTCTGGATTATGTAACTTAGTATTCAAAGTATCCTCTTCATTTGTCGGAACATTTTATATAAAAAAACAGCATATTTTTATTGATTCAATGGCTTTCAGAACTAGGTTGTTTCATTCATATATTGAAACGTGTTATAATTGCTTAAAACATGGTCAGATCACACATCAACTGAATGCAAGGGTTCTCAGTTGTGTCGTTTTTGTGGCTTAAACCACAATTCCATGGAATGTAACAATAAGCAGGATAAACATTTTTGCATTTTATGCTCGAAAAGCATACTTGAGTTCAATCATGCAGAGAACTCAAAATTTTATCATTCTCTCAATAAAATTAGAGTTAATTTGAAAAACCGTGATGAAGATTCTTTGAACTATCATCTCTCTCAACACATATGCCAATAAGCTGTAATGATCTTAATGATATTAGCAATACTATAACGCATACAGAAGATTTTATTACATTTCTGATATGCTTAACAATCTTTCCAATACTAGTAATTTTTCTACAACACCCACTGATTACATTTTTCCTGAGGACACTTTCAAGCCAACTTTTTTGATGAAACTTCTCTCAGCATATGTTATATCAATGTTAGGAGCCTTACTTCAATGACTTATTCTTCTGACATCGAGAGCTATATCTTCTCTTCACTTCATTATTTTAACGAAAATTTGGCAGCCTGGTGAATTTTTAAAATATGAAATACCTGGCTTTTCTTGTGAATTTTTTATAAAAACTCATTTAGACTTTTATTCTGTGATTCAGGCACATCTGGTGTAAATGTTTGTGATTACCTGCTCTTAAAATTCTCTATTGATAAATACTCGTTAAATATGTGTAATATACCGACCTCCATCAATTCTTTTCTTTCTTTCATTTTAATAAACTATATTTTCTAAAATCCGTTACTAAAACCATTATGTGTCGGGATTTTAAAATAAATTACTTCAAGGATATTCATTGTAATGAATTATTACCCTAGCCTACTGCATTTTGGCCTTTACCCTTTAATAACCAAATCCTACTCATAATTCTGCCTCCACCATTGACGATGTTTGATCTGATCTCCAAGATTTGCATCTATCATTTGCCAATCCCTATTTCACTAAAAGACAATCAAATGATTCCGATCCTACTAAAAAACTGTCATATTGTAAGCAAAATATAAATAGTTTCCTATCTAGATGATCTAATGCTGATTTTTCCAACATTTTTTTGCTCACTAATGTTAACTATGCCTTTCATTCTTTCTTGCGTAAATTTAAAGAAATTTTTGATCAATGCTTTCCCCTAATAAAAGTAAAATCTCAAAAAATGCAAATATATGGTTTGATGGGCAACTTTTTCGCTACAAAAAACGCAAAGAATTTTTACATAAAATGTTCAAAAAAATTCTAATTTTACAAATACTGTCAAATTTTACAAGTTGCAAATGAAACTATCAAAAACGAAATTTTTCACGAATAGACTTGACAATGATGAATGTGACAACATTTGGGGAACTTTGAATTATCTCTTAAATTAAAAAAAAATGTAAACAACAACTCTTCGGCTGATGATTTTTCTAAAACTTTTTCTTTTTTAACGTTGAATCCATTTACTACATCCTTTAACTTTATCAATAATACAGTTCAGCTTAATTTATAACCTTCTTGTTCTGAAGCTTTTACTTTGAATGATCTATATATAGGAATTGCCTCACTCAAAAATCATAAATCCCTTGGCTATGATGAAGTTAATCTTATAAGATTATTTATTCCCTTCCTGTATTCATATCGAATACATTAATTTATTCATATAATCTCAGTCTTCACTCAGATGTTTTCCAGAATGCCTAAAATTAACAAAATTTGTATCCGTTTTGAAACCTACAAAAATCCCGTCTTGATATTAACAACTTTCGTCCAATTTCCATAATAGCTAATTTTTCTAAAATTTTGGAAAAAATGGTCTATGATAGAGCGCTTATTTATGTTAATGAAAATAACATTATATTGATGATAATAGACCATTTTCCTTTTTAAAAAATAAATGCACTGCATCTGCCATTCTTAGCCCACTTTAAAACATTTCTAACTCTTTCTACAGTCCATTTTCTTCCTTATGCATATTCTTGGACTTTTCCAAAGCTTTTGATAATATCAACCATTCCTTATTGTTGTATAAATTATAAATATATGGTTCCCCATCAAAAGTGCATGACTGGTTTTCAAGTGATCTTTCTAAGAGATTTTTTATGTCAGAAATAATAATGTAGACTCCGGGGTTATTTCCTATCACTCAGGAGTCCCCCAAGGCTCCATATTAGGTCCCTTGCTATTTCCTCTTTATATTAACCGTTTACCCTCTTATTTGTCAGGTTTTTGTAAGCCTATATTATATGCAGATGATGTTTGTTTACACTTTAAAATGAATAATTTCAGAAAATTAGACTCTACTATTCATGCATATATATATATATTAGGGTTACTCCAGGTTCTGAAATACCGGGACGTTCCCGGTTCTAAAAATTTGGGAACCAGGCTTGGAACCAAAAAGTATTCCCAGTTCCAAAAATAACTTAGTTGTAATTGATTGATTTCACTATGCAATTCTTTGCATAGAACTTTACTGCACTTCATTCATATAAAATCTTTTTTTGATTGTCATCTCGTTTTAAATGGTAAACGGAGGAAAAATATTTATTCTTTTTAAATAAACCGTTGGCTGCCGTTACTTTTAGTTTCGTATGTGCATGATTTGATAAAAATGATTAGAGAAACCACGTTTATCTTTTTATTCTAAAAGTAACGGGAGCCAACGATATATTTAAAAAGAATAAATATTTTTGTATTTATTCTACACAAAAATGATATTTAAAATATGAACGTTTTAAATATTCATGCTTTTTTATGATTTTTTTAGGTATAGTATATGCCTTCTTCGTTTTAATAAATATGAACAGAAAGTTAGATATTTTTTGATTTTTTAAAGAATATTTTTCGATTCTTTGATTACAGAATTTTATTTTGATTATTTGACAAATATAATATTTAAAATCATGCAAATTGCAAAGTATAGGTAATAACTTTTGTAACATCGTATGAGGTAGCAAAATATGAACAGAAAGTTTGATATTTTTTAATTTTTTAAAGAATATTTTTCGATTATTTGATTACAGAATTTTATTTTGATTATTTGATAAAATATATTATTTAATATCGTGAAAAAATTAATAACTTATCTAACATCCTCTCCCCGAATGAGGTATATCAAATCTTACATTTAGCAAAATATGAACTGATAGGTTGGAGATGAATTATCGCGGTATACAGGTTGGAGATGAAATCGTAGTATACAGGTATAATGTATATAGGTAATAACTTATGTAGCATCGTCTCCCCGAATGAGGTATATCAAATCTTACATCTAGCAGAATGTGAACAGAAAGTTGAACATTGTCTCCCTAGTTATTTGTACATGGAATAGAAACCATCGTAGTATACAGGTTGAAGATGAATCATCGTAGTATACAGGTTGGAGATGAATCATTGTAGTATATAGTTTAGAGATGAATATCGTAGAATACAGGTTGGAGAAGAATCATCGTAATATACGGGTTGAAGATAACACGCAAGTTGTCTACCCGCGTTCAACCGTACAGGTTATGAGATTATGTATATAGGAAAACTTTCATTGTAATGTATAGAAATTTAGTTAACATGGATGTATTACACTCTTACTAAAAAGGAAAGGAAGTCAGGGTGTCTTAAGAAATCAAATGGATAAAATAGTTACAGTAGAGAAAAAAAGAAGAAAAACACTCTTACTAAAAAGGAAAGGAAGTCAGCGTGTCTTAAGAAATCAAATAGATAAAATAGTTACAGTACCAAAAAGAAAGTAACTTGTATTAAAAAATGAAATCTATATCATAGTTATAGTAAAGTAAATAATAATAAAAAAAACTTACTAAAAATAGAAAGGTAGGAGTCAAAATATCTAAATAAATATAACAAGATAGAAATTCTTAAAAATAAAAATAAATGAAAACACTCTTAAAGAAGAGAAGATATATTATATAAGTGATAATGTACAAATATTGATATATGGAAGTCGATATAATAAAGAAATATATAAAAATGAACCAACTTATTAATTCGAAAGAAGAAGAAGAAGAAGAAGAATTTATTTGAAATCGGGAAAAAAAAAATATTAGCGATGAATGAATATTGTTTGTAATAAAGAGCAACCATTAGGAATAAATAAATATTTATATAACAATTGCACCGAAGGCTAAAGCCGCTGTGTGATGTAAAGTTATATAACGTATATGAGGAAAATAAGGAGCGGAAAAAAAAAATAAATTAAACACATAAAAAAGGTTACAAAGACATCATTCTCAAGCACTCATTAATTAAAATATAATGAATCAATATAAAGAGGTGAAAGTAAGAATCGAAATTAAGCATGTAAAAATGATAAGAATAAACCTAAATTAGCACAGAATAAAAATAAATGAAAAAAAGACAAATATAAGAAGGAAGACACGCACGTTACTAAAAAAAAAAATTAAATTAAAGTTGATGGAAGTTTAGACAAACATAGCAGTTCACATTAGAACATGTATAATCATAATATTGAATAAAAAACTTTCTAAGAAAATATTTACAAGACTGAATATGGGTAAATTGTTGAAAATGAATACAAAGAAAGTGATTCCAGAACTTACAAGCCCTGAATCTTAGACAACCATGCGATTTATGGAAATTGTATCTCGGAACGAAAAGATGGTTACTATTCCTCAAAGAAAAATTTTCTCTATCGGAATTAAATCGAAACCAGGATGAAAATAAGGGAGGTAGATTATCGTTCAAAGCATGAAAAAGAAAAATTGCTAAACGAAGTTTATACAAATCATTAAATTTCAAAAGATTATTTTGGAAAAAAAGCATGTTAGTATGAGAAAGGTAAGGCTTGTTAAAAACTATTCTAAGAATTTTCTTTTGAGATAGATAAAAAGCATCATTAACAGCATGGCCCCAATTAATAACACTGTACAATAAATGAGGCAAAAATAACGCTTTATAGAGTAACAATTTGGTATTAATAGGAATGAGAGTTTTATATTGGCGAATAACGCCAGTAACAGAGTTCAACTTAGCTAAAACGTATTTACAATGAGCTTTCCAATTAAGTCTTCTATCAATTAAAATGCCAAGAAAATTATATTCATTTACAAACTCAAAACCAATGTTAGAGAGGTTGTAATTAAGCGATTGAGAAAAAGAGATTGCTTTGCATTTGTTGAGATTAATTTTAAAGCAGTTATATTCAAACGATTTACATAAAGCAGAGATATTATTACCTAAGTTAGGATCATCTAGAGAAACTAGTATGGAGATATCATCAGCATAAAGATACATGCTGGTAAACAAATTTATACGGAAGATATCATTAATATAAATTAAAAAGAGAAGGGGACCCAAGATAGAGCCTTGTGGAACACCACACAGAATTTTTAGCAAGCCTGAATAAGCATCATTAATAAAAGTACATTGAAATCTATTTGAAAAATAACTGGTAATTAGAGATATTGCAGTAGAAGAAAAGCCATATATTTTTAATTTTTCAGTGAGTATTGAATGCGATATTGAGTCAAAGGCTCTCGTTAAATCAATAAACAACGCAGCAACATTTGTACCATTATCGATACAACTATAAATATCATTGAGGAAAACTGAATGCAAAAGTTGGGTGGAATGACTATGTCGAAAACCAAATTGATTTGAATCTATAAGGTTATTAGAGAAAAAATAACTATATATCTGTTTATATAGAAGCTTTTCAAACACTTTGCCAATAGAAGGTATTAAAGATATTGGCCTATAGTTATTCACTAATAATCTATTACCTTTTTTAAAAATAGGTACAATTTTAGAAATTTTGAAGATATCAGGAAAAACGTTAAATTCCAGGCAGGCGTTAAAACCTATTAGAAGAACTCTGGAAATAAAAGGAAAGATAGATTTCAAAATATCGATTGAAATACCAAAAAAGTCCTTCGAATTATTACTTTTGAGTTCAAAAATAACATTAAAAATATCTTCAGCTGAAAATTTTGAAAAACTAAACGTACATTCAGTAGATCTTAAGTAAGTAAGAAAACTATTGGAAGAAACATCAGGTTCAGGAAGTGCAAAATGAGAATTAAAAGACTCAGCTATTAATTTATTGTTACTAACAATTTCATCACCAATTTTCAGAACAACAGAGTTGTTTATATTAGATTTAGAGAGCATGTTTAATTTACACCAAGTATCCTTCGTGGATTTACAATTAAAATAACTACGAAAATATTCATTTTTCTTAAACTTAATTAATAGTTTGATTTTATTTCTGTAATAGAGAAACTTGTTTCTAATAGATGAATTACTTTTATCTTTAAGATAAAAAATGTAAAGCTTATCCCTGCGTTTAATCAAATCAAGTATGTAAGAGGACATCCAAGGTTTAGATGGAGTATTATACTTGTCTTTACGAAAAACAACTTTAGTATTAATGGTAATCTCATATTGCAGAATATTTAATAATTCATAAAAAAGAAAATTAGGAGAGTCAAAATAGGGTTTCAACAAGTTAAAAAAGTCATAATTACTAATACTAGCCTTAAACGTCGAACGATCAAAACTTTTGAGAGGATGTTTTACGTAATCATATTCAAGGGGTAAAGATAAAAAAAATAGGAAAGTGATCAGATAACGAGGAATCCAAGACATAAGAATAATAAGAAACATTACGACTAATTAAAAAATTATCAATGAGGGTATTGAACTGCAACCTAGTAGTAGAAGAGACAGTAAATTTCATAGAAAAGGAAAAAATTAATTAAAGAAAATCGCTAACAACAGATGCGGTATTTAATTTAAAAAAATTAATATTAAAATCACCTGATAAAATGTGGACAAAGTTAGATTTAAGTTTGCTCAAATAAAGCTCAAAGTCAATCAAAAAACCAGATAGAGAAGTTTTACTATTATTAGGGGGTCTATAAATATTATGAATCATAATATTTTTATTATTTTTTACACAAATTACAATAGAAAAATGTTCAAAGTAAATGGATGAAAAGTTATCATTAACAAATGAATACACTACAGAATTGTGTACATAAAAGGATAATCCGCTGTGTGTAGAAAGATAGCGAGGCTTAGCTATAGAACAATAACTACTTAAATTGAATGAACATGAATTAGGACACAACCAAGTTTCTTGTAGACACAACACAGAAAGTAGATGCTTATTATGATTATTTATATTAGAAACTAAAAAACATAGCTCATCAAATTTAGCATTCAGTGACTGACAGTTCAAACTAAGGATATTAAAATTGAAATGAAACTCAGGAAGATCACCAGAAAGAACAGCTATGGAAGATTTTAAGTCAGAATGTTCTGAAAATTCACCTAGAGAAAACATATCAAAAAAATCCTTCGTATTTGACACTTCTAAACAATCATTATTAGATGAGAACAAAGTATTCATGAAGAACTATTAAGTAAATGCTTCAAGGCTAACTCATTATTGGCAGATCTTAGTGACTTTAAATTATTTAAACTATGGCAATCTTTCGAATTGCAAATATGATTCGAATTTAAATTGTTAGACTCGCAAATATGACACAATTTAGTTTCTTTATTATTACATTGACTAGAAAGATGGGACAAGCCACAAAACCTACATGTAGGATTTGATTGTTCGCAGTTAATTGCAATATGATCATGTTTATTACATTTATAACAAACTTTTACGTAGCCACGCAGTAAAACTAATTCATAAACACTACAATTAAAATATACAAGCTTCCTTCTAAAGATATCTTTAACAATTTCCAGTTTAAATTTAATACCTATATTACAATAATTTTTATCTTTACCTTTAAACTTAAATATACTTAAAACTGAATCACTGACAATGTCATTTTGAACACAAATTGTTTCTTTTATATAATTAATATCAAAATTATTATTCATACCAACTAAACAAAAATAGGGAGACTTTGCAGGAAGATCTTGGTAGGTAAAATTATTGGAGGATAAATTCTTTTTCAAAATATCGAGCTTCTCTGTAGATGGGGACTCAAGAATTAGTGATTTATCTTTTAGTCTTCTGAATTCATTGAAACAGAGCTTGTTAGTTATAGGTTGAAGCTTCTCATTAATTGTTTGAACAGTGTTAGGTTGTGATGCATCGAAGAAGTTACAAACTTGAACAGACAAGTCAGGATTGAAATTCCAAACATTCTTATTTTTTACGATTGAGGGTTCAAGATTTTTTTGAAGAGCAGCAGCATAAGTATTTTTGATATATGAACTTTGCAAGGAAATTTTCTTACTTTTTATATCACCAAGAGCATCAACATTATTATTGGAGTCACACATACTATCAATTTTTTGATTCAAAACATCAATTTTGTTACTCACAGTTTTAATGTTGATACCATCAACAGAAGAAAATTCTTTGTTGAGAATATGAATCAAAGCTTTCGAAATACTCTTTTTGGACACTTCGCGACTCAGTAAGGATTTCAATCCACCTGATCTAGCAATGTTAAGAACATTTAAAATTTCTTCAGTCATATTCAAACCACAAAAGGACTAATAAAAGGACTAAAACCTTTATTTAGTTGTAATTTTCTTTGATAATTATATATATTTTTATAGATTAAAAAATCTCCATTTTAACTTGGATCATAAAAAAAATAAAAAAAAAAGATAATTTAAAAAGATTCCTTTTTTAAAGTTCCCATAAAATGGCTAAAAAATGGCCTCCAGAAAATTTTATTTTTGCAGCTTACTTTAGACCTTTTAGAGAATAAAATGGCCGACCTCAATATTTGATGCCTCATAACTAATAAAATATATAAAGAAAAGATCTGAAACTTAAAACAATAAGAGAATATACCTTAAAAAATATATAAATAAAATTTCATTTTATTTTAAAGCATATTAACGAAGTTATGAAGGTTTCTTTTTGCAGCTTATTTTAGACTAACCGTGGAGTTTCAGTGATTCAAATTTTGTAGTAGTTGGATTGAAAGGGATTGAGAAGAAGGAAGGTAAAAAGAAAAAACGCCATTTTAAAGAGAAAACAAATAGGATAATTCGCCATTTTGGTGTCTTGTAACTCATCGATTAGTAAACAGCCATTTTTTAATAGAAAAGTAGGTAGGTAGGTAAATTTCAAAGCACTTTCCAGCGTGTGCTGATATGCTCGCGTAAGCTTGAGAGTTGGTTAAGGAGGATGGAGATGTTGGTAGAGATATGGAGGACTAAAAATAGAAAGGAAAGGCAGATTAGTTTGTTATAGGGTTAACAACGGTGGTGAGAGTTGTTTCAATGGTGTCAATGAGGGTTGCTAGGGATTTTAGTAGTGTTGGGTGTAACAGAAGATCTGAGAGTGTTGTTGGAGATCTATTAAGTAAAGAAAGGCAGCGAAATAAAAGATCTTGGCGATGATAAGAGAGGATTTGACATGTGAAGATGAGATAGTATGGCGTTTCTATTGTGTCGCATCCGAAACGACAGCATGGATTTTCGCTAACTTTAATTCGGGAGAGATATGCTTTGCATGGGCAGTGGCCAGATAGCCAACGAATGGTTGAATGAGGTGGTGTAAATTTTTTGTTTTTGAAAGTTGTGTGAATTGTGCTGATGTGTGGTAAAGAGGAGATTAGTGAATTTTGAGATGAAGATATGGACATCTGCCATTCTTCTAGAGAGGATAAGTGAATGTGCGTTAGAAAGGTTTTGAGAGATAGGGAGTTGATGAGAGGGATGTGGGAGGTTAGGTGTAAGTTTGAGGTTAAGTAGACTACGAGGGAGTTTTCAGATATGTTAGGTGAGCAGGGCACCAGCATAGGTGTATGTGGAAATGTTTTGTAAGATTGATTAGCGAGGAGGCAAGTTGAAAGGAGGGAAATGAGATGTTGTGTGATAAGGAGAGAGATCGTGGCTTATGTTTTGTGCATCGGTATAGAAATGGATGGTAGTAAAGTGGGGAAGTAGGTAGTTAATGTTGTTAGTGATCGTAGTGCAGGCGTGTAAAAGGCTAAAGATCTCGCATTCGAAGATTGAAAGTAGCGGATTTGATCGGGAGCGATGGGTGTAAAAGTGGCGAGTGGAAGAGCCTTTGAAGAAGGCGTAAGCAAAGGAGGTACTTAGGGATTTCTTTGAGGCGTCTGTGAATATACATAGGGAGGTTGATGAAGAGGTAGAGCGAAGGTATGAAATTGATTGTTTTGCAAAAAAATTGTTTTTGCATATAGATGTTTTGAATGGATTTTGTGCAGATAGGTGAGTTAAAAAAGATGGATGTATAGAGAGATGAACTAGGTAGTTAGCAATATTTGGTGCGTATTTTGCTTATAAATGAGAGTAGAAAGAATAGGATGGAGTATTTCTGTGGAGTTTGATCGGAAGAAAGGGGGAAGTAAGTTGTTGTATGTCAAGATGAAGCGCTTAATAATAGTTTCTTTGAGTTAAAGTTGTAATGGTAGTCTGTTTGTTAGAATTTCTAGGCATTGTGTGCCTAGTAGTACGTATGTAGTAGTACGATATGCGTTGGTGATGCAAAGTTGGCAGAGACGGTGTATCTTGTTAAGAAAATGAATGGTTGTGGGGTATTTTAAGGAGATGCCCTAGGAAAAATTCCGTATTGAATTACTGGGAGGATTAAGGATCAGTATATGTATATGGTGTTTTTGGGACGGAGGCCCCATTTATAAGAATAATTATAGCGCTTTTAAGTGAAAAAAGGATGACTGAGAGTTTTTGGTATATTTTTTTAAAGTGTATTGAAAATTTTAGGTTGGACTGGAGGTTTAGTCCTAGATATTTGATAGTCTTTGAGGCAGTTATAGAAGTAGAGGTATTTAAATGAAGGGGTAAATGTTCTGTGTGTCTACGTGTGAAGTGAATGAGGCTGGTTTTGCTGGAATTAAAGAATATCTTATGTGTGTTTGCTCTTTCTTGTAGCCTTAGTAGAAATGAAGAGGATTTGGTGAAATTTTCTTGTTGAGAGTTACTGGTGAAGGTGAATAATATGTCGTCTGAAAAACATTGAGAGAAATCGGTGTTGGTGTGGATTAGATCGAGAAGCGGGTCTATTAGGACTAGCTAGAGGATATTGGAAAGACATCTTCCTTGGGGAGTCGAGAGGGTTAGCTTATGGATGCAAAGGGAAGCGCGATGTCGGAAAATGAGACAGCGGTTTGAAAGGTATGAGCTTATAAATTTGATGATGTAAGGAGGAAATGATCTGTGGGCAAGGTTTGTGATGATGGCAGGATGCCAGGCTGAGTTGAAAGCGTTGTTTATGTCTTGGAAGATTGTAGAAGAAATTTTCTTAGTAGAAAGGGAAGAGTCAAGGTAGGTGGTTAGACGAGATAGTGCTGTTTCCGTATTTATGTTGGGAAGGTATGAAAATTGCGTGTGATGGATGAGGTTACCGGATAGGATGTAGTGGACTAGACGTTTGCGTATGATTTTTTCGAAAAGTTTGCCTAGTATGGGTAGTAGAGTGATTGGTCGCCAATTTTGAATGAGGCTTGAATCTTTATTGGGTTTAGGAATGAGTATTAGTTTGCCGATTTTCCAAACGTTGGGGAAATGTGAATGAGTAAGGCATGCTTGAAAATAAGGAGTAAATGTTTGTTAAGAATGTGTATTGATTTTTTAATATGTTTGGGTGAGATATGGTCGAAGCTAGATGAAGCATTTGTTTTAAGAGAATTCATTTAGTGTGATTGGAGGAAAAGTAGGGGTTTGGATGGAGTGAATGATGTTTTAAAGTGTTCTCGAATTGTGTGGTGAAAGGGGAGATCAGAAGAGGGAGAGTCGGGGGAAAAGATTGCCGATAGAAATGGAGGGTTGTAGTGTGTGGTATGATCGGATGAGCAGGGAAGTATTGTTTCGGGGAGAATAGAAGGTTTTTTCTTTTTAGTTAGCCTATTGATGATGTTCCATGGATTGTTTGTGTGTAGGCTGCTGAATTTTACCCATGAGTTCTTTTTAGCTTGAAGTATTGCCTGTTTGTATTCTTTTTTAACAGCAGAATGGATGGAAATGATTGAGGGGGAGGGAGATTTTTGTAGGGTTTTGATAATGCGTTTCATATTGTTTTTAATGCAGTAAGCTCAGGTGTCCAGAAATAAGCATGTCTTCTTTTAGGATGGGTTGATAGGAGTAGAGGATATGATGGAATGTGAAACATGATCATTGAGGGATAGTGCAGCTTTATCGATGGATGTGGGAGAGGAGAGAGATGTTAATGTTGGGAGTGAATTGTTGAGGATGTTGAGATATGTGAGCCAGTGAGTGGTGTTCTTTTTTAAAGGTTGTTATAGTTTTTGATGGTTGAAGTGTTTATGAGAAGTTGAAATGTTATGAAGGAGTGATCTGAAGCTGATGGGATGTCGAGATTGACCAATTAGATATTAGATTGAGTGTGTTTGAAGTGGCTATTGTGAGGTCAATGTGAGATGTGTATTGTTCGTTGTTACACGAGCGTTGGTATGTAGGGTTTTTAGAGTTGTCAGCGAGATATAGGTTGTTTGAGCATAAGAAATTGATGACTTGTTGTCCTCGTGATTTATCTTTGTGTTCCCAGATGTGTGATCGAGCGTTGCAATCGGTGGAGATAATTAAATGATATGTAGACGGGAGTGTGAATGTTGCAAGTGTTAGTGATTGGGAGAAATCAGAGGAGATGGCTATTGGGTATGAGGGAGGAGAGTAAAGGGTTGCGAAAAGAAGAGGGTGAGGTTTTGTGTGTACAAGAACAAAGTAAAAATTGTTGGAAGAGAATCTTTTATTAATTATACCTTTACTAATTTGAGTTAAAATTTTTATCTTTATACCATATCATTATCTCATACTTATTTCACATGTCTAACCCAAAATGTGCACTTCACAATGATACCCCAAACCTTACCTCTACCCAATTAATAGCGAATCTTTTTAATGAATTCATAGCAAATTCCTCTATGAATGCAGAAGACCTTACCCTCCTTAATAATCTAAAATATGAAGTAACTCTTGCACACTCCAACAAAATTGAACAACTCTCTGATACTCACCACCCACATACTCAACCATGCCCTTTATTATCTACATATGCACAAGTCTCCTCCATAACCACACATATCTTATCTAACAACATTCAGGATAAACAAAAACCCTCTCCACCTAAGTCCAAGTCATCCCTAAATAGCGAGCTTACTCTAAAAATACCCACACCTACTCCCTCTGACTCTAAAACCGAGAACCTGCCTTCCGACAAAAAATAGTCAAAAATTATAAACTAATAAAAACACACTTACCATCTCTAACACACGGTCCTCAAATAGTGGCACTATTTATTTCCAATTTTCAAAACCTGAAGAAAAAGCACTAGCACATCAAACACTTCACAATAACAGAATTAAATCCGAAGATTTACCTATCCTCAAACCCCGTTTCCTACTCAGAAGCATACCTATAACCACACCACTTTCTTCTCTCTCTGCAACCATTGCTAATGAAAACTTAAATCTAAAAAATATTGGCACCCTTAATACAGTACGCCAAGCTGGTAACACAGGAACGTTCTCTTATAGTGCTATATTAGAACCCAGCAACCCTAACATTTTTAAACACCTACTTAAATCTCCTATACTCATAGGTGACCATCACATTCTCACTCTAACCTTAGCAAAACCATTACATCGCCAATGCCAGAAATGTCTAAAACACAATCACTGAACGAATACATGCAAAGCTGCATCACCAAATTGCGATCACTGCGGAAATCGAGGCCACTCTATATTGAAATGCATCTTCAAAAATGATTCCACAAAACTCTCAGGTTTTAATTGCCACAATCACCACAACGCTACACCCAAACATTACGACTTCCAAATTCAACACGCACAACATATCCAAAATCAACACAACCTTCTAATAAGCAAATTCCTATGCTAAATTTTCTCCACATAAACCTCAACCACTCTAATGCCGTTTGGACTAACCTATATAACATTCTAATTTCAAACTTCTTTGATGTTATATCTAATAGAAAAGTATAGGAAAATTTGTAAGTCATGAAATAGTAAGACCGATATTTGTGGGATAAGTAATGGCACATAATTATTAATTTTTTTAATAAATGAGATAATATATATTAAACACAAATGTAAAGTTTCAAACAAATTTCAAATTTTGATGAAACACCTATAAACTTTCTGTTAATATTTTCTCTAATATATAATGTCAAAATTAATGAATAATTATATTTTAATTTATATAAATATTTTTTATTTCAAAATTTAAAATGAAGTTTTCTACAAATTTTTTTAAGCAATATACCCAAAAATTCAATTTTTCTACTAAAAAAAAGTTTTTTTAAATTGTTTATTGTTAAAGCATACAATTTTATATGATTTAAGCCATTATAACAATAAAATTTATATATTTATTATAATTAATATATTTATAATGCATGATTCAACAAAAATTATTATTTCCATTATAATACACGCTAGAAAGCATTTTTAATCTATGTACTTTGAGGCCAAGAGGCCATTCATTTTAAAACTTTATAACTTTGCTCAAATATTTTTTTCTATCTGCATATTTACCTAACGAAGATCGGCTTCAACTAATCTAAAAATTTTACATTCTTTTTAAATTGTTTCCATGTGTCTGAGAACGTAGTGCAATATTCACAAAATTATATTTATTTTATTCACTTTAATAAGACATGGACATATGAAATTGGTCATGTTGCTTTAGTTTCAAATCTTGAGCGGATGAAAGTTAATATTTCTGTAAATTTTCTAAAAAATAAATGTAGACCGAACGAAAACATGCCATTTCAGCCTCTAAATACATTGATATATTCAATTCAGAATTCTAATGCTTTTTGAAGCGAAATTATTTCTCAACCCGTAGCCCATCTATATTGCAATTAAGAAAGTTATTCACTAATTAATGCCGATTAAAATAGCATTCAAGAGGTGTCCTCTATATATATATATATATATATGAAAATTTACTATTTTGAATAAAATACTATCAAAAAAACATTTAATTTTAGTCGATATGAAACTTCAAACTATTTATGCTAATAAGATTTATGCTTTTTTTTTATCAATTTCACTACACTTTTTTCATTCATTGTTTTTATGCCAATAAATTTTCCTATTAGAAAAAAGCAGTCAATGTTGACACAAAACCCAGTCAACAATGCTGCTGAAAATGATATTTAGAGAAAATCCTTGATGGATTTAAGTTTTATAGGTCTTTTAGAAGACCTATTATTTAAAATAAATATTTTTTTTTAATTGAAGGATAAACAATAACCCTCGCCATAAATTTGACTTTTTTATCACGTACAATTTTTTTTACGTGCCATCAAACCAAAAATTGTTTTAATCTAACAAAAGAGCTGCAAAAATACAAAATTTAAAAGAAAAAAAACCATTTTTTAAAGCTTTTAATATTTTTCATATATTTAAAGTAACGAGGGATCGATCCAGGAGTTTATAGACTTTATAATACCTATTTTATTAGAAATACACTTCATTTCAGACGAATTATTTGATTTAAACGATTTACAAATTTTATTAATTCTAACTTCATCTAAGGAAGGGGACTCTTTAATTTCTCGAGTAGCTAAGAAGAATTTTTGAATGAAATGTTTATTCCAGAAACACTTGCAAAATGGGAATTGAAATCATTACTTTCAAGATTGATTACCTAAGATACTATTAATTAGTGTCTACGTTGGTTTTATGATTATTGTAAACTGTAAAGGCATCGTTTCGAGTTATGATACATCATCATCATCAAAGTGCGTATCCATTTGGACTTCGGAACCATGGAGCGCTAGAGTTTTTTCAAGTTGTCTAATTTGACTAACTGCAAGGCAGCAGTAACTAGGCTTATTTGAAGGCGTCTTTACCCGCCTTATCACGACATCTTCATGAACATGGAGCATTTTAACTTGTAGAAAGGAGTCACCCAATCTACTACTCCGTCTCGCTATTTCGTCGCTGTTTTTTCTGGGCTACTTATTCATCAAACTAAGCTTGCTCATGTCGCAGCTAACCACCATATCTGATCGCCGTTCCACTATCTTCAACCTCGTGATCCGCTCTCTAGCTCTTCAAGCTCAGCCGAGAGCCAAATTACCTAAGATACTATTAATTCTTCTAACCTAGGTTACTATTAATTAATGTCTACGTTGGTTTTATCTCTCTAGAACGTAATCTTCACTTATGACCCTAAAATACAACTTGAATTCATGAGGTTTGATGATTTGACATTTGAGTATAAATCTATGACAAACAGATGCAATAATTTTTTAATACTATCTTTTTCTAAGTGTAGATTATAAAATCAATGCCATCAATTATTTATTTTAAATTTCGATCATTTTTTAAAATTATGTTTTCCTCCATAGGCTTACAAACGGCCATTCAGACTCTCCTCAAGCATCAATCAGTTTTCAGCTTCCTCAACCATCGACGAGTGGACTTCACTCTTCTAATGAGTTTTTGTTCTTAATTATTCTTAAATGTATCTTACATGGCAAAAAAATGTACGAAAAAATGTCCAATTTGAAATATTTTTTTCTAATATATATAGACTCTCTGTTAAATCGGAGAATCCGCATAGTTGGACAGCCTTCTCCCCCATGTAGTCCTACTGTACTATATTTCTGAAAGTACTATGAATTATGAGTGTGTTTGAATTATGTCTTACTTATTGTTGCTCTAAGATCAAATTATATCATTCCGTGCTCGATGACACGATTCACTATAAGAAAAATGAATACTTTATGCTCACATTTTCATTAAAATAGAATTTGTTTTTTAAATTAGACATTGTGAGTCCCACTCTATAAATTTTCTGTGACTCTGATTCCTCTAAATTTGGTTAACTTTGACCCTCCATCCCTGGATATTAAGCATTTTAAAATTTTACTTATCTTCAAAACTAGAGGCAATAATAAATTCGTATCAGGTATTTTAAGAGAAGGCTAGCTTGTTATAGCTGACGTTTAAAATAAACCAATATTTAAATTATTTTGTGTATCAACTAAATCGAAATGTTCTTCAATAATTTAAATCTATTTAAATATTAAAATAGCGCCTAT
Source organism: Nectonema munidae (assembly GCA_030549495.1). Lineage (NCBI taxonomy): Eukaryota > Metazoa > Nematomorpha > Nectonematoida > Nectonematidae > Nectonema > Nectonema munidae. The sequence continues at coordinate 185,864 of JAUIRK010000950.1, read as the reverse complement.
CCTCAAAATTTGGGAGAAGGGGCGACGAACTTTTTTATAATTTCAAATTTTTTGTCGATTCATTAATCCAATATTTCACAATCAGACAAAAATGTTTACGAAACCAACAGTATCTAATAAATGAGGTCGGATTAGTACAACAACATGGCAGAGACGATATTATGCATGATTAAAGACTTCTGACTTTATCAAGAGCAATTTTATTTGTTAAGAACTAAAAATGACAGATTATCATCTTGCATTTTGCTTTTATTTTCTATCAAAAAAATATTACAATTTCTATAAAGAAGAAAAATCAAAGTATTAGAATATTATGCCTGATCAATGAGGCACTTCTATATATCCACCTGAATACAGATTGTATATTATTTCTTAAAAGAAATTTTGGGGTTTTATTATTTTATTAAAGATAAAAAGTTGGGTCTGAACCAGAAAGCAGACTTACTGTGAAAGATTACAGACAAGATATCGATTTATTACAAAGAAAAACCTGGAGCTATAACATTTTTTCAACTTTCATCTTACCAATTGTCAACAGTTCTGTTTCATATCAAATGAATTGGTTAGTTGTATTGATTAGTCTGTACTGAAGCAATTTACCTCTTAAAATTAAATTGTAAAATTTATTATATTTTATGTATTCTTTATATTATTGCTTCCCTCATATATTCAATTAGTAAAGTAAATTGAAAATACATTTAAGAATCTGATCTATAAATTGACAGGTATTAAGTCGTGAATTTAAACTTTGCCGTTTTAGTAGAAATTGAAAGTCGAAACTTTTTTAAGTAAAACTTGCTACAAACTTTACAAAATTTAGCTATTTCATTCTATAAGTGAACAAGATGATAATGAAATTTTACTCTACAGAAAATACAACTGCAGAATATATAATAAAAATTTGACCTATTCGAACTCAAGAAAAGCCAACAGTAATTAAGTTATAGAAGATAGCTTAAGATGATACATTTACTCTACTCAAATGAGTACATCGATGACCAATGGGGAAAACCAATCTTACTAAATTTAACATTTACCAATATGCGGAATATCAGAATAGGCCCATAACTTTTAAAAACATGACTTATGAATAAAATTAAAATAATTAACCTACTTATAATTTTTATTAACACAAATTTATAGGAAACGTGTAAAAACATTGCCAACTATTCAAAGCTTTTAACCGAACATAGTTAATTAACCTAACATTTAAACATAGTTTAAATTGTATTTTGCCAATAAAATCAAGGCATCTATCCAAAGTTATGTATTCTATCACCTTAATTTAAATTAGTTACTGTTATCAAAGGTGATAAACCTTGTAAGCTTTAAATTATGGAGAAAACTGTTTAACCCTTGAGAAATAGTATTTTATATATTTATGTCCTATAAAAAATATTTGCCCTTCTGAAAAATTTGGCGCCTTCAAATTCCTTGCTACATTACTGCCTCTCGTCAAATGTTTCTGAAATTCGGATTGACTATTATTTCATGTGAACGGGACTAATGGCTTTTTGCCACACTGAATAATATAATTGCCAAATAAAACTGAATTAAGAAAAAATTCTGCATGCTCCTATTAATATCACATTTCACCTGAATTCAAAAGTTTAGATAGAAATTTTCATAAATAATAATTTTGATAAATAGAAGATATGCTTTTGTATCTAATCAAAAAAAGAAGTCTTATTAAATATTTGAAACAAAAAATACATAGACTTTTGACTCATTATGCAATTCAGGAATAAGAACTTTAAATCAGCTTATTCTAAAAGTATTGAGCTTTATAATAAGATTGCAAGCTTAAATTGAATAATCAAGATATTTTCAATCAGTTGGAAATAAAATGTAAAAACTTAATATCTGAAATATGACCTTGGAACTAGATTCTATATATTTGTTGCTTTGGATGAGAGAGAGAATTTTATTATAAAAAAATTAAAAATCATATAATGGATCAAAAACACATTTCGTTAGTTTTTTTTTCAAAAATAAAATCAACACACACAAAAATGAATAGAGGTTATAATGCTACACTTATAAGACGAAATAAACGGGCAAATATCTGTAAAAACTTGATTGAAAGAAATTCAAAAAAAAATTAAAAGCCAAATAATGGCCGCTTTTAGATTTTTTTGAGATAAAAAGTAACAATAATTTCACATATTTTTAAGAGACAATAAAAAGGGATAGTTAAGTCAATACGTGAGTGAGCATTCTGCTTATGTTATATATAGTTGTAAAAATAGTTTTTCTTGAATACAGGTAAAGTAAAATTAATATTACTGCTAAATATATTATCATATTTGTTGAAAAACTCGTTTGCCTTTTTTATAACTAAAATTTTTGAACTTTTAAGTCGATAGTCGACGCGATTTGGTCTTTTTGAACCTCTAGTGTTATAAAAAGGTGTTGGGTTATATGTTATCAGACTGCCAAAAATATTATTCAGGTTACGCTTGAAGTTATTATAAAGAAATACTGAAACTCTTAAATGAAATATATCTTTCAACTTAAGTAAACTATTATTATAAAACTTAAGATTTGTATGGTCGAACTTCTTCATATTAAAAATAACCCTTATAAGATTATTTATTAGATGATGCATTCATGGTATATTATTACAAAGATATATATACACTTCTTCGCCGCTATTACGTGATTCTTTATACAGCGATCATGCATCATCATCATCATCCATTCGCTCTAATGAGCAGGTCTTTGTCCTGGCGACCAAGGTCGACCTTGAATTTGCAGCGACGTCTCCATCTTCCTTTCATTTCAGCATCTTCAGGTTCCTTTTATTCATGTCCTCTTTAACAGCATCTTCCCATCTTTTTTCCGGTCTCCCTCTCCTCGCTTGTCCAGTGATGTTTTCATCCCATAGTCTCTTCGTTAGTCTTTGTGGATCCATTCTCTCTAAGTGTCCTAGCCAACAGCGATCATGCATGTTTTTCAAAAATGATCTTTCTATTAATCTTATATATGAGTATAGAGTTTGCCCGTCTTTAAACAGTTGTGCCGCTATCTATCCATCTACAAGGTGAGTCCATTTTTGCCTCAGATTAATTGCAACATTTATTATTTTGTAGATAGTTGATATATGATATGTTAAACAAATGATATGAAATAATCTGATTATATCGATTTATGTAGCCTAACTTTTTATCCATTTTAGAATTAATTTTAGCAGTGGTGAACTCGCTAAATTGGCGGATGGATCCTGTGTTTGCAATGTAATTTTTCTAATAAGATTTTTTTACTTGACATGTTTGCTTGCCTTATCTGTTTTGTATTGTAAAATTGGTAATATAGACGATTACATATGCATGCATGCTATTATCTCTTCGTTCATGCGAAGTTTTCACATATATATTACATAGTAATAATCTCTCTGAATTGAACACCTTAGGTATTTAATAACTGTGCGAAAATGGAAATGTAGACATTTTTACAAGTAATTGACATAAAAATACATAAATTATATGAAAGAATTTTCTTTCCGTTGGCAAAGCATTCATTCTCTTGATTTTTGGACAATAACTTTAAAGCTATTGAATTCTATGAAATCCGTGTACATAAAGTAAGAGAACAATGCTTTACCACCACAAAAAATTTAAACGTTCTCTTTTGAATGGACCTTTATTTAACTTAACCCATTTAAGACCAAGCAAAGGAGACGATATCTAAAAAACGCAGACGATTTATATTCAAAGTCATTGAAAAAAGCAGACGCAGATGAAATTACTTATGTTCCAAAATAGGAACATTGGTCGTAAATGGGTTAAAGCAGGTTTTTATTTCATCAATCCCTGGTGTCCAATTGTGCCGCAAAAGGTTAAATTATTTATTTGTATGATGAAAAGTTTAATCTTTCTGAAAAGTTGTCTCTACACAGCAATCTCAAATGTTTACATGAAATTAAATACATTAGTTTTATTGGATGTAAGTGGGAAGGGTTGCCTTTGTTGCCCTCTGTACTATGTGTATATACGCTAGGCAAGTAGATAGCAGTAAAAACGTTTGCACTTTTATGAATTTTCAATATTTTAACTGTTGGAAACAAGCTAATAAGTACATCAATCACACGTTGTAGGTCCTTCTCGATAAGTAATTTAAGTTTATTATAGGCATATGGTATTAGTATAATAAACATCTAGAAATTTATGACTTCTTTCTTCTTTTTTTATAAAAAAGTATTTAAAATTATTTTGCCTCAGAATAAACCAAAAATCATGCTTAGTATTTACTTTACATCCATGTTTTCTATCACGACAACTTATTTGTGTTTGGTCATTATTGTATAAATAAGACAAGCAATTTTTATAAATTTAATTTTAGTTTAATACAAGTCAGACAAGACCATATATTATATCATATTTGTAATCATTTTTTATATTTTTGATATCCTAGTTTTTAAAATATGAATTTAGACGTAATTTCTTATTAATCTACAAATTCAATTTGTTTTATAAAAAATTTAAAATTTGTATAGCATCTTTACATGGAATGAACGAACACGAGTCTTAGGTGCCAATTATTTCGAGTATCATAGCGAATCGCTCTGGTACTCTTATGATTTTTGGTTTCTTTATGTCTTAGATAACTAGATGATGCTCAGTTTTGAGGTTTATGATTGCGTAATAAACGAGCAAAACTTTCAGAGAAAATATTCAATCATTTTTATTTTTAGAGTGGAAATACGTTCGTTATGGCTACTGCGATATCATCTAACAGCCCTATAAATAAAGAAATCGAAGATAAATCATTTTTTCCTTTGACAGTAAATCTACAAATCTTGTCTTGCTTTTATTTAACAACTCATTTATAGGTTGAATTTCGTCAAAAATCAGCAGCTAGCAATAAAGTTCCGCCCAATCTTTTCAAGCGTGATACTCTTCCTTCAGACAATGAAATTCTGGTTTCTAGAATGATTGGTTCATTTTTTACTCAATATCGATCCTTTATTCAATTCCATTAGGTTCTGAAGTGTATACACGTGTAATAAATTTATCAATCCATTTTATAAAATGTGTATATTGACCGTGAAATTAGTTAACTAATTTTTTACAATCCAAAAAGCTTTTTCTTTAAAAAGACTGAAATTTCGAGAGGATTTAATATTTTAACAAAAGTATAATGTATTTTTATTGCATGTTCAAAGTTACTGCACAAATTTATTTTATTTTTAAAAGTACTTATCTCTCATGAAATGAGTTTTAAAATTGGACTTTCGTCCCAGCATCGCTCTACGTTTAAGGGGCGAATATTTTATATTTTTTATATGAAAAAAACTAAAAATCTTTTTTCATCTTTAAATTAGGTAACGGGTATTCTTCATTTTTAGGACTAAAACTTTTTAACTGAAATAAAGCGTTAGTGTTTAACTTTCGCTTTATGGACTCTAGGCATTTTTATACGCAAGGTTTCAAACGGATTTTGAGTAAAGAGTGTCAATATCAAACAATCTTGTTAAACGTAAATTTCTATTTTTAAGTAATTCTTTCAACGGAAGATGCTACTTATCTACAGAAACAATATGATAATAAAAGGAACATTTCTCAATTATTTTTTCTCATAGATGGTGTTAGTTTAAAAAAGCTTTACTCTTAAAATCAAAAAGATAATTTATTGTAATAAAAAATAAATGTTATTTGCAGCTCTCAAAAATGGACATCTGAAAGAAAAAAAGAGGTCGGGTGTCTTAATTTTCTGGTCAACATTTTGACAAATATAAAGCGATATTGCAAAATAGGATAATAGATTATCAATCTTGAAACTTTGATAACAATGAATCATAATATGGTTTGATCTACAAAAAATCATTCAAAACCAAAAAAAGGATATAAAACTTATTTATAGTTACATTGTAGTTTCAACATTGACATGCCATATATATGGTGAATAATTTTAAGTGTCAAGAACGATTTAAAAATTGAAAAAACATTAGATCCATTTTTTACATATTCCTTGAGGACTAGATGGATGACGAGAAAAGTTTCTTATATTTATACTATCAACTCTTCCCTAAGAGTAGCAGACGGTGATCAGGTATATTTTGTTGAATCTGGAGCTTCTAAATTTTAATCAATTTCTTCGGTAATGTGAAATCAAGAACTACTAGAGGAAGAACATAACATTATTTAATTTGATGTATAGTTAGAAGTCTCTTGAGAGATGGACATTGAGTACGGAAGTTAAGGTTTAAAGTAAAAGAGGGAAGCAAAACTTAAAGAAAATGACAGAAAGACGACGAAGAAGAAGATTAGAAGGAAAAAACAAACTAGGATAGAAGAAATAGATGGATTGATCTCTAAATATTTGTTTACAACGCTTATCATCGATACCACAATATAAGTCAAAAATGATGTCAATTCCTCATACATAGTAAATACGCATAATCTTTTAGAGAACGAAAAAATAAGAAGCGACGCCATTTGAGTGATCGATAAACCCATGTTGTGAAGATGTTTGGTGTTACGGAGTTTTCATCAGTAGCAGTATTTTTCATATAAAATATGAATTATTGGAAAAGACTTGAAAATAATCGAGATGGGAATGTAAAAAGTGCATTTTTACACTTTTCCCGGAAACCGAGATTACGAAAATTTGAAATTAATTCTTCAATTATTTTTTCATATTCAACGCTTCTTTTCTTACCTAAAAAATTTTCAACAACATTTTTAAACGATAACTTTCCATCATAATTTTTTCAAAATCATCATCTTTCATTAATTCTTTAATTTGGGGACCAATAAAAACCCCAGATTTCAATTTCGCATCACTAATTTGTGGAAATTTTTTTGCAAATACTTGAATGCAGCGTTATGTTTATTCAAATACTTTGTAAAAATTTTGATTAATGCTAGCTTAATATGCAAGTGTGGAAGTAAAATTTTTCAGCATCTAAAAGTTGAGTAGGTAAAAAAATTTGTTCTTTTCGGGTAAGTTTTCATCTCGTAATGTGTTTCTTTTGCTCTGCTGTCCCAGAGGCGCACAAAGCAAGGTTACTTTGTGTATCCCTTTTGGAAACCAAGCAGAATTGCAATGACTTTGAAATCCCCACATATTAAATATTTGTTTTCATTATAGTCTATTGCGTCAATTAAAATGTTCAAATTCTCATGTTTCTTTCATGTGAAAACTGTGACCAATTGGTAAAGATCCAATTGTGTTTCCATTGTGTAAAAGAACTGCTTTTAGACTTTTTTTTGAAGAATCAATGAAGAGTCTTCAATCTTCTATTTTGAATTCAAGTCCCATTTGTTCAATGAGTCCCTTAACATTGCAACAAAAATTTAAATTGTCTTTTTTTTTGAAAAATTGAGTAAACTCTTGTTCACGATAACGGTGTCAAGCGAAAATTGTCGAAGCAGTTAAAAGATTCTTATTTTTCAGTCTAGAACCTAATAGTTTGGGCACTTTCTTTAGAGAGGTTGAGATCTCTTTCCAAATCATTTAACTCAGATTGTTCAAAAAGTTTGGGGAGAGAATCAGTAGATAGATCAGAACTTGTTTTTTCTGCCTCTTCACTTTACTCCTTTTCTGAAAAAAAACTTATATTTTCGGGTATTTCAGGTATAGGTATATCATTAGAATGAGGTACAGGTCCAAGTTCAGATGGAATGTTAGAGTATAATATGTTATTTTTATTTTTTTGTTGAAACTAGCTACTTTGGTCATACAAAAGTAGCAATCATCAAGGTGGTCCTTTTGTTCACGCCAAATCATTGGAACTCCAAAAGGCGTGCTTTTAAGTTTTTTCATTGACCACATTTTCAATTTACTTATGCAACTTTTACAAGCTTTATCAGGAGCAAAATTTTATCTTGATCAGATAGCTTACATCCAAAATAAGATAGATAGCAACGTTTTAACAAAGAAGTGATATTACTTCGTGAACTTACAGGAGTGAATTCTCCACAAACAGCAGAATATATCTGGTCAATTTAAACATTTTCTAGACATTTTTAGTCTGAAATAAAAGAATCTAATGAATAAAATAGTTGGAAAAATATATACTTTTTTAGAAAATGTTGTATACTACTATTGTACCATTACAGACAAAACATTAATTAAAAATATACCAATAACTTGAAATCCAGATGTTATTGAATGAAAAAAGTAATTAAAATAATGATTATATGTTTATACATGATCGGTGTTATATGGTGTAAAAAATGCATGAGTCCGTAAACTACGTTATGTGATAAGATTTTGTAGTAAATAAGTTTCTTTTCACCGGTAGACTGCATGCTGTAGAAGGCAATTTGATCTGCAATTTATCCTCTATTCCAAAACTTGATGAAAAGTCTCACTTTTTTAATAAAATTTAAGATATCAAATAGCCTTCAAACTAAAAACTAAAGAAACATGATTTATCTACTGAATGATTGTTAGGCCCTTTTTTCAGATCGTATCTTTCATTTGTATGCATGGGTTTTCTTGACCATCCTACTTTTTAGGCTATCCCAATATTATATACCAACTATGAAATATACATTTTATTACAAATAACGCGCAGAAATTTTTTTATATGACATTTGTTGAAAAATATTCCGGTAAAACTTATGCTGCATAATTATTTGTTAGAAAAATAGTGGTTTAAATATATCAAATAAGCATCAAGGACATCCAGAAATATAATACCTATCTCTTAATCTTCTTCTTCTATTTAGCCTCTTCGTTTTCGAAGGTTGGCATGAACCCTTTCTTCAATATATTCTTGACATTTCTTTCTGTATTTTTCTCTATCATTTGCAAGTCTCTTCAGTTCTTCGTAATTTCCTTCTGTCATTCGTCTTCCTTCGTCAAATCAATTTATTCTTTTTCTTCCACTTCCTTTCCCTTTTGTCGATCCAAAAGTGTTCGTGATTTCTTTCAACTCTTCTCCACCACTACCTCTCAGTATGTGCCCGATAAATGCTATTTTTCTTTTTTCAATGCATTTCAAAAGACATGTGTTCATCATTTTCATTCTTTTCAGTACTTCAAGGTTCGTCACATGGGCTGACCAAGATATTCTGAGAATTCTTCTGTAACACCACATTTCAAAAGCTTCAATCTTTTTTCTACTGCTCTCCTTCAATATCCAAGTTTCACTTCCATATCTCAAGATAGACCACACGTATGATTCCAAAATTTTTCGTTTTAGTGTCAAGCTGAGCCTACTTTTCAGGAGTTTTTCTCATTTATAGAACGCTTGTCTTGCCATTTCAACCCGACATGCTATTTCCTTGTCATCTCTTCCGTCACTTGTTAAGTTTATTCCGAGATATTTAAAATTTTGTACACATTCAATTTTTTTCTTATACAGCTGATATTCTACTTTGTATGATATGAAATAAAAGCTTTGAAACTTGCGACGTTATTGCAATAGTTCTATGTTATTCGCATTTAGTGCTTCCTGGTTTTTTAGCGATTGCTATAAACTCACTTATGGGAAAGTCCTAGGTATGACGCCTGTAATGAAAATATCCTTGATAATTTTCAGCATTTTTTCATTTAAACTTTTTCCACCATTTTTGATGAACTCTATTGGTATCTGGTCTGGTCCAATTGCCTTATGATTCTTCATTTTTCCCAAAGCTAGTTCGTATTCTTCTTTGCTAATTTCCTTATCTAGACATTCTTCATTCCCTTCTTCATCATTTCTATAAATATCATGGCAATTATCAGCTTCTATTTATGATGTTCCATATAGTTTGTTCATATACCTTTGCCATCTTTCTCCGATTTCAATTTTTTCTATTAGTAAGTTTCTATGTTCGTCTTATATGTTATTATTTCTGTTTACTTTTTGTTTGTTTTCAAACCCCTTGATTATTTTATGCATTTCTCTTGTGTTGTTTCTTTTCTCTAAATCTTCAATTTTTTTACATTCATTTTCCAACCAAATTTGTTTTGCTTCTCTGCACTTGCTTTGAATTTCTTTGCATAGTTTTTTGTATTTCACAGTGTTAATTTTATTCTCTTTATTTCTTTCATCAATTAACTTCATTATCTCATCTGTCATCCAAGGTTTTCTTTTTCTTTCTACATGTTCAGTTTTGCCAATTTCTTCTACTGCTACGCAAATTGCTTTTTTTGTTTCATTCCAGCTTCCACACTCATGTTCAAGCTTTTCACTTATTTTCTTTTGGAATTCTTTTGAATTCACTTGAGGAAACCTGTGATCTCGATTTGTAACTTTGTTTTTCCAATTTTTATTAAGTTTTATTTATAGATTCCCGACAACCATATTGTGATCCGTACCACAGTCTGGTCGACTGGTCTGCACTTCTTGATACTATTTCTATACCTTTGATTAACAAGTATATAAGCAATTTGATTCTTTGCTTTTCCATCTGGTTTTGTCTATGTGTGTCTTCTTTTTTTAGCCTGAACACCATACGTACTTGTATATGTCATTCTCTTACAATAGTCAACTAAAATTTGTCCCTTGCTATTTCTTTTTCCAAGACCATAGTTTCCAACGATTGAATCTTCAGCTTTTTCTCCAATAACTGCATTGAAATCACCCATTATTATAACTACACCATCTCTTTTTCCACCCAAATCGTGAATCATCTCAATTTTATCATAGAACTCTATAATAACCTCATCTTTGTTATCTGCAGTAGAGAAATAAGCTTGAATGATAATGGTGTCTTTATGAGTTCCTTTCAGCAGACACCCCATTATTGTTTCATCAATGCTTTTCAATTTCTTTATACGGTTTTCCAGGGGTGATTTGAAAATTAGACCAACCTCCTTTTTTGAGTTATTTCCGCCAAAGAGTTGTAGGTGATATTTTGATCCATTTCGAGTAAACATGTTGAATTCGTTATGGTTTTTCATAAATGCCTCAGCTAATCCTAAGATACCAACATTTTGCGCCTCCATTTGTTCCACTATTATTTGAAGTTTTCCACATTTATTAGTGCCTCTCACATTCCAAGTTCATATCTTGATATGTTTGTCTTTTTAACACTTTGCTTTTTTCTTTTCTTTCATTTTTTCTAGTTTCTTTTGTGTTCACACTTTTATTTGATTTCACATTATCATTCAAAAAGTGAGTAAATGATAACGCCACTGGCCAGGTGGATTGCATGGCAAACTTATTTTTTGTTTGTTTTTATAGGTTCTTATTCAAAATAATACAGAGCCTCGTTTGTTATGCTAAAGCATATCCAGCGAACACCACGAGGAGGTGAGGTTGTTTTGTTTTCCATTTCTCTTAATCAACATTTTTATTCCCACCTTTTTTACATTTATTGTGTAGATTTCACCATTTTATTTTCTCTATTTAAAATTGATTAATCTTTCAGATCGCAGTGTTCGTCCTCTTTTTCCTGCTTCCTTTAAAAATGATACTCAGGTGCTGATTTTTGATTTAATCGCGCGTACTTAAACCTGATTTCCAATTTTATCTAGATCATAGCGAATGTCTTTTCTCATGATGGCATTAATGATTCGCCTGCCTTAGCAATAAATGCTGGTAAGTCGCATTTAGCTTTATTTCATTAACACTGCTTTCCAAACTTCTATGTCTCACCCCTCCTTGAGAAGATCCAAAACTTACATCTTTTCTTTTGACTAACCAAATTTTACTTTTAGACAAAAATACTTATTTATTTTGAGATGAAAATGGTATATAAATTATCAAGTTGGCAATTTTAGTTTTTTTGGCGAATTCTTCAAATCAATTTCTTCAATTTTGAAAGATAGTTTAGAGATATTAGAAATATAGAGTAGTAAAAGAATAAAAAAATATTTATTAGCTAAAATTATAAATATAAATCAAAATTACCCCCTTAAAGTTTTTAAATTCTCCCTTGGGTTTTATTGCTTTTTTTGTAACTATAAAATAATCGGAGATGATTTCCTAAATTTTTCCTTTTCAATATGTATTCAAATCGAAACGCTTTTAAAACAAATCCTCTTTTTCAACCTGGTTTTTATATGCTTTAAGTAGTTGATTTTTATTTTGTGCAACACTGGCCTCTCATTTGTCCTGAAAGGCTTATTAACGGGGTAAACCACAAAAGCACTATTAGGAAGCATTGATGTTGATCGTCATCAGGCAAATTAGGGAGTACTTTTCCATTATGTCTCAAATCTAATAGAGATAAAAAAAGTTAGATAACTTAGCAAAGTAATAACGCTTTGAAATGCCAACTGAACAAAAAATATTTTCAACTTTTATAAACCCTTTCTAATCAGAACACTTATCTGCTGTCTTTTGTGCAATTCTATAGCGTCAGCTGCTTTATATCTCTCTTCAATAAACTGGAATGGACCGGTTGGAGCAGTTTCAGTTGCATTGGTAGACGGCAAGTTTGTGACTTACCCTACTATTTCAGAAATTCAAAATTCTAGCCTATATGTTATCGTTGTTGCATCTTCTCCTAACAACATTAGTAAGTTTTAATATTAGGTAAACATAATATTTATAATATATCACTTTACTCTTGTCAAATGTAGGCATTGTGTTAATGTCGCCTCATGCTATATTGTTCTACCATATCTTTTTCTTTGTGGATATTGTGAGCAAAATTCAAAATGTTTATGTAAAAGAATTTCTATTTGCTAATTTTATTTTATTTCACATAAATAGGTAGTGGATTCAAAAGCAATCCGCCGACTAACCAAGTAGTTATTTTATTAATGTAGATTATGTTGCTATTTACTAGTCATTTTCATTGACTCAATGAATTCAATTTTCATCAAATTCCTCACCATGCTTTCATGCTCAAAACTTGAAATATTTTCATAAAATATGCAATGGCCTGGAATATTTTTGAAACTAGTTGGTGTATTTTGTTTTTAGTCATGATTGAAGCAAATGGTCAAGAGATTGAACTAAAAAAGTTGCTCTCCGCTATAAAATGCGCAACTAATCATTCCAATTCCGTTATAAATGATATCAAAAAGCTTTCAACCAAGTTTAGCAAATCTCCTGCTCCTACCCAACCTTCTTCAATTTCTCATCCTTCAAAGTTCCAAGAAGTGTTCGAGAAATTGTTTTCCGAATCCTACAAAGTCTTTTTTGAGAGTGCTCATGCTTGCAAAAATGTACGCAGCGAAATGTTAAAGAGCATGTACAACGAACTATGGCATAGATTGAAAACAGGTTATCTGACATAAATTTTCTTTATATTTTATTGACACATTTTTTCAAAAACAAACTTCTGCATGTATATGGGTGATCTGGCAAGGCCACGAGCGACAAAAAAAGGGGTCTAAGTATGTAACACGTATATGCAACATACAAGGTATATTTGGTTTGCCAGACTACTATTTATATTATTTACAAAGAATATGGAAATAAAAATTCTTAATTCAACCGTACCCCTTATACAGTGGTAATAATATATAATTTTAGAAGATGATTTGCTTATGTCTAAGTAATAGCCTTTTAAAGTTTTACAAACATTACCCTAAATTTGAAAAGTAAATCAATCAAATTTAGTGAACGTATTACATATTGTAATAACATTAGAGTTCTTAAGGAAGAGAAATTGCTAGAAAAAGCCCACTTGTCTGCACCGACCAAGATATTTTGCAATTACTATTGGTATCACTTTTTTGTTGAAAATAAATATGCACTCCAGTTTAAGCATGTAAAACTTGCGATGTTTTTATCGTCTTTAATGAGTGAAATTAAATTAGCATAAAATCTATTTTTTAACAATTACTTCATAATTCACTATTTTTCAATAAAATATTTTACCGAAGAAGGTGGCTTCAAGAGTTCTCTTTAATGTTTATTACACTTAATAAATTAAAATTTAATATTCATTAATATTCATCCATATTTTCATTTTTCAGAATACTGTGATTGTGAATTTAGTGAAGAGGACTTTAAATTATGTTTTGAAGAAATGCAAAACAAATATTTAAGATTAATGACAGTTTCTTCTAAAAAAAGGTAGAAGTTCATGGCGTCACATAATTGCTTTCATTGTTTGCATGCGAAATTTCTTATTAAGAATCGATGGCAGAGGTTATCAAGATATTCGGGATATCAGTATGAAAATGAGCGTCTTTCCTTCAATCCACGGCTCTTCACTGTTTACGCGCGGTGAAACCCAAGTTTTCTATTTATTTATTTTTTAATTATTTCTTCCTTTTGAAAATAGTCATTTGCCATATTTTTAATATCGATTTCAATATTTTTTTTAATGAATCGTAGCCTTCTTGCATACTCAGGACACACTTTTTTATTATTGGGTTTTTATAATTTTTTTTAAAGATTTAAAATTAAAGAAGTTTTACTTACTTTCAATTTTTCTAAATCATGGTGAAAATTAATGGACGATGCTTTGTTTTATAGTTTTTTATTTAAAAATGCGATATCTTATCAATTATATAAATAATGCTGAGAAAAGCGCGCAATTTCGTGTGAAAGGCGGGCAAAATCTATTTGATGAGACCCGTTTAGCCAGTGAACTGCAGGTGGGGTAACTTTTAGAGTGTAGAAAGTACACTGGCAGTGTCAGGACGTGCTTTCGCTCTCGATTTGGAAACGCAGTAAAAATTAAATGAAAAAACTCAAACGCGAACTACTTAGCTCAAGGTATAGATTTTATCAAATTTTAAAATACTGAATTTATTTCATGTGATATGTTTTTTGCTTACCACTTGTGCAAAATAGCGCGTATGCGCACACCATTGAGTAGAGAACTCTGTCATTTAATTTGCTTTATTGCAGAAAAATTATTTTAGGTTTATTATATGATGTAAGATGGATGAAATTAGTAGCTACAACTTTGGCGTGATAAAGAATTTTCTTTTCTTCGTTCTTTTTTCAAAATTAAAAACAATGTTGGAAATTTCATTACAATTCAAAGATATCTTGTTAAACTCTAAATAAAATCTATGTTGTAAAAGTTATAAAATAAAAGTATATTGCACAACAAGGATTTGTTTACCTCTCCTTTTTAATTGAATGTTAATTAGTCTAAAAATGCACCAGAGAAATTTAATTTTCAAAATGAATTTAAATAGTTTTGGATCCACTGGTTGTTGATCTGAACGTCTTAAACCCATATACTTTCAATAAAACGCACTTTGGTTAAAGGGAAGAGAGTTTTATTATTGTGTACCATAGCTGTTATTAAAAAATAGTTTCTAGTTTTAAATGTTTTTTTCCAAAGCCTAGTTGTTTCTAATAGCATATTATAAGTTTATCCTAATTTTCTCATTTTTTTATTTAAAAAATATTTATAGTATATCTATACCTTTCCTATTATTAGATCTAGGGTTGCTGCCATGTGGACCTTATTTGTCCATATGTCATTGTATTTAGGAGCATAGAATTTTTTCTGAAAAAAATTGTGGAAATTTAAAACCTTAGAGGTGTATCTTATAAGACCATCGGAAGTCTAAAACAGTGGTTCCCAACCTATGGTCCGCAGACCTCTAGGCTCCATGAAGGTTTTATTAGGGGTCTGCAAACATTTTTCCATCATATATAATAGATTTTAAGATATTGCAGTTATATATTTAAAAAAAAAATTTTAAATATTTTTCACGTTTTAATTTTTCTCATTGATTTATTGATAATAAATAGAGTCGGTAATCAATATAGGCCGAATCATCAATTTCCTTTTTTTCTTCAAAAATCCTCTTTTTTCTTTATCCGCTGAATGAAAAAAATGTAAGAAAGAGGTCTCTTTTTTGGTGATTATAAAGATAGCTTTGATCAAGAGATTAAAATTTGACAAATACTGATGAATTTTCTGCACATTATTTTATCTACTGCTTTAAAAGATGTTTACCTAACAAAAATGAATGTAACTTTCTTAGTAATTTTGTTAGAATCTATGTTTTATTGTGAGGGGGTCCTAATCATAAATATTTTGGTGTAAGGGGCCCGTGGAATAAAAAGGTTGGGAATCTTTAGGGGCTTAGAATTATAATTTAATTTTTCAAAATTGACATGAATTAATTACAAAGAAACGACTTATTTTGTCAAATATTCAAATCTTGGGATATTGGCTCCCAGTAACTGATTAGAAGATAATTCAAAAAATTGTGACATTAATTTGAAATGTTGAAAAGATTAAGGTATGCATGATTGAATAATTCTCCTTACCTTTTTCTCTGATAAGTGTTGCCTTATAGCTTTCTTCCACAATGCTTCACTGTGAAAAATAAAATAACTTACAAAAGAGTAAAACCAGATATCATAACTTTCAATTGCATGCTTCAATGTCTTCTTGTTTCTTACAAAGATCGCATAAAATCTTATTCTGCACCCGAATATTTTTTTGAAAGGAACTGAGTGTATCCAATAGGATATAATCTTCAATATACTTAACTAACACATATTGTTACAACTTTTTTAGGTTAATTTGAAGAAAAAATCCGAGACCTTTAAAGAGTGAATAGAGTACAAAATACAACGTAAAATTTTAACATTTGAAAAGTATTCCTTTCACTAAATAGAGTTTTTTCATGAAGTTGATTATAATATATATATTATGAAGTATAACATATTTTTTATTTTTATACATTTAAATAATGGTTTAAATTTGTTGAGACGAAAGTACAAAAAACAATTACGTTTTAGTTTTTAGCATAAATCATATATGAACTAAAAACTGACCAATGAACGTTAATTAATTTTGTCAATAAAGTATTCTTAATACAAGGGAACCATGACCTTTACAGTTAAAGTCTATTAATCGGAAATAAGAGTGTAGTAGTAGGAAATATATGCTTTTTGCTTATATCAACGTTCTATATTTAATGTTCACTAGTTATACTAATTACTTTACATTGATAAACTTTTTTTAAAGCAGGAGTTTTTGTAGTATCCGTAGGAAAGTGACATCGTTAGTAGTTTCTTTTCTAGTAAAGATTATTAGTTTCACAAATAATAAAAGTATACCTTTTTTATACAGTTAATGTTCAATTCTATTCTAAATTTTATGTAGTTTGTGTGGCCTATATCTCTGTGATCAATTCATCCTATATTTCTATTATATACGTACATATATTTATATTAGGTACTTTGTAGACTTGTTTTTGCCAGTTTGGACTACCAACTAGACAGCCTTCAAAACATGACAAACTCGTGAGATTTTGATATTATTGTTCTATTATTTTTATTGCGTACTTCATTTTTAAGAAAAAATGCGTTTGAAAAGTTCTCTCTCACCTATGAAGTATCTATTTTTTTTACCTAGAATTTGATCTTTGATAATATATTCAGAAATTTTACCTATGTGTATATTAAATCTCTTTACACTGCTCATTTTTTTCCAAGCAATGTTTGTATTAATTTTGATTATTTTTTTAATTAATTTTTTTAGTATAATTATCTTCATTAGACAATTAGAAATGCCATTTTAATTATATTAATTTTCTTTAATTATCCTAAATATTCTACAAGCTCATTTAAGTAGTGTTTTAAAAATAGAAACATTTTCTTGAACGAGTAGGAAGGGAGAGGGCTGAAAGCAAAGTAAAAGAATGAGAAGGCGTATTAAGGGGTAGTTTTATGCCTCTGTACAATCTTGGCATGAGTTCGTTGAGGAGTCATCAGTATTTAACGCTAAAAATTGCTTCGTTTCATTCATTACTTTTGACTAATATCCAAAAAAACAACCTAAATTTACAAAAAAATCTAATTAATTTTACCATATTGTAAGAATCTGGTTTTCTGGACCAGATCTTTCTTTGATTAAAATAAAAATTTTAATAGATCCATTTTTTAAAAGACAAAATATGAGGAAAAATTATTTTATTATTTTTTTTAACTAAAAATTCATTTAGTTTAATTTGACCCCTTTGAATTATAAAAACTTTTGTGATTTTTCTATTGACATTTTGATATTTTGGATAACTTTAAAAATTGAAATTCTGTCGTTCGAAAAATAACATTTAAAAAAAGTGATAAGTTGTTATTTTTCAACAACCAAAAAATCCCATTTTGCGTTTAATTTTCTGATTTAAAAGTTTTTTTCAAGTATGAGAAAGTTTTAATTTTTTGGATACATTTTTTTGATTAAAGGGGTAGAGAGGAAGCAGATTTGGAGCAGAAAAGGAGTCAACTAGTGCGTAGTCTCTTAAACTCAAACTATCTTACGATTTGTAGACTTAAAAAAGATTTTTATACGCTTCTTATATTTGAAGAAAACTTTGTGGAATCTATTGACTCAATGAAGATGTAATTTTTTTAGTTTCCCCCATTTGCCAATAATGAAGTTTCTACAAAGTTAGGGAGAAATCGTCGAGAAATTGGTCACGGCGCACTTGCTCAGAAAGCAATTTTACCAGTTCTCCCTGAGGATCATCCTTTTTACATCAAACTTTCTGCCGAAGTTTTGTCCTCTTCAGGTTTGTGTATATAACATACATAATTTTCATTTTCCTACATCTTTTGGTTTAGGCTCATCATCAATGGCTACCATTTGTGCTTCAACGCTAGCACTTAAAGATGCCTGTGTTGATTGTTGTTCTTTAGTGTCGGGGATCGCAATGGGGATGATTGCACAGCCAGATAATGAACACATCCTGCTGACAGATATTTCGGTCCTTCATTATTTTATGATTGGCCTTGATAAAACTTTTCTTAAATGTATTTAGGGACTAGAAGATCATTTTGGGGATATGGATTTTAAAGTTTCTTCCACCAAAAAGGGTTTTAATGCTCTTCAAGTCAATTTTTTTATCATAATACTTAATTGTCCCTGGTCTTTTATTGAACATATTATTTTATATATTTAAAATCAATTAATATTCCACTAACTATTTGTTTTATTTAAAAATAAGTTATAAGATGTACAGACATTCGCTAGTTTAAATTGTCAATATTGATTTTTCCTCCCATCTTTATTTTCTTGTTAAATGTCTTTTCCAAATCTATTTTTGCCAAATTTAAATAAGTTTGGCGTTTTTGTTAAATCTACTTGAATCGACCTTTTTTGCTCTAAATCAACTTGAATCCTTTATTTTAATCATAATTTTTTAAGGTTATGAGGTTTATTTCTGTAATTTTTAGTATTAAAATTGGTTAGATAGTCCATTATAAGTGCTATTTTGCAAGTGGTGGTGGATTTAACTAAAGTACCTCTAGATCTTTATAAATAAAACCCGAAAAATATGTTATTTTATCAAGATAAAATGTCTAAGATTAAAAAATCCTGATTTAAAAAAAGGATTTAATTGGATTCAACTCAAAAATGTAGATTGATAACTTAAAGTTCATGCCCCATTTTAAGTACTAAGCGATTAACCACCGACCTATCTATCCATAATGAATACATATATTAAACTATGGAAATTTTTGGCTTTTTAACTCAAAATAAGTCAATATTCAAAATAAAAGTTTTCATTCAATTATTATACAAAGGAAAACAGTCTTTATCTTTTTTCGCATGCAAAACACCGTGATAAGGAGTTTTACTTCCATACCACACATTCTCTCTCTTGATCCCGAGAAACAGTTCTCATTGACATTTCTTATTATTCTGAAGAATAATGCGAAACTGGACCGTCCTTTCTTTTACGCATTCCTTTCAATTGAAGATTTAAAGCCACTTCTCTACGAACATTTAATGTAAAAAAATTTTGTAACTCTTCAAAAAGCTTCCAAGCGGCCACTATGGCTACATTCAAAACGTTCATTGCTAAATTCCACCGCCATTTTTAGCTTTCATTTTATACTGAAAGCATTTCATCAAATACTTCCACATCATCCATTCTGGAAATTATTTTTTTAACAATTTTAGAGCAATCTATATCTTCACGTGAATACATCAATAAATACTCGTGGGTTTTTTGAGCAAAACGTAGAGCCATCTGTAACGCAAGAATTATCCTTTCATCTCACAAAACATATTTACTATCGGATCAGTCTTTTTTCATTTCTTTTTCATTCTGTAGATTACGCTTATTAGTGCCATTAATGCAAACAGTATTTATAGACCCAATTCACTTACCCCATCAATGTTGTTTTGGTTGGGAATAAATCTAAGTTTATTTATGAATTATCACTAAGGCTGATCAAGTCAATAAAGTCAACTTTTTTTAATTACCGTTTTTGAGATTGGTTCGTTTATTCATCGAACCTATTTATCGATTTTTGTAATAAATGAACGCAGGATATTTTGACTTCAAATTATAAGAATTAAATTTAAGTAAAGGACATTGGCAGAAATACATACGTGAAAATATGAAAAAGACACTTTATTTTTATGTGAAAAACAAAAAAAGATTAATGATATGATTGAAAACAGTCTCTTTGAATATTCTTCTCGCATGCGAAGCAATGTAGTTTGGAGTTTATGAAACAAATCCACACCACCCTAAATAATACTTTATAGTTGGGGTTATACTTTTTCACTATTTGACGACATTCAACACTAGTGTGTCCCAAGCCACAATGGGAAAAAATAAAGTTATAGATTTTTGATCGCGCACATTCTAGTTTGGTTCTCCCACATGAAATATAAATCCAGACAAAATTTAGATAAAAAATTTAAATTTTAAGTCGGCCCTCAAAAATTAAACATTTTTTATTTTATTTTTATCTGTTGTTTTTTTTTTAAATTTTTTTGTTGGAGGTTATTTTAGTTTTATAATATAAATGGTGATTACAGAAAAAGTAGGTTTTTTTTAATTATTCACATAAATACACTTTTGAGTGTAATCTTAAAAAAATTATAATTTGTTTTTATAATGCTATAAATTATATTTATATTTTAGTTATCTAAAATAATGGCAATAACAAGAAAAAATAAGTTTGTCTTTGCTGTTGGAATTATTCGTAAAACCGACTTTCATAGTTGTAAGCAACTTCCGACTAAAAGATGTGTTATAGAAAGACTTTTTTTTTAAAATTTGAAAAAAAAAGTTAAAATCTTGCATTATGGTAGCAAATGAATTGATAAATCTTTGGAATATAACAAGTTTAAAGACGTCAGACAAGTCTTATGTTACCAAAAAAATACGTTTTCTATGAAAAAGATGAAACATTAATGAAAAATAAAAAGCGTCTATCTGCTTTACACTCTAAAAAATTTAAAGACTTTGATAAATAATTGAATAGTTTGTTTGACATCGCACATCTACAATCTAAAATTTTGATAAAAAACAAAGATTTAGCTTTTCTTAAAGATCAAAGAGAAAAGAGAAATATGTTTATTGGTTGAGAAGATAAAACATTTTCTAAAAATATAAAAAGAAAAATCAAGAGAAATTTATATTATAAAAATTGTTAAGAAAAAGCTTCTGGAGATGTTGCTTTAGAAACACAATTTTTTCTGACAATGACATAAATGAAGCAGATTATGAGCCATCTTGTGCACCATCAACTTCAGCTTTTAGGAAGACACCGACAAAAATCTTAAAAACAAACAAACAAAAGGAAATGCTAAATAATGAAGAGTTTATAGCCGCTTTAGACAGAACAGGCACTTCTATTCGAAAAGCCGTGCATATTGTTGCTCCAGCCTTGTCATCTGCTGGCGTTAATTTAAATCTAATGACCTTTTCAAGTTCTTCCATGCACAGATCAAGAAAAAAAAATCGAAGTTCTTTAACTCAGGCTATCAAAGAAAATTTTTTTCAAATACTTCTTTAATTATACATTTTGACACCAAAATACTCAGGAACTCTTCAATTAAAAAATCGGAAAGGCGTCGTATCCGGAAAAAAATATTGAAAAAATTCTTGCAGTTCCTGAGTTGTCTCAAGGATCAGGTAAGATTATTGCTGACACAGTTTTGAAAGTACTTAAAGATTGGCCTTCTTGCTTACCATGGATTGCTGGATTGTGTTTTGATACAACCGCTGTAAACTCTGGAGTTAATAAAGGAGCTTGTTCACTTATTCAAAACCAAATTGATCATCCTTTGCTTTTTTTCCTTGCCGACATCATATTCATGAATTGCTTATATCTGCAGTCTTTGATTCATTTTTTGTTTCAACGGGTCCTTTTATTGGAATTTGCGAAAGATTTAAATTAAAATGGTCCTCTATATCAGCTCATTCTTATAAATCTTTTGAAATCCAAGTTGAGCAAGTTTCTCTTGATCTATGGTTTCACAAAAAAACCAGAAGTATGGAATTTATGAAAAATGAACATAAAAAAAGCAACGTTGTGATGATTATTTAGAATTATTAAAACTAAGCCTTGCGTTTCTAGGAGAGATGAATTATAAAATAAAACAACCTGGAGCTTACAACAGAGCTCGCTGGATGGCAAAGTGTATATACTGTCTTAAAATATTTTTATTTTGAGAATTGTTTGATTTAACACAATATGAAGAAAATAGTCTGGGAAGAATATGCGTTTTCATTGTTTCGGTTTACGTAGAAGCTTGGTTTAACTCTCCGCATGCTGTGAATGCTCCAATTAATGACCTTAATCTTCTTTGTAGAGTCCTTTTTTCAAACGATTGAGTGTAACAGAAAAGCAATAGCTTCTCCAAAAAAAGTAATTTTGTGTAATTTTTGTTTTTTTGAAAAATAAATTTTTTTTTGTTTTTAACTTTACTTTTTTGGGACACCCTACTCAACACGTATATTTTTGGATATTCAGTGCATTATAGAAGTTTACACGTAGTAAAAAGTTCCTAAAATAAGATTCATATTCGGATGTGTTTTCAATAGAAGACGTTTACAACTTTATATCCCAAAGGACTCAGGATGTTCTGTGGAAGAGCACATGCACCAGAGCTTTTTCTTTTATAAATTGCTTGAAACTATGAGAACCGAAGCATGGAACAATGGATTCTTCCATACTAATTTCTTTGTGAAAAATTCATGTTTCATGAAATGTCTTTCAAGTTTATCTTATTATTATTAACTAAATGAAAAAACTTTCTTTTTTTGGTAGAGAATGATATATGGACAATATCAAAAAGACAAAAAATACCTATATCCTTCTAATCAATCAAAATTGGTTCGTTTTTTTGAACAGCATTTATCCTTTGGAAAAGAATCATTTTAAGGATTAAAAATATTCGTTTATAGAATCGGGTGATTTTGATTTAAGTAGATAAAATTCAATTATAAAAACTTATCCATACAAAAAAAGTTAATTTAGAAAAGAATAAAATAATGGTAATTGTCTTAGGATGAAATTTAGGGATAATTTAAAATGAGACTTGTTTTTTCTAGAAAACAGCTGATGATTTTCGATCTGATCTGTAACACGATTGCATAAATGCTAATCTTGATATTTTTAAAAATTCATTCGTTTTAAATATATTTACACATAATGAGGTATTTATTTATATTTTTAGTTGGATGTTAAATTGAGTGATGGCATATCATTAAGTTTTTTGGAAAAGTCGCTAAAAGCAGCTTACGAAGCAAACCTACAAATCATTGATAAGATGCATAGCTTAATCAGCAAATCAACAGTCAAAGACAAAAGCTTACTTCCTATAACACACAAAATCACTCTGCCTATTCATAAGATGTCCAAAGCTCTACGATCATCGCGCTTAGTCCTTAGAAGAGTTTCTTCACAGACTGGTAATAATATTCTATAAAATTCATTTTTATATTTTCACTTTTTGATAGACGTCGTATTTAATTGCATTGACGAAACGACTCTCTCTGCGTTTGCAGCGAATCAACAAGCTCTCAATTCTGCGTTATCTTTGCTAAACGAAGAGTTTAAAAGTGACGTCAATTTGGAGTCCATCTTCACTTTTGGGTACTCCCACTTTTCCTTTCTTGAACAAAGAGACCTTTTTTTTGTCTGTTTAGGAGTGTCATCAAGGCAACGATCGTTGAAATTTTGAACGACTGCGTGCTTGTATCTATACACCCCAGTTTCCCACTTGTTAAAATACCGAACACGCAGCTTGATGTTAGAGACGTAACTTCTGTTTCTACCATCTCACACACCATTATTTTATTATTTTTTCAGATCAAGCATGCATCAGCTCTAAACCTATTCGAAGGTCAAGAAATTTTGGTAAAATATTTTGGAAAAAACGAATTTGGTAATATTCAATTGTCCAGAAAAGTGTTGCAGCTAACTTCGACAGCCTAAAATCGAACGTTAAATAAATTTATCATTACAATTTTATCGCCATATCTCCTTCTGCCCCCATAAAAGCCACCTCCATATCTCCCTCTGCCCCCATAAAAGCCACCACCACCTAATATTAAATAAATGTATCACTTTTCTAAAATTTTATTCAATTTTATTAACCATAAAATCTTCTTCCGCCATGGAATCCTCCTCCATACCTCCTTCCGCCCCCATAAAAGCCACCACCATATCTCCCTCCGCCTCCATAAAAGCCACCTCCTCCATATCTACCACCCCCATAAAAGCCACCTCCTCCATATCTACCACCCCCATAAAAGCCACCTCCAAAGTGTCGTCGTCCCCTTTCTAAGCTCGAAGGAACACACTTCAATTCTTCCCTGTCAAATATCATGTTTTCTTCGCATTCTTTCAAAGCGCTCTCGCCATCAACGCATTCTATGTACTCTACTTTGGATTCCTTTCTTGGGAAAGTGATGCCATCTTCTTTGTCTTCGCAGATGTCATCCACCGCAGGCGCTATGCTCACCGAAATAAGCAAGAAAACCGTTAGAACGAGGGCGCTTAGTTTTTGCATCTTGGAGTCAAAAGAAGAATACTGTGAAAACTCCTTGAGCCCACGTCTATTTATAGCTACGCTAAGCGCTGCTTATTTAAATGCTTAACCCAGCACCAAAGTCGTAGTTTGTTTCGCAAATTTCATCTAAATCAATTATATTTTTCTTCAACTCTTTGGAGTGAAATTACACTTTATATTCCTTATAATCGATCTCACTTCATATATTTATTTTTGGTATTTGTAAAGAAAAACCTTGTACAAGTAGCATTTTGATTTAGCTCATCCCTATTTAAATCACCAGTTCATTTGAATACACTTCAGCCTCAATTTATCCAACTCACGCTTTGTTGCCTTCGTATCGTCCCCTTTTGAATCATATAAAAGTTAATAGTCTGACTTTTCCTTAGTTAGTTAGATTGCATGATTATAAAATACTTTTTCTCGAATACTTTTTAACACTTTGAGGACCAGAATTTTGAAGAACAATCGTCTGCTTTTCTTCAATGGACTTTCGTATGTTGTAAGCAGACGATTATTATTTCTTGGTACACCGGTGTCACACTAATCCTCAAAGGGTAAACTAGTAAAATAATATATTAAGTGTGGGTTGTCTTTTTTAATTGCTATTTTTAATTTGTCAAGTTGTGAAAAAATACCTTCTTGTATTTTAACTCTAGAGAGTCTAGTAAACATGGACGTTCAACCTTTTTCTTTGTGATCGACTTTTTTTACATTTACTTATTTTATCATGCACTTTTAAAATAAGTAAATGTGGAATAAAATTAATAATGCATGTTAGGTTTCCAAATATTGATTTTAGCTTTATAAATAAAACATGCTCTAATTTTTTCTAATGGAACGATTTGCACAAATACTTTGAAATAAAATTTATTATTTTTTAGTACAAATCTAAAATAGCAAAGAACTTCTTTTATTGCATAATGAGATTTGAAGTCAATATATTATTGTCTTTAGAATATCCAATTTTTCTATATTTATAATGTGGATTTTACTCGCATTTCAATTCTCTCATTTTGATAAATGAAAATGATAATAATAATAATATAAGAACCAGACAAACTATTCCTACAAAACAGCTTTTACTGTTTGCTTGCAAAAAGTAATACTTATACATAAATGTACTTTGTTTGGAACAAGAAATATATTTTAGTACCATTTCCCACTTTTTAACACTTTTCATCTCGAAATTCAGTTTTTTTCCTGCAAAAACATTCTCTGTTTATTTTTCAGGAAGGAAGAATACTAAATCAAATTGTTCACTCAATATTAACAGATACTAAATTTTGGCTGACCAAAAATCTGTCACGTGATAAATATATCTGACAATGTTTCGCTCTAAAACAATTTCAGTTTGCCACCTATTCAGTCTAAATCATGAAAAGGTGATATAGTTTCAAAAATTTCAGGTTATGGAATCTAAACATGTATATTTAAGAAACAAATAATAACTATAAAGTCAAAATAAATAAATTGCCTTCAACACAGAGCCCGCACTTAACAAAAAATTAAGGGTGGGGGGGGGGGGGTCTAAGGGGTATTTTTTAATTCATTAAGTATCAGTGTCCTGCCAAGACCACGCGGGAGACGTAACGCCTCTCGCCATATTATTATATACTAAAATGAAAAAATTCACTGTCACACTCGATATAAGCACTCATTGTGGACTGCTCAAGCGTATGCTTATTATATCCAAAAAAATAGAGTAATTTACTAATCACAAACAAAATTTAAACAAGAAAATTTTATTATTTGTCAAAAATGTAGTTTATGCAAATGTACATTACTTTAAAAATAATCATGGATTGAGGATTGGCTTACTCTTTTTGTATCTTGAAGAGATTTTTCTACTTTTTTAGATAACTCCAATTTTTTTTTATTTGTCTTTCATTTGTAAGGATTCTAAGGGAGATATTTTTATTTCTTCTTTTTTTGCGGTTTTATTATCATAACTTGCATTAACTGGAACTTCTTTGGATGTTTCAAAAAATTTAACCTATTTATCACAATAAATAAAATTATCAGTTAAACTAACATTTTCTGCTTAATTAATATCTCCTGTTTCTTCTTTTGTTAATTCAAGGATTCATTTTCTTCATTCAATCTAAAAGTGTTTTAATTGAAACGTTGTTCTAGGAATCTTTAACAAATGTAGAGCATCAAGTATTTGTGATAGACTTTGCAGCCTTCTTCATTGTTTCATCTTGGCCACTATCCAAACGAGCTATAATTTCTTTCATTAAATTTTTTCGATAGCGAACTTCAATGCTCCGTAGCCAGTATCCATTGGCAGTTGTGTTAGCTAGACTGAAAAATAATTCGTATTAGACGTTTTAATCTTTTGTGGATGCGCGGAGCACTAGTATGGACTTAACCAAAAGTCAAAGAAATCCTGAAGACAAATTTTCAGCTATTCTAGTTCTCCATGACCAATTTTATGAAGTATTTTCTCTCTATTGGACACCCAATGTAGCTGTTACAGTTGGTGAGCTTAAGAGGTTGATGTAATATAAAGGTCTATGACACTAAAAAAACAGAACAGCATGGCCTCAAGCTTTACCTTTTCAACGATTCCAAGAGTTTTTATTTTTAAAACCTCAAATTTATATTTCTGGATTGTGTGATAGAATCTACTTTACCTCATTTATCAATTTTGAAAAGGCTCATAGATGACACTTGTCTTCCTTATGATTATGAGATCTTCATAGACAGATTTTCACTTCTTTAGAAATTGGTAAATGGGCTTTAGCTTGAGACCACACAATATGTGAGACTGTAATGTCTTCAAGAATGTTTTTTCCTAAGGTTTGGCTTCCTTTATATCCTCACTATCAGCGTATATATCCAAGAAATATGTCTAGCGTAATTTCAAGGTTTGGTTATATGTTGTCTTCCCAGCACAGAAAGCAAATTATATTTTCAAGTAAAAATTATAAAACTGATTCTTTGTTAGAGTATAACAGATATATAAGTGGTACAGACCTTGGGAAAATAATGATGAATAGTTCAGCTCTCATAAACCGTGTAGAAGATGGACTATTGCAACCTTCTCAAACTACCTTGATATGGCTTGTGTGAACTCATACATCATTTCTAAATATGCTCCTGAAGAATATCCTTCTAAAATGAATAATGGAAGAAAGATCTTCCTTAAAAAACTAACTACGTCTTCGAATGAACAAGCAATGAGGGTGAGAGCTTCTACTTCTCAAATTAACTTCAAAATAAAGTCAATTCTCACTTTTTATGGATTCAATTCTGAAGTAGCTGTTCCATCATCTGATTAAAGAGGATTTTGTTATAAGTGTATGCCTAAAAAGATTCGATCTACAAGAAAATGTAAAATTTGTTTAAAGTTTATTTGTAAAACTCACTCAATTTTTGATTGCAATAATTGCTTATGATATATTATTCATTTACGCGTCTTAAGTTTTCATATCTGAGTTTATTATTTTAGAACTTCCTTTCAAGTATATTCACTTTTTTAATGTTAAAAATGTATTATAAAGTGTTATGAATATTTTGATTTTTTCGATTTAACGCCATCCATTATTTTAATTTTAAAATATTGAAAACAAATAGAAAATTTGGCTGTATCGATTGTATTGTTTATTCAAAAAACTTTGCTACACATTTAGATGACACTCGAAAAAATGTATAATGCAAAATTTTTTGTAATATCATTGCAATTATTATTGTCTAAACGTAATTCAAGTGTTTCATAAAAAGTTTTTGAATCGTGTGGTATTTATAGACCGATCTAGGCTTCCCTATTAAGCATAAACATTGGAGATTGAATAGGGAAAGGGGAAGAGGCCGAGGGTGATATCAAATGCAAGAGTTGTTGTAATATATCCAGATTTTAAATAATAATAATGTAAACTACCTTCCTTGTAATGCTCTCTCCTCCCCCTTATACAACTACGATAATTTCCAATTCATGACGACTCTCTTCTATTTGACAATTCGCTGAGACAATTCCCTACCCCTTTATTATTCCAGACCTATCTTTATGATCAGTTGGCATTATTGATTGAAATTTTTTTCTCCAAATTTTTCAAATGGATTTTGAATAAAGAATGTCAATAGAAAGCACTCTTGAAAGTTCAACGTAAATTTCTATTTTCAAGTATTCTTTCAAAACAGCTAAAAAAAAGAAGCTATTTGTCTCCAGAAACGATATGATGTTAAAAGAAATACCTTTTTCAATTATTTTTTCTCATAAATAGCGTTAGTTCAAAAAAGTTTTATTCAAATTTATACTCTTTAAAAACAAATAGATAATTTATTGAAAGAAAAAATAAAAGTTATTTGTAATTAAGACGTAAATAAGAAAAATGTATTTTGCATTTAAAAAAAACCGTACACTTTTCACATCGCCTTGTTTTTTTTTGAAAATCAAAAATGACAAGATGCTCCTTTTTTATACAGATGTGTTAACTTGAAAGGTTCAAATTCTTAAAACCCATAAAAAAATAAAAAGAGACTTTATTTTTCTGAGTAATTCAAGTATGGAAGAACAAACTTTCATGCATTCTCCTAATGATACAGAAGCAAGTTTCTTTTTTTTATTTAATAATAAAAAAATTTAATTTGTAGAATGCACAAATCTCCAGATAGTTACAAAAGGCAGCCAGGGTCCCTTTTCTGTTTTGTTCGTATGCAGGATAAGCTTTTGTCATCCATTTTCCCACATCGACGCTACCTTTTTATTTATTGTGAGTGACCAGATTTTCAGGACTGGAACCGATTTTTCTGATCTGCACATTTTTGTGTTGAGAAGAAAGCACGCAAACAACTTTATAATTTCTGCGAGCGTGTTTTTTGGAATGTACGCTCTGATAGAAACATAACTGGAATAAATTATGTGACTTTCACACTCCCATAAATTCAGTTCTATGAGATGTGTGGTTCTGAAAATAATAGGTAAGAATCTTTATTTGACATAATATTTCCATAAAGGGATAAACTTTTACTACTTAACTTAAACTTTTCCTGTGTGTATATACCACATCATGGCGGAACATTTCTTTCTACCTATCTTTTAACAATTGAACCAGAAAAATAACACGAATCTTGTAATGCTAATACATATATTTCCGTTAACATAATTGTAGTATTTTGAATCACATATATGATAAAACTTAATCTCTTAAGCCACGAGTTGTTCATCAATAGTGATAGCAGAATGAAGATGTCCAAAACTTTGAAAAGTGATCTTGAATATACGAAATGGACTGATTTTGTCATTTACTTTGCGATTTTTCTTGTTATCAAATCTTGTGAACATTTCGCCTCCAATTGTAGTCTCAAGCCAGATGTCTTAATTTTCTGGTCACCATTTTAACCAATATAAAGCAATATTGCAAAATAGGATAATAGATGATGAATATTGAAACCTTGATAACAATGATTTAATTTCAAATGTTTATGATGGTTTGATCTAAAAAAATCAATACAAACCAAAAAAAATATAAAACTTACTTAAAGTTACATTCAAGTTTCAACATTTTCATGTTGTATATATGGTAAATAGGTGTCAAAGACGATTTAAAAATCGAAAAAATATTAGATACATTTTCTTTGAGGATCAGATGAATGACGAAAAAAGTTTCTTATATTTATACTTACAACTCTCCCGGAGAGTAGCATGGGGTGACCAGGTATATTTGTTGAAACTGGAGCTTCCAAATTTTCATAAATTTCTTCGTAAATGTGAAATGAAAAAGTACTATAGGAAAAACATGACATTCTTGAATTTAAAGTAAAGTCATAAGTCACTTGAGAGATGGACATTAAGTAGGGAGATAACTTTTAAAGTAAAATAACGTAAAGGAGGTAAAACTTGAGGAAAGCGACAGAAAGACGAAGCAGAATATTAGATGGATTTGAATGAGCGAAAAACAAACTAGGATAAAGAATAAGATGGAAAAAATGAGCTACGAACTAAAAAATGACAATGATAGATTGATTGATTGTTAGAAAACAATTATAATGACATTCAAATTTGCAAAAGTTTATAAATGTAATGATGACAAATCTCAAGTCTTTTCTGCAAGAGCCCCGTGACCATACCAGGGGTGGCGAGCCACTGTTTGGGAAAATCTTATCAAACTTAAAATTGAAAACGATGTTGTGTGTGTATGGTGGAACTGATGAAGCTAAGATCTTCAAATTAAAAAATCTTAAACTGTAGGCTTCATAAAATCATTAACTCAATCAATTGAAAATTATCAAAACTTTTGAGTCAAAAATATGAATAAAGTGCATTCTTTTTGAAATAGGTTTTCACTTTTATTTTCAATTTAAAAAATAAATTAAAGAAAATAAAATTTTCTAAAAAAATTATTCACTTTACTTTTTGACAAACGAGAGAAAAATATTGATGTCCAAAAATGTAGCGACGGGTATTATTGTGATGAAAAATAAAATGCACATTCTACCTTTTTTTAAAAAATACGAAAAAACAGTTCATTATTCTTAGTCTGAAATTTTCTCCAAATCTCAATTATTTTATATTTTTGATTTGAAGCTTGATATTTAAAGAATTGCTTGATTCAGGTAAGCAGAAGATGAATAAAGAGCTTTTTCTGAAGGATTATAAAAGTATACTAAAAAAAGTACTATTGAGTTTCTAAAATACACTTAAAGTCCATCGTTCTACCAACAATCAGACGATATCTAATGTAAAGCAGACGATTTGTATTAAAAAGCTGACGATCTTCTTTTGCATATTTAAAAGCAAAAGATCTTGTTTTATAATGTCGACTATAGTCGAATTTGGTCCTTCACCTTTACGAAATTTTACACAAGTGTGGCAAGGATTATCATGATTAGAGGCAACAAAAATTGACATATATTCTTCCAAAAATTGATCTAATAAGCTCAATATGACTCTGTAAAAAAACTGGCATACAAATTTATTCTATAATCACTTTTGTCAGTTATTGTCGTGATATTTTTAAGTATTCTTTTTTGAAAAGGCGCTATCTCTGGACAAAATCTTTTTGATTACTGGAATTTATATTTCCCTTTTATGTTTCTTGTGGTAGAGGAAAGAGATGTTTCTTTTTTTCAAATTCGATATTTCTATATAAATTAAAAGCATCTCTCGAAGATTACGTTTTTCAATTGTTTTATATATATGCCAGAATGGGCGAGTCAGAATTTTTATCTATTATAAAAATGGTCTGTTCAATAATTATAAAAATGAAATATATTTTTTAGTTGGCTTATAAATTCTTCAGTATATAAAAGCAATTTCAAAATTCTGGAATACTTCCTCTTGATTTGTTAACTTGTTAAATTTTTACAAAATCTAGATTACTTACAAAATAGGGACTATTAAAACAATTGACCAAATAATTTGGGCTTCATTTACACAAACTTACAAAATAAAGCTATTGTTTCAGAATAAGTGCTATTAGAATTTAAAAGCTAACTTTATTGACTTTTGAAAAAGCCTCGATTTTATCTACAAAAGGTAAAGTTGTAGCTATTATGGATGAATAAAAATGCGTAAAAACAATTAAAGGGCATTTTTAATTAATTTTGGCTTCAATGATTAATTTGGCAGCATGAACTTTCGGTAGAACGGATTACTAATTTTTGCCAATTTAGGTTTCTTCTTCTCCTAGTTCCCAAGTTTAGGGTCAGTGGTCATGATTTTTTCCTATCTTCTATATCTCAGACCAATTTCTCCAGTTTTCTTTCATTCCTTGCCTTTCCATCTTTTGAGATTTCTACATCTTATTTTCCTTATAACAGGATGTTCCATTATTCTACGCAAAGCATGGCTCTCACCTTTGCTCATGGTCATATCAGCAAATTTTGCTTCGTTCAATCACGCGTTTTAACGGTACTTGTCATTTTATTGATCATTTTATCGTTTGATACTTCTAGAATCTTTCTTAACATATGGATATGTCATCTCAGATCTACTAATGATTGTTGTGTAAATTTAGACGTCAAATCCTTGATTACCATGAGTATCATCGTTTTTAAGCATTTCATTTTCACACCAACACATGTTGCAAATCATAGTTTCAGACTTTTCAGAATTTCATTTTCAGCCTTACTTTTTCAAAACACTTTTGCCATAACGAAAGCCTATTTTGTAGTTCTTCCGAAATATTACCCAGTATAACAAGATCACTAGTAAAAAAGTAATTCCCACAATTCTTCAGAAAGCACAACGATAACAACAGCAAATAATAATGGACTTAAAACCGAGCCTTGTTGTAGTTATTCTCGGATTCTCTGAAAAACTGATTTATTGTCCTAACCAATTTTTTTACTTTCTTGATTATCATTCTAACAATTTTTTCTGTTACCACCCTTTTTTGTAAACAAAAATAGACTACTACATCTTTTGGCACGGGATCGTAGGTTTTTCCAAGATCTACAAAATGCAATATACTGCCGAATTACGTTCCATCTTTTTTTCTAGAAGCTGCATCATAATAAAGATTGTAACAACTGTCCTTTTCCCTGGCATGAATCCAAACTGCTCAGGCTATGTTATTACCATTTTACATATTCGTTTTTCGAGTATTCTTTCGAAAAGTTTAAGCTGATGTTCTAACATCTTATTTTTCCGCGATAGTTTTTACAATCTAATACGTCTTCTTTCTTATATACTGGCAGTATAAAAGAAAAATAATTTAGGTTTCAAAGATTATAAATGATTAAAAAAGCATGATTTCTAAGGAATAAAAGAAAAATATACTTTCTTTATTAGATCTTACATTTACCAACAACTGAAAATAGTTGCTTATAACAGTTGTTTGATCTGTGTTACAAAAAATAATAGAGAATTTAATTACATTAACTTCTTTTTGTTTTAAAATTGAAAAATATTCAAGCATATATTAAAGTTAAAAATGGAGATAATAGTAGAGTAAAAACAAATATTCAATAGATTTAAAACTTCATGCTCGATAAGCCCACGTTTTCGTGATCCTTATCACAGATAGGGAGGGAATCGGGTTGAAAAAGGCACTCTTTACCAGAAAGCAATAAAATGGCCACTGCCCTAGCCTCTGTTATAGGGAAGTGTGAAACGCTAAACTACATCATCATGTTCAAATTTGCGCTAATTTTCATTTTTGAATCAAATTGACTTTGTTAAATCTAAGAAAACTGTCGCTTTGTGCAGGTTTTTTATGGTTTGGTAGGGCTGGTGATCCGATTGTAACATTGTTGGAATCAAGTTAACCGCTCGATAGTTGTTTTGCAAATTGGCAGCGTTCGTCTTAAGGTTGTATCTATCTCTAATTTGTATAGTTCTACATATATTTATTTAGGTATAGTAAGTACACGTGCGGTTCATCTTGATATTATAGAAGAATAAAGGTTATCTTAAATGGGTAAAGGTACCGTGTGGTGTTTTCACCGAGAAGGCGTCGCTTATATCGAACTACGAGGAAAGTATACTTGATTCGGAATCGAACCCAAAACCATTGAAACCCAGTATTTCAAACCAATCTTACTCACGCCCCCGTTAGATAATATATTTTAGAAAAAATAATTAAACAGAAAACTCGTGTATTTATTTGATAATAAAAATTTTAATAGGGGATGATGTACAAATAGAAAATATACAAATCACAGTTATACGTCACAATAAATTGCCTACTAAAATTAAGAAAAACGTTATCATATTGCTCGACATGGTAATTTTCTTTTAAACAATTGTATGTATATATAATATATATGTGTGTGCAATAGATGCTTCTGTATATAATATAGTATAAAACATATAAAAATAATTTTTAATAAAAAAATGTATTCTTCATATGCAATGAGCATTATTAATTGAAAATAAGATACTGAGTATTTGGTTAAAATTAAACCTGAGTTGTTTTGTGTTATAAAAAGTCAATATTTTTAAAAAACGTGCACACACGTTTATATATATATATATACAAATGATCACGTAATTGTTTGAATGTCGCCATAGATAAAAAGAATTTGCATTGAGATAAATAATTTGATATTAAATTCATAATTGCCTTCTCAAAATAAGAAGAGAGATGATTTAGACGCTGTAAAATTTATATTTCAAAAAATGATGACGGTGTCGATGCTTGTGGCTTTTTGAAGAAAGGGTGAGCATAAAATTCTTTACTTTTCCTCTTTGATGATGCGAACAAAGGTTTTTTTGTGCATTGATCATTCTTTTCTTATCAAAACACACTTCAGCAACACACCCTTTTGACGTATCGGAAGAACTCCACTTGTAACTTTTTTTTAAGTTGTGAGCAATGAATGATGAAGTAGAAGATGGTTCGTTAGAGTATTTTTTGTTATAATTGAATATATGGCATTTAGCACAACTTGTAGACTCTTTCATTGGGCAATTTACATCTTTGCGGGGATTTAAATTTGCTGTTTTAGGTATAGAGTAATTTTGCTTTCTACGAGAATACCTGTTGTCATAATGGAGCGTTGAGTTGTGATTGTGATGATCGTGTTGAGGAGACCTTGTATTTTTAATCGAATCTTTCTTAACTGAACAAACTTGGAAGTGATGATAGAGAACGGCGTACAGCGAGTTTATGCACGCATTAGCTCTTTCTCTGCAAACGACGTTATTACAAAAGTAATTTAGTGATTCGTGCTCAGGATCTAATGGATACGAAGGATTGTGATCTTCTCTATACTGGTGAGTGGACGCGCTTTTACAACTACAGGTCCTGCTTCCTTTTTTATTCTTTTCGAAAGTCACATTACAGCTTTTTTTCTTTTTAAAACAAGAACACCTGTCATAGAGATTCTTACTGCATGTGTAACAAAAATAGTTGGCATTATAATTGCTAGATATTTCATCTAAAAGTTGTGTAAAGTATAGAAGTATTAAAAATTTATAATAAGATAAAATACTTTCTAGGCTTGATTGAAATGTATTGGAATTCTTCTTTTTGTATATCATACTCATGTACGGTTTATTTTTTGTTTCTTTTGTTCCCTGTTTTTTCGATTCATTTCTTTTCACTTTAAAGTTTTGTCTAGAAAATACAAATTTCAAATTACTTACACAGTAAACCTTTTATATACGGAGCTACAGTTCGTCTTTCATAATAGAGGAGACTGGTCACTTTATATTTAAAATGGGATGTGAGTCATTAAGTCAGCGGTCTCTAAGGCATCTGGAGCCTGAGTTAATTTGATAATTATCTTTTTTATCTGAATCCTTCTGAAACAACTCATACAACAAACCAATCGTTTTTAACTCAAAATAGAGCGTCATTGATTTGGAATGAAACAGCTTATGATTTTTAAAATTTTATATATGCTATAAGTTAAACGGGAAAAAATATATTGAATTATCATGCTTAATTTTGAGATCCTATCGCATCGCAATTTTAGGATTGATTTTATATTTGAAACGTGTAGATAAAAGGATGCTGAGAAATGCGATGAATAAAAGAAACAATTCAAACTTGATAAAGTAACTGTTCGATTACTAATCATAAAGATACTGATCTTATTACGAAGTTTACCTTTGAAACGAAAATGGTATAGTTTGGAAAAGAAAATGATGTTTAAAAAGATTTAAATTAAACTCACTTTTTGTCCTTGTATTTGAGATTTATTGAAAGATGAGAAATGTTCTCAAATTTATGATCACATTTTTTGTTGGTAACGGGCAAAGACGGTGGATTTAAATCATTCGCGTGATTTCTAAAAGTTCGATAAGTTTTTTCAATGCCATTTTCATCTTTCACTTTATTGTATATATTGTTGTTATATAACACTTCATATCCTCTCATATTTTCTGTAGCGTTTTTCTGAGTATTTTTATGGCTTGACAAGTTCTGCGTATTGAAATTAAATTCAGAAATCCTCCGGAACATCTTTAATACGCCATTAGAATTCTATTGGAAAAAATTAAAAAATATTTTTAAGAATTAGTAGTTTTAACAAAATAATATTTTCAAATAAAGTAATAATTTCGGTGAGATTGTTACTTTCTTTATTCCTTTTTGATATAACATTATGAGTTTATGAAATTCAAAATTCATAATTTCTTTAGAGCAAATACACAAAAATACTTTAGTCCTTAAAAAACGTTTTAATTTATTTCAAAAACTATTGAAAACGAACTTTTATGAGTTAATATAAGTAATATATTAATCAAGTATAAATATAAAAATCTGACACTTCTTTTCTAGGAAAAAGATATGGTAGTGCTGTAAATATAGTAGGAAACACTATTTTGATTTTATTGCATCCAAGAGAAGAATATACTTCTTAGATGATATGGATGTCACAATCAGGAATCAAATCTAAAACGAATTCAAGACTCTACCTTTCTACCACAAGGCTATGTGCCGATATAGATATGGTTGTCTGACAAAATGATGATGGACATGTAGACGGACATAATGTAAACAATCGTTTGAAAAGGACATATTTTGATGTCAACACCAATAATTTTATTGAATCACAAAACATTTTACTAAATCAACTATCTACCTAGATAGTTTACTAAGTATTCAACTAAAGGTTCCCATTCCCCTTCGTTTCACATTGAAAAATATATGCTTTCTGGTTAATTTTATGTGAAATATATTCCAAATGTCTTTGTTTATGTATGTGCTTATATATTTCACATAAAATTAGGTAAAAAGGTAGACAAGTACAGTTCTTCATGAAAAATGACCACCCTCAATAAAACAGTAGAATCAAAGATCTAGTATTATTTCGTGGCGAAGATTAAAAGTTTGTTCTGAAGTAATAAAGAACAGATAACATGCTAGGCTAGTAATAGACTGCATTTGATGTGAACACAAAAACTTTATATTCGATGCTGACTGTTATCAATCTTGGATAAAAGAGGTGTTGTTCACAAGAATAAAGCTAAGTCGATAATTACAAAGTTGAGTTGCGCTTTAATATACGCGTATACCATATTTTTCAAAAAGCCCTCTCAATGCCCACCATTGTGTCTTTATGGATGTACGGTACAGACTTACAATGTTCGTGCTACACAATGAGAACTGAGAAATAATATTAAAGAATAAAAGGCGGTAAAAAAGTTAAAACACTTTCCAGGATAAACAAATACATTGAACAAAGATCGCGGGATACTAGATAAATGACATACACACACACTATTATTAATTGCACTATGTTCAGGGTAAATACTATTTGAAAAACAAATTTGAGGAAAATATCTTTCTTTTAAAGGTTGTGTACAGAAAAGTTGGGGCTATGCATATTCTTAGTCACTTTTCATTACACTGTATACCTTTATGTTTATTTTTTTGTGATATTGGATCCAGCTAACTTGAAGGTTTGATATTTTATAAAAGCTTTTGTTAAAAGATACAACAGATTTGCACAAAATTTAATTAAGCTATAGCTAACACAAAATTTGAGGCAACAGAACATCCTTCTACAGGCAATTCATTGAATCTATTAAAGAGATTAGTTGTTATAAAAGTAAATAAATCCAAACTTTAAAATTTTTACCTGATATCGAACAATTTTTTTAGGAGCCAAAAAAATTGTTAAATATTCTATTCAAAAGTTGATGTTTTGGGTTTATTTATTCTGAAAAACTCATAATTAAAGTACTTTTATGTAAAAATTTCGACATGAAAATTGGTTAAATAACCTCATCACCAATTTTTGTCTTATTAACTGTTTTCATTGCTGCTAGCCAAAATGTTCTTTAGGCTTGGATACATTTTTTTATTCCGTAGCTGTAAATACTCTTCCTACCACTAATTGTTGATTCATTGTCATATTTGTATCCGAAAAGAATGATTGCCTTTGTAGTTTTTTTAAAGAAATTATTATAATAATATTAATGTTGTTGAGTAGCAAAAACTTGAAAAGATTTAAACATCATATGTCTCATAAAGATACACTATATCATTATGGAAGAAA
This sequence comes from Nectonema munidae, assembly GCA_030549495.1. Lineage (NCBI taxonomy): Eukaryota > Metazoa > Nematomorpha > Nectonematoida > Nectonematidae > Nectonema > Nectonema munidae. The sequence continues at coordinate 147,384 of JAUIRK010000950.1, read as the reverse complement.
AAGTAACAATTGCATTATATGATCACCTTCAGATTTGATTTTAATCTTCCCATATGTTCAAAATCTATTTTCTTAAAAAAGAAACGTAAAAATTAAACTCGATTCTACTTTTATATATACTACATAAATATTTCTTCGTTTCAATGGATTCTGCATAGAAAGGAAAATGATAGTCGTGTGGTTTTAATGATTTAGTCTTGTCATGTGTAATAAAATTTAGTATCGCTTATAACTTTTTCTTTATTTCATTTATTTTCAAATAAAGAAAATCAAATGAGAAAGGAGAAAAAATCTAGAAACATAAAATGATAGAACAAAACTCGTAGGAGCGAAAAAACTATAAGCAGAACGAAATGAGCCTATAAGCTTAGAGTCTAAAGTAGTGATTCTCAACCCTTTTACTCGATTTCCTCCATTATGAACTTTCAACGTTCTAATGCCTCCCATTTATTTAATTTGTAATATTGAGTTTTTAAGTGAGATGTTATTTTTATGTTTATCATACAAAAACTTAACATCTCCATAATTATTGTTCAGAGTCCTTTTGCCACTAATAAAATTGGTCATCTCTTGCCCCTCCCCCTATTTTTATTATAAAAAAGATAAATAAAAAAATTGTGTTGCTATTTTTTCACTTAGTTAAATTAAACAAGCGTAAGATAAGGAATATGTACCAAAACTTTAGTAATAAGTACTAAAAATAAAAATTTTAATTATAATAAAAAAAAATTAGTGATATTTCCAAAATCGAAAAGCTCTAATTTTTTTTTGTGGTAGAAAGAGTATTTAGGTTAGGCAAATCAAAAAATTAGATTTTAAATATTTATTTAAAAACTTCTCCTTTAACAGGAAATGTAATGTCAAAAATTCACTCAGGAGCAAAACAACTCTTTTATTGAAACATATCGAATCAATTCCACAATTAAAGAAAGATTGAATTTATACACAAAAATAAAGACACGTCAATTTCCGATTTAGATGAAATATATGCCTTGAAGTATTTGATAATATTATAAATGTTAAAAATATGGTAAATTACTTTAAGAGATTTCTTGAGCCTTTCTGTCTTGTTGTATGGCGCAGTTCTATTCATCTGTTCAATAGGTAGTGAAGTATTTTCGTTTTTATAAGCAAAAGCATCATGCATTAACATTTCATCGCAAAAAGCCTTGTTATAGAATGCAGAAGAGTGTACCATGCTTTGGTTTAGAAAGTGGTTATTATTTAAAAATGATTTATTGGTGTTGTTTTGTAAGAAATTTTCATTGTCGAAGCAGTCTTTCGTCTTGAGGTAGTTTGATGAATGCGTAGCAGAAACATCTTTATTTTGTTTGCCATTCACCGCTGAAATTGAATTAGGCTGCCTTTCTATAGCAATTTGATTCAATTATAGAGACAGTGTAATCAAAAATATGAGTAATTATTTATAATAACCCTGGTCGTAGGTGCAAAATTAAACACTACAACAAAGGATAGGATAAGTTGTCGTTTCAAAACTTATCATACGATTATAATAAGCATTTATATTTTTATCGTTAGAATGGAAGATGGTCTAAAAGAATGAAATTTTGGTTTTGATATAAATGATATAGTTCGATCACGGGCCATGACCTCTTCATTTTTCTAGAGATGCAAAAAAAAAATTTAATGTAAATGTTTTTAAAATTTTACTTTTAAATATTTTTTATTAATGTTTTGTTTACAGTCAGAGATATTACCATGAGAGGCAGGCTCAGTGGCGAAACAAAGGAGGGGCGAGGGGGTAATTCGCCACAAAGCGCTCTCTCTATTTAATAAATACACATACGGTTTTTTGCTTTTTTACGTCTCAACGGCTCTAATTTATTTTGAAAATTTTGGGTTTTTATAGTATGTTATTTTATTTCAAAATAAAAACTTTTTAAAAAAACACAAAATTCATAACATTTTAAATTTGTTTTAGAGAATTAAATCAACTTAAAATTTTGTTATTTTATATTTATACTGTAAAATTTTTATAATTTGGTCATCTGTGGGACAAAGAAAAATCGACGGTTTATAGAGGTCGCGGGTATACAAAAATAATGCTGATAATCAAATTCCTACTTCGACTATTTGTTGTATTCTATTTATGCATACACTATCTGTTTGCTATACATTTAGGATTTATTACTTAATTTTTGGTGATTAATAAACGTATATAAAGATAAAAGATTATATCATTCTATTATTTTTTATTCATATAAATCATTTCACAAATAAAAATCAATGCTGTAGAAACATATCCATAGTTTTTTGAAGATTAGTTCGTCGAGGTCTGTAAAAGAGGCCTGAGCGGGCGGACCACTTGGACGGGTTTGCGGCACCCGCACATAAATTACAGGTGCTGCTCATTAGATTGAAAGTTATTGAGGGGCGGAGGGGTAAATACTAGTAGTGGGCGTTTTGCAGGTTAATTCTTAAAAAATAGTATCATTTATTGCTCATATCTAATTGTACAAAGTGTAACATCAGTGACACTTTTACATCATCAAGGCTCCATTTCATATTACATATACAATACATTATATTGAGGCAATTTTCCTACGCTTCCTGTTGCTGTGCGTAATAATGTTTTATGTATTATGGCAACAAGTGCTGATAAGAGGCGTAACTTAAAAGCCAAACTGACATTGATATCGTATTTTTAAACAGCGTTATAAATAATAAAATTTTGTTTTAAATTTAACATCATAAAAATTCGATTTATAAAAATAGTAGCCTTTAAATTATATTCTTTATTAAAATGAAAAAGTTGTGTGTTAACTTGTACATTTGAGGGTTTAAATTTAAAATCGTGGGTTTACATTTTAAGTGCAGGACGGTTGCGGGTATTTTTTTTATCTTTTTATTGTGTGTGGGGAGCAAAATAATTAAATACGGGGTGAGGCGAGTGTGTAATAATGGCTTTAGTCTGTAATAATGGACTGGGTTTTCTGTAGGATGGGAGCGATTGTGGTATTTTCGTGAATCTTCTTTATCTTCCCTTTTCTAGTTTTTGTGGCTGAGTGACTTTGACGTCATTGTCATTTTCATCAAGCAATACGATCTTTCTCCCAGTCATCCAAATCATCTTCAGTGGGTAATTTATGGTCAAAGCTTGGGTCAGCATTGCTCATTCTTGGCTCTCTCGCCATTTTATCATCTAGAACCGGGGTTCCCAAACTGGGGTTCGCGAACCCTTGGGGGTTCGTTTCACTTGATAAAAAACTAAAAAAATTATCAGGGGTTCGCCTAAGGCTGAAAATTTTCAAGGGGTACTGGTGAAAAAAAGGTTTGGAACCTCTGATCTAGAATATCTAGATCATCGTTTACGTCTTTATTTTATTGGGAATCATTAAAGTTTACCGGTAAAAATCCAGCTAGAACAGCGGTTCTCAAACTGGGGTCTACTGTCCCCTAGGGGACCGTGAAGGGATTTCAAGGGGACTGCGAAGGCGCCACAATGTAACTGCTAGACCCGTTCTGTTGTTCAACCAATTATAGCTCCGTCCATTTATTAGCACACATACGGAAGTGCTTTCATTTGTAGAATGTTATGAGAATAAAAATTAAATATACTGTAAATCAAGAAATTTACGGCGGATTTGAATTTACGTGAATAGCGGATTTAACAAAGTTCACAAAGTTTTATTTTTCGAGCAAACATATGTGTTATATATATTATATGAAAGCGTGGTATTTGTTTTTTTCTGCAGTTTTTGTTGCTAATTTATATATTATTTATTATGAGAAACATATGCAATTGTTACAGTGTCTCTGTTTGTTTGTGCACATGCTTACTTGTATGAGTAGAATCATCTTATATTATATGTCTGAAGAAAACATGTGTTTCTATATTAGTAATTATTTTTCACGAGGAGTGGGTACTTATATTGTTTTCTTACTCTTCTTGTATTATTCATTGTAAGTTTTATTTTGAGTACGTTTTAAAATATTGAGTAAAGTATGTATTCAGACAGTAATTTTTCTAAAAATATTAAATATAAAAAAACTACAATTTTCAAAACAGATTTCCAGTGATTTTATACTACAACCGTATGCCATTTGAACTCCTTTTCTTTTTATTACATCTCTGTTTATTTTCCACCCTATTCTGACTATTATATAGAATATTTTTTCCTTAATATTTTATCTAAACTTAACTCTGAAAAAGTTTTGATAATTGGCGATACTAATGATCGACACTTTTTGTGGGACGTTAAATCTAATTCAAGAGGTGAGTCTTTATTCAAAAAAAATGCTTGAATTCAATCTCCAGCTTATTGATAATAACAAAAAACCAACATTCTCTTGCTTAAGATATGAAAAATACTTGGAATCTCACATTGATCTTTGCTTATCCTCACATTGTATGTCAAACTTTATTCATTTGTGGTAAATTCTAGATGAGGCATCCCTTTCGGACCATCTCTATATTGAATTGATCTTAAGTTCCGAAATCGAGTTTTCAAATAAAAACGAAAATTTCGTTTTTCTTAGTCTTGACAAACAAAAAATTTCTTTGACTCTTTGCAATATAACATTGACAGTTTCGATAGCTTGAAAAATGAGCCTCAAACACCCCTGGAAATTGATATATATGCAAATAGTTTGAATAAATGTATAAGCAAAGCATTGCCTGATTCAAAGTTTGTAAGTGCAACAAAGATTTTTGGAATCCTTATTTACACAATTTAAGGGGGTATGCCTATAGAAAGTCTAAGAAATCTAGATCAAACGAAGACTTTCGTATCTTTCAAAAAATTAAGAACTTTTATAGGAAAAAAATCATACAATCAATTCATCTTTTATCTCCTTTACAACATTCCCTTCGGAACGTCGTTTCTACATGACCAAACCAACGTAATATATTCTCTTCTAAATGCACTTCTATATCGTCAATTCCAGTTTTCTTTCTCAACACATTGTTGGCAATCCTATCTTTCAGCGTCTTTCCGCACATCATCCTAATCATTCTCATCTCAGTTGTTTGTAGCCTTCTCGTGTCAGCCTTCTTCATCACCCAGCATTCAGAACCGTAACAAATCGTACTTCTAACACAAACTTTATACAGCCTTGCTTTTAGTTCATCAGATAAAAAATTCAACAAATTTTACAAATGCACACGCCTCATATTTTAGAAGTGCTAATGCAGCTGTTATCAAAAACGATTCAACAAACAAAAGAAAAAAATATAATAAAATAAGTGATAAGGAAAAGTTAAAGTTGATAACAATGTTTTTTTATAAAAGTATAAAATAACTTTAGTTATCAGTAGTATGATAACAGCTTTACGAATTTATAAAAAGTTTTAGATTGATATTTTTGCGAGTTTCGCGTAAATAAGAATATTGTGAAAATTACTTGATTTATAGTATTTAAATATAAAAATTAAATGCGGACACTTTAAAAGGTTATTAAAAATAATTAAGCTTTTTGATGCATTATTAGCATCATCTTCAGGTTATAAAAATAAAAATCATTCACTATAAAAATGAAAATCATCTTTATAACCTGAAGATGATGCTAATAATGGAACGAAAAGCTTAGTTATCTTTAATAAAATTTCAAAGTATCCACATCAAAATTTTTAATTGAATATATTTAATTTTTTTTAGACAGAAGTGTTAACTTAATTACAATCAGATTCGTTTTGTGGCAATAGTTAGTTTACTCTCAGTGCTCACGGTTGCTTTTCATTGCTTTTTATAATTAAATTTTTTTTCCATTCCAGATTTATAATTGCCCAAAAAAGATGATATATGATGACTCATATTTGAAATTAGGTTTCACCGTGATAAAATCTAGTGGAGAAGATAAACCACAATGTCTCTTGTGTTCTGAGGTGTTGGACTATACCTGTTTCCAAAAAACCCCATAACATTGAAGAGTTAATATTACCTTGCTGCAAAGATATCATATCAAATGTGGTCGGAAGTCCTAATCTCGAAAAATTAAAGCATGTGTCTTTGTCAAACGATATTGTTAGAAGGCGAATAGCGAAAATGTCTGATTGACGCAGGTGGTCTTAAAGATTAAGAATTCGACTTTCAACTTTTTTGCGATCTAGCTTGATGAAACTACAGATGTCGCTAACTTAGCCCAACTTTGCGTCTATCTGCGATATATACATGACAAGAACCTAGAAGACGAATTTTTGTTTAAACTCTAAGCACTAGAATATCTGCAATAGAAATATTTAACAAAGTAGACAGGTTTTTTAAGGTGCATGGTATCAAATGGGAACATGCCGTTGGAGTGTATACTTATGGTGCTCCAGCAATACTTGGTTGCCGTTCCAGTTTTCAAGCTTTGGTTAAGCAAAAATCCATTGATATCATTGGTACACACTGTACTATTCATTGCCAAGCCTTCGTAATGAAAACTGTGCCTGATGAGTTGAACAACGTTCTCAGTGAGATGATTAGAGCCGTTAACTTCATTAAAACAAATACACTCAATTCTCGTTTATTTTCTGAGTTATGCAAAGAAAGTGATTTCGATTTTGAAACACTCTTGTTGCACTCACAAGTTAGATGGCTTTCCAAAGAAAAAGTTTTGAAGAGGGTTTTCACACTACGTGAAGAAATGCAGCAATTTTTAAGATGTCAAGCCAGACCTCCACACAAAATTCTGAGATGTCCGCTTTCTTGTATCCCTGCCATTTTTGGTGGATATATTTGAAGTTTTGAATTTCATCAATTTGGCACTGCAAGGAAAATGAAGCTTGAATTATGGCATTCAAAATTAGAGAAGAAAAATTTTGCTCTCAAAAGAAATCTTTTAATCTCTACATGAGAGTTGCACTCTTCAAAACAAAGCTAAATCTAGAACAGATTGAGGCAAAGCAAATGCACCCATCACATAGAATGTACTTTTGATGTTTAAGATTGCCAGTTTCTCAATGAATAATTGATTTCCAAAAAATATTTTAGTTTGAAAAGTTATTGGTTGCCATTTTTTGAATAAATATATTTTGGGTTGTGATTTTTTGAATAAATATTTTTTGGGTTGCCATTTTTTGAATAAATATTTTTTAGGTTATCATTTTTAAATGATTATTTGTTTGCCAACATGTTTTGTTTCAGTAGCCTATATGTTACTTGTGGTTTTTATAAAAGGGTTCATCTAAAATATTATAAAAAGACCGCCATGCAAAAAACTTTAAATAGTTTGAGAACAACTGAGCTAGAGTAAAACATTTCTTAATAGTGCTCTCCTTGATAATCCCAAGCTCTAGATTTGCTAAAATTATACTTTTCAGAAAGCTGTCTTTATGATAGCTTGGGTACAGTATCATTGTCTTTATCAAAATACTTTATCACTAAGTGATAATTTTAGACGTTGGCGTTCTGTAAGAAGAGACATGTTTGACAAAATTACAAATAACTTGTTGTTTTCGGAGATTGTTTTGACTAAGAAAAATGTTTGAAGTAAGCTCAAGCGTTTTTAATTAATTGGCAGTTAACTATTTGTGTGAATGACTTTTTACTCGCTTTTAAGTTTATGAATGTTACATACTCTCTATATAATTGTTGTGTTGTGTCTACAGGCAGCAGATAAAGGGGCGGGGTGCACAAGGGGCTGAGCCTTCCCTGGGATTTATTTTACCACCCCACCCCCGGAACTCTCTTTCCTATAGTCCATGAACCAATAAAATCAATCTTGCCCCTCCCTTGTACTTAGAGTCTGGCGAATGGACTGTGTGTCTATGAATGTTATAATCATTTTAAGTGTGTGATGAAGCTAACTTCTTACGTTTTATTGCCTCAGACAACTTTCATTTACCATTTCATTGGGTGATTCATTTATAGTATAAATGATACAATTAGCATTAATCATAGTTATCACAACTAGTTTCATTTCGAATTCACATAATGTATTTATGGACTCAAAATATTGGAGTAACAAAAACATCTCAACAAAATGGAATTAGTGAAAAAACACTAATTGATTGTTTTTCATTTTCTAGAGAAGTTTGAAAAATATATTTTGAGAATAATCCTATTAAACTTGGAGGACCTGGCTGCACAATACAAATCGATGAGTCTGTTTTTCTCACAAACCAAAATATCATCGTGGAAGAGCTGCTGAAAAACAAATTTGGGTATTTGGTTTAGTTGATACTTCTTTTTCTCCTGCACTTGGATATATGGAAATCGTTCAAGATAGAAGTGCAAAGACATTACTTCCTATAATTGAGAAAGTGGTTCGACCTCGATCCGTTATACATAGTAATCAATGGCGAGCTTATGTTAATGTGGAAAGATTAGGATTTCGGCATATGACAGTAAATCATACTTTGAATTTTGTAAATAAAGAAAATGGCTTCCACACTCAAAACATAGAATCATAATGGAATTTGGAATAAACAAAAAGCAAATATAAAAAAAATGAACGGATGTAAAAGAAATTTTCTAGAGTCTTATCTTCAAGAATTTTTAAAAGTAATTCAAGTATTTCAAGAAGTACTAATGAATTTTTAAATAAACAATAATATTTAAAAATGACCCGTAATATACGGCCAAAATTCATTTCTATCTTTTGTGGTGTTTATACTACTATGGGAACTCACCAGTACTGGGCCTAAGTATTTGGCAAAAAACCAACCATTGACAAAATAAGAAACTTTCCGATTTTTAAAAGTGATGATGGTCAAAATGTATATTGTCATAGAATGAACTTTTTGTTAAAATTATAGGATATTTCTGTTTATAGATGGGCGAAAAAGCAGCAGAATAAAAAGTTAAGCAATCTCAAAGTTTTTGGTTATACTAATGAGATCAGGATCGTAGAGATAGAATCATTTCAAGTGGTATGAAACAAAACAAACAAATTAACAGCAATTACAGAAAAAGTTATTATCTCATTTAAAGCGCATCTAAAAAAATTAAGCTTTAGTACTTACGATTTTGATCGTGTTTCTTACAGATCATCTCTTTAAATTGTTATATTTTAAAGTTCAACAGTAAGAAAATTCTACTAGAGAGATATAAATTAGAAACGCTTAAGTAAAAGTGAGAATCAAATCATGCTATAAAAATAATTTGTATTAATAAGATAAATCAGAACATTAAAACATATACTATAAAATAAAAAGGTAAAATAAGGCCAAATCCTACTGGTTTGAATACGTGAAATACAAGGAAGATGTTCTGTATTCGAGGTATTTAAGAATTCATCACTAATATTCGAAAACGTGTTAGTTGAACATTCAATGATTTGGCATCCTTACACCTGCCTAAAAATTATTTTCTTTTTGAAACAGGATATAAATAAATCAACTAAGTCAATTGAAGCGTAAAACATTCTTTTACACAAAGTCGCATTCGTAAAGAAAAATTGTGTAGTACGACTAAATAAGCACAAAGCTTCAAAGGAGCTTTCTATTTAAAGCTCACGCTAATGCCTTAAAACATGATTCAATATTTGCAAACGATGCAGTTCGGAAGATATAGTCACATATTACTACAATTAAAAGCGAGCCAAATAATTTTATTTAATTATTTTTGATATATAAGTCATACTTATTTTTCATTTGTTAATTTATTCAATAAATGTTCGCACAAAAGAAAATATATATATTCTTTTCAATAATAAGGAAATTCTTAACATCAAGAATATTCAGCTCTCATTTTAAACAAAGATGTGTCTATTTTATAGATATTCTACAAGGATAACTAAAAAGGAAAGCATACCACCAACTCTTGCACACGAGTCCACAATGAGGTTGTTTAGGAAATTTTGCGTATTCGTTTCCTGATTTGAGTTGAAAAGGCCAAAGAGAAAGGATTTTGCATTCTAATATATAAAAATAATGTACAGATTTTTATAAAAAATAAAATGCATTTAAGATATTATAATTCTGATTCTTCCCACACTTAATTACTTTTTCCCCTATTCAATTTTAGAAGCATCTATTTATTTATAAAAAAAATTGCACCATTATTACTACCACGAGTAGTGATAGGAAGAATTTTTGTCAAAATCGCAAGGAGAAAAATTACTGACTTTGGGAATTTTTTATTCCGATTCCTCGAAATGAATAAGGGGGCTCTGGAAGGTTGAATAAATATGGCTGATGAGAATTTAAAATCTCAATAAATGGGATTGTACAAAATTTTCGTATCGTCGCATCATTAATGGCGAGTGATTAAAAATATAATTTCATATATTAGTCAATAAAATTTTTAGTACTAGACTTATTTCTTTTCAATCCTGCTATATGTAAAACATGCATGCAAATATTATAAAAAAAATAATATAAATATACATTTGTTGATATAAAAACCATGTTCATTACAAAATTCGTCGTTCCAGCTAAATTCTAGATCGCCTTAAGAGCAATAAGAATGCACATAGCGAAGCAAGTAACTCAAGTCGAATTAGCTTGTTTGCAATTGTCACAGCATCACTATCTTCTAACTCAACAAGAGAAAAAATCGCTCGTATATAATAGAATTCTTAACATAGCATAAACAAATTGATAATTCTTCATCCCGCTATTGTTTTTAAACCCACCTATGAGGATTCATTACGTTCCTACTTATATTTCGTCTTTAATCACTTGAATAACGCTTTGAAGTAGAACTCCTATAAATCTTCACACGATCGTGAGGACAAATATTTTGGAGATTTTAGCTTGAAATTCTTTGAAAGTACGATTTATAGAAAATACGAGTTGATAAATTAATCCCATCCACCACAGTTTGATCAAAAAGTAGTTTCATGTCCGTTATAAAACATCTCATATTTTGAAAAAATATATGATACTGTAACAAAATTTCCAAATAGTTACGGTTTTGGACCAAAATAGAATCAATACACTTGATTTTATTTGTTTTTGACTTTTCGATCCAACCATGGAGAGAAGTGATCACTATTCATCGCATGATTATAAAGCATTTATAACTTTTTATTGCTTTTTGCCAGTTATTGAAACTGATGGTCACAAATGGCTTTTCAGATTTGGATGTTCTAGTACTACTGAAACAACTTTATGCGTAATAAAAAGCATTATCGCTAGATATGTTATACTCTAACCAAATCAAGGTTTTATACCACGATTCTAAAAACGATCACTTTTATACAGATTTTATACGTATAGAAACGCTTGCGTTGAAGACCCATGGTAATCTCAGATTTCGTTTACCCGAAAACCGCCCTATCAAATTCAAGATTGATAATAACAAATTTTCGAATAGTTTTCTCTCCCGTTACTCTGATATTCACACTCCGAAACCAAGACTATATCATCTCCAGCAAACCAAATGCTCCACGCCTGTCTGTATAATTTGTTAATACAACAGAATGATCATGTGATCGTATTTTAATACACTTCAATAACAACATAAGTATAACAAAAAGTAGGCGTTAAGACAAAAAAAAATAATTTTTACAAAATTTAACATACCTATCACGTAGGGTTAAATAAAACCATTAATATCTATAAAAATAATTTTTAGCTTTCTTAAAAATAGGCGTATCGCAAATAGTAAGTTGGTCATTATCTAGTTTCTGATGAAAACAATTTTAATAAAAAAAAGAAAAATCAATAAAAATAAAAAGAATTATAAAATACATTAAAGTTCATTTTTGATGTGTGAAAATTTATATAACAATTTACATATAGACTAACTTAGCAGTTGGCGCACATTTAGAGTAGTTTATGACACATTCAACACTTACTTAAGTCTTTTTTTATTTTCAATAGCACAAGCACAACGCCTAAATTGACCTCTTTTTTTTTTTACAAAGTGCGAGGTTCATAGTTGAGAGAGTGATTTATTTCGTTTTGGACTGCTACGAAATTAAATCAACAAGATATCTTCTAAATGCTAATTGGTCAAATTTATCTCCTGGTATCAGCTGATATAAACTCCGTACTGGATTTATTGTCATGCCAATTAAGTGTGTAAATATTCGCCAATACCATTTTTACCACATTTACAATAACGTTATTAAGATCTTTTCGATGCACTAAACCCATCACTGTTATAAATATAACGCTCCATTACACTAATTCTTTTTTCTATTGAAGATAGGAAAAAGATCTCTCCCATGGACCCTAGGATGCGCGTTACAGGTTGCAATAATAGTACAGTCAATGTTTTATATAAAATGAGTATATTGAAAGTTTTGCAAATAAAAATTTATCCTTTGAATTAATTGTCATTTTTAAAGCTTATCCCATCCAAATTTTATAGATAAACAGTGAAAATTAAGAAAAAATAAATCAGCAAAAACTGCCTTTGCAATTAACAAGCATTTGAATTTATTAGGTCACATTTACTGCCCATAATTTATTGAAAACACAAAGAATCTTGAAGATGGTGAAATTTCACACACATTAATAAATCTAGCGAAACTTATTCTTTGTAATCGATTATTCGGCCATAATGTTCACAGCAAACCTTATTTACGCAATTTTTTTTCCAAAAAACTCTTATTTCAACAAATTTGTTTATTATACTATATTCTAGTTATTAACTTCACTCTTTTTTTTTAAACTGAAAAAGTTAGCCCCAAAGATTTCTTTTAAAAAGTTCCAGGAGACATTGCCTAAATTAGTGCTTTTTTGTTGCAAACTTTCCAAAAAATTGAAATGCCCTAGAATCATTATGGTATGCAATTTGCTGAAGATGAAACAGTTATTTAAACTTCAATGTTTTCATAGGTGTGAAAGTTTGGATCATATGAAGAACAACCATCCCAAAAAATATTTTAGTAGCAAGTGAAGAACAACCACCCCACATCACCCTTCTGAAGAACAGAGTATTTTTAGTAAAAAATTAAGAAAAATTTTAAGAAAAATCTATTTAGTAAATATAATTAAAATCAAAATTTACATTTATTTTCATATAGGAAATTGTTGTGTTCACATAAACTGAAAAAAGGGTTTGGAAAACCTTTCTCGCCCAAAATATTCTTGAAGATAAAATATTTTAGAAAATCTCTTCTGCATCCGTTCATTCTTTTTATATTTGCTTTTTGTTTGTTTCAATAAGATTCTGTTTTGAGTGTTAACTCCAATTTTTTTATTCACAAAATTCAAAGTATGATTTACTGTCATATGTGTAAATCTTATAATCTTTCCACAACATAAGCTCGCCATTGATCACTATGTATAACGGATCCAGGTCGAACCACTTTCTCAATTATAGGAAGTAATGTCTTTCACTTCTATCTTGAACAATTTCCATGTATCCAATTGCAGGAGAAAAAATTATCCATTATACAATACACATTTTGAAGATTAATAAATCAAAACTCAACTGAAGAATTGCCACCCTAAAAATTTATATTCTGAAGAATAGTTATAGTGGTGGTTCTTCATATGATGCGAAAGTTTTTTAAATAATATTAAATGTTATCTATATTGAATAAAGCCAGTTTCTTAGCGGATAATGCTATATAGAGTAAGTTTTTATATTTTGCAACTTTCCGAATATTATACTTAATACCAGTTTTTAGACTATATCAACTATATCTTTTTTTTCAACTCAGTCTTAGTCTCCAAAATGGCTGACGTTGGTAAAGTTTTATATCATATTTAATTATTTTAAATCTGATTTGTTAACTTTGCAGATTTAAATCTTTTATTTTTTTTATATTTATCTAATTAATTTTGTTTATAATTTTATATTTGAATGCTCTTTTTTTTTATCAATTTTTCTCTGATCGCTTTTGATGAACATCTACTGCTCATATCACTTTATCTTATCTATACAGCACTCACCTCATTCCCACAACAAAAAAATAAAAAGCCTACTCAAGATAAAAAAATTTTTATCCCACCAGTCAGCGCCAGAAATAAATAAACGAAAAAAGACATTTTACTTCTGCTCACCTCTTCTTTTCAACTCCTTACCCAGATCCTTAAGAAATATCTCATCCTACTCCAAATTTAAAAACGACCTTTTTATCCATCTACTCAAAGAGCCCACTCACTAAATCACTGTTCATAAGTATCAGTTCTACTCTCTTTATCATATATTACTATTATTTTTTAACATATAAATATACTTACTCTTTTCTCACTTTCCTTTCGTTGTATTTACTTAAGTGATTCTCTCACTACAAACTTTTGTTTGATCCCAATAAAATTGATTTGATATCATATTTATAAAAAATGTTTTACAAATCTCTTATATTATTACTTTTCAGTTGAAAAGTCAATACCTCAAGAATAGAAGTCTCCTTTTTTTAGAAAATGAGCTAACAAAATGAGATCATCTAAAATAAAATAGCCTCATTCCATGCCAACATGTGTTAAAAATATTAATAAATATAAATAATGGTTATATCTAAATATACTTTTAAAATATAAAAAGAATAAAAGCCATTCGATATTTTCTATTATAAACTTATAAAAGTTAACTCTTAAAGTACAAAACAAAAATCTAATTCCGTAAATAATGTAAAAGAATAGGGGCGGATCTAGAAATTGGCATTAGGGCGGATTTTAATAAACTAGAACTCAAATTTCAAACATATAAATTTAAGCTTTATCAAAATTTTTAAAACAAAAGGAAGAATGAGAGCATTAAAACTATCCTCATTCATTGAACTGCAAAGTGAATTGATGTGGTAAAACTTGATGTGTTTAAATAATAAATTTACAAAAAAAATTAGATAATATAAAAGTAATAAGTGTCACACTTAACTACTATTGAAACATAAAAAACTTTTTAGGGCTTCTCACTTTAGAGAAAGATTGAATGTATAAAACGAGTTGCAGAAATCATTATAATAATATTTGAGTTCTACGAAAAGAATTAGATCAAGAAAAATTTTCAAGCAATTGGCAATGCAATTTTAGGGGGGGGGGGCGTACGACGATTTCGCCCCCTTTAAATCAGCCCGTGAAGAATAAAAAAATAGTAAGTAAAGATACTAATAAATAGGAATTATACAAAATTATTACTTTCAAAACGCGAGAAGTCAAATCCATTTTGGGTTTCGATTTTCAAACATATATATAGTGGTGCAGATATAGGTTTTTCTAAAGAATAAAGATTATAAAATCATTTTAATCATGATATTCTAACAAGACGTTATAGATGTAGAAGAAATTCGATGCAGGCTTTTCAAATAATTGTGATGATAGTGGTTGATAGCGAACACTCGCCATAATGTACGATTTACTGCTACTAAGTACTATGGTAGGAAGAAACATCATTTTTATGTTAACTAAATGTGAATTGCGCGCAAGGAAAGTGTACTGAAGCAAGAAGCAAATAATGAGGAGATGGATGAAGTGTATTATACTCATAACAATAGGAGTAACACACATATATCATCATCGTCAACTAAGTGTAAACAAAGAATTTCTACACATCCACAAAATTTATAGAGTTTATAATTTATACCAAGTGACAAGCTATTCAGATTATCTTCACATTTAACTTAAAAACTGAAATAATTAGTAAAAAATTTCATAGAAAGTTATATTTAGTAGAAGGAAAGGGAGTGGGGGTAGGGAGGTCTGTGTTACTTTTTGCAAAGTTGTTTTCACGGCAAATGATTTTACTTTACCAGACTTATGTAACGAAGATATTGTAAATAAGGGCACTCAGCAGCCAGCACTTTACAAAAGAAATAAGGAAACGTGCATGGAATATATTGAGGTTGCGAACGTAGGCGATGATCCTACTTATATACCTAACATGGATAAATGGTAAAACTCGGACTAATTTTTTAATATAAATTTCGGTTTTATCTTTTAATACTATGAATAAAATCAAACTTCGCCTTTCACACTGAAAATAGGTATACTTACTCTAAAGATTATAGGTTATATAGAATATAATTATCTGTCGGTAAGGCATCAAAGGGATGAAAAAATTTCCAAGATAAATAGTACTTTGTTTGCTATTAACATTTATTTAGTAGCAGGCACGTATTCAACAAGGAAGCTCAACCTCCTTCCCACAAGACAGAATTTAAAATATTATTAAATTATATTTATTTTTTTCAATAAGCGTATTTCAAAAATTTACTTATGTTATATGGTAAAAATTGCCCCATATCCAATAAGACTTATCCTCAATTCTGATAATAGCATTCTCCCCTAGTAAGACTCTAGTAAAGTAGAGTTCTCTTCTCTCATTCAAGCTCTCGTTAGCTCCCCTATCTCATTCTGCTCTCTTCTCTCCAGTGACGTAGCTAGGCTGGGGCATAAGGGGCCGTGCCCCCCCCCCCCCCATGTACCTCATGGTGCCCCCATGCACCTTATGCGATATCAGTTTTCGAAAATTTCCCAAATGAAAGGATCAAGAAAGTATAAAAAATGTTGCTAAAATTTTTTAAGTTTTTAAATTGTGACCCCCCTCCCCCCCCTCCTATCAACTTTTTTCTGGCTACGCCACTGCTTCTCTCTAATTTGTGTTTAGACTTTAGAGTTTAATTAAAAATAATTTTATTTTATCTCATTAGAAACTAGTTTTTAGCGAAATATAAGTTCAATATTTTCAGAACCTTTTTTCATGATAGCAAATTTCAGCTATTCAAATTAATCACAGAGATTTTTGGTAAAAATTAAGTTCCATCAATACACCAAACATTTTGCAAAAATGAAAATTTATGTTTTTAAATGAGAAAAATAGTTTTCAATCGTTACAATTTTATATCAATGAATATTGTCAGATTTGCGTTAAAAAATTTTTCAACAAAGGTCACTTAATCTCTATCAGTACGTTTGTTACATTTTTTAATAGCTATTTGGGAATTAATATTTTGACTAGCTATTCAGTTTAAAAGCAAAAATACTCTATTTGAGCAGAGATATTTTTTATATTGTTCGATTGTTAAATTTTGTAAGTAACACTGTACATAATTAATTAAATCATTTTTTTTAAGAAAATTTGTTGATTATTATAATATCGAAACAAAATGTTTCAGTTATTAAAAATGTACTTGATCTATTTATGACAGCTGTCAGAATTTTATTTGTAAACAGAAATAATTAAAAAACCACAATGATTTTCTTGTTCTCGTATACTATGATTTATGTTAGTTTAAATAGTTTTTATATGATTTTGTGTTTTTAGACATAATTTTATGAAAAGCCATTAACTACCGTTTTTGTATACTATGATTCCTTACAAAATGTAAAAAATACAAGCGTTACCAAATCACCTTATAGACAGGGCCCGCGCACCCTATTTATTTTGGGGGCTCGAGCCCCCCACCCATTTTTGATCTGAGCCCCATCCACCCCTCGCCCCCACTCAATTTTTCAAGCTTAAATAAGTTTTAAATGAATTACATCCGATAAGGTGCGCTTATGAAGAAGTCTTTTCTTTGTACATTGGTAGTTTCAATAAATATATTATAAAATTGTCTAAGTATTTTTTGAGTATCAAGCTGCTCTAACAATAGGAATCAGTACTGCATCCTGTGAGAGAAGTTTTTCGACCCTTAAAAGAGTTTTCGAACTATTTCAACGAAAAGTCAAGAAGGCTGAATGTTTGACATGTAAATTGCTTTATTACTCTAAAAATGATAAATTGTTAATAAAATGATTTTCTTCTTTCACTTTTGTTTTATAATAGTTAATTATACTCCTCAATCCTCATCACCTTCTTTAGCTCTTGTTTCCGATGTTAATCGAATTTGCTTCTAGAAAGGAAAATTTTAGTGTGTATTTTCATAATGTATAGTTTCAGCCCCTTTGAAACCCCGCCCAATTTTGGTTAGCGAGGGCTCTGCCTATGTGGGTTAGCTAATTTAACGTTGGCTTTTGCTGCTTATAAGAACTTTAAAATATCAAATAAACTCTCATTCTTTATGCCTCTTATTATTTTGAAATTATTCTGAGAACAGACAGTTTCATTTAAAAATAGTGAAAATTGCTTTATTAGTTTATTTTGTCTCCTTTCTCTCTTATGTTAATTATGTAGCAAATTTTCCAATTTTGAGTAAAAGGTAAGGTAAAGGTACCGTGGGTGTGTTTTCATTGACAAGGCACTGATGTACCCCTTATGTCAAACTATGAACAAATTGGTATCGATGAAAAATCGAATCCAGAGGCTTCCGTGGTGAGTCAATCATCTCAACCAACCTGCCATGCACCCATAGAGTATGTTGTAGGGGATACGTCAAATTAGTTTTCAAAAAACTTAAGTTATGTCGTAAAATTTTTAGTTTTTGTTGAAGCTCTATAACTTTTTCTGATAGACTTTTTTCCTTAAAAGTTATTATAAAGGGCAAATCATTGCAAAATGTTAAAAATTATTTTACTTTTTGTGGGGGTTAATTTGTTTTACTCTGGTAGTCAAACCCTGACGTTCACTTAATATTGCGGGTCCTCCATCCGAGCACACAATGTATCACTGATCCCATTTTTCTTTGATGAAACTATCAAACTAGTTGTCTCTAGTGATTTACAGAACAGAAAGTTTTCTTCAATGTACTCTTCCCTTGGTACCACGCATATACCCAAACTTGAGCATCGTCACAGACGTCAGTTGACTCATACAACTGTAATCTAAATTTTTCACTCTCTTTGATTACAGCTACTACCTGTTCTTAATGTTTGGCGAAATCTATTGAATTCTTCTTTTGATCGTGTTATCGAAATAGTTTCAATTTTTCACTGCAGCATCTCCAAGAATGGTACAGTACAAACCATAACAAGGGCTGCTATCGTTACCAACTTTTCTACAATTGTGTGTGGCTGCATCCACTTAGCAATTTTTTTACAACAAGATAGGATGCAAGTGTTGGTTGTTGAACAGAATACACTCCCTTTTGCATAGAGTTGTCTAACCACTGACGTTTCAGTTCTTCTTCTTTCCCCTAGATCTTTCTCTGTCAGAGTTGGGTGTTTTCCCAGGAGATGGTGCTTGAGATTATTTTCTTTAAGCGACTCGTGGCTGACCACCTTCTAACATACAACACATTGTGATTTTTCGGTTCCATTATCAATCAGACACGTAAACCCAATGATAAGAAATTCTTCTTTGTACACCCGTTTTCTGGACATGACTAAATAATCTGAAATTAAATATAAATTAAATTACTACCCCCCCCCCCCCCCCCTTTGCGCACAAACTCCCATCCATGAGGTTGGTGTGCATAGCACACTCATAAACATATATATACACACATCGATAAATTATATAAAAGATATTAAAAAAACTTACGAAAAATTACAATGAAGAAAGATAGAATTCATTTAAAAATGAAAATAGCGTATATACTATTTGTTAAGATTGTAGAGAAAAGCACGAAGATAATAAATCAATGGTTATCTGACAGCTTTTTTCTTCTCTCTACGTCTATCTTTAAAAGATAGGAAAATTAAAATTGATGTCAGGGGCGCACATCCGGGGGAGGGGGGCGAGGGTGGCGACCGACCCCCCCCCCCATGTTTTTTCAGGGGGGGCGAAAATGACCTTCGCCCCCCAATAATTTTCTATAAGTAAGAGTTGCTGCTTGTTTATAAAACATGTATGATGATCGCTAGAAGGAATGCAGACTTTCGTATCAATCAAACATCATGCCAAGCTGCTCTGAAATTCCTATCGAACATATTTTACAGACGATGCGTGAGAACTATATAATAATAATCCATTGCTTCAATATGCACACATGTCACAGAGCAAACACATGTTGATGATCCACTAGATTTTCTCATCTTCTGTCACAGTGATTCTATTTCTCTTTATGTCTCCTTTGTTTTTCTCTTCCGCTTTCTCTGCTAAAACTCAATCATTCACTCAAGCTCTCTTCTTTCATTCAAGCCCTCTTCTCTTGTTAAGCTCTCCTATCTCATTCAGATCTCTTCTCTCCAGTGACGTAGCTAGGCTGGGTCATGAGGGCCCTTGCCCACACTCCTACGTACCGCATGGTGCCCCCATGCATCTTATGCGATATCAGTTTATGAAAATTTCTACAATGAAAGGATCAAGAAGGTAAAGTTACATTTTGTAACATTTGAAAACTTTAATTTTTTCAAGTCAAGAAATTTTTTTCAATAGTTATTTGGAAATGAATATTTTGACTATCTATTCAGTTTAAAAGCAAGAATGCTCTATTTGCTTAATATTTGAGCAGAGATATTTTTTATAATGTTCGATTGTTAAATTTTATAAGTAACACTGTACACATATAATTAATTAAATCTTTTTTTTTTAAGAAAATTTGTTGATTATTATAATAAAAATATAATATCGAAACAAAATTTCCAAAAAGTTTCAGTTGTTTAAAATGTGCTTGATCTATTTATGACAGCTGTCAGAATTTTATTTGTAGACAAATTTTCAAAAAACGCAATGATTTTCTTTTCTCGTATACTTTGATTTATGTTAGTTTGGTCCTCGGACATTTCGCCCCATTATTTTCATAAGACAGTTCGTCCCATGGACAAATTCGCCCATTATTTTCATAAGACAGTTCGTCCCATGGACAATTCGCCCCATTATTTTCATAAGACAGTTCGTCCCATGGACAATTCGCCCCATTATTTTCATAAGACAGTTCGTCCCATGGAAAATTCGCCCCATTATTTTCATAAGACATTTTGTTTCATGGACAATTCGCCCCGTTATTTTCATAAGACATTTTGTCTCATGGACAATTTTAAAAAATTTAGAGATAAAATAATTAATTTGAAATAATTTAATAGAGATAAAATAAAAAATATAAAATTTTTTAATAATTTTACACATAATAAGCAAAGATGGATGAAACAAAAGCCTATGAGACGTCTATGGGGCGAAATGTCTTTTGACCATTAGTTTAAATAATTTTTTAATTATAAGGGTTAGCTACTTAAACGTTGGCTTTTGCTGCTAATAAAAACTTGAAAATATCAAATAAACTCTAATTCTTTATGCCTCCTATTATTTTGAAATTATTCTAAGAACAGACGGTTCCATTTTAAAATAGTGAAAATTGCTTTATTAGTTTATTTTGTTTCCTTTCTCTTTTATCTTAATTATGTAGCAAATTTTCCAATTTTAAGTAAAAGGTAAGGTGCAGCGGGTGTACTTTCATTGACAAGGCACTGATGTACCGCTTATGTCAAACTATGAACAAATTCATATCGATAAGGAATCGAATCCAGAGGCTTCCGTGCTGAGTCCACCATCTCAACCAACCTGTCAAGCCACCCATAGAGTATGCTGTAGGGGATACGTCAAATTAGTTTTTAAAAAACTTAAGTTATGCTCTAAAATTTTTTTGTAGCTCTATAACTTTTTCTGATAGACTTTTTTTCCTTAAAAGTTATTATAAAAGGCAAATCATTGCAAAATGTTAAAAGTTATTTTACTTTTTGTAGCTTCTATCAATTTAGCTTTTAAACTATTTTTGAATGATGCTGAGTAAAATGAAATAATGCGATCTTAATTTTGTTTGCACAATTATAACTTCATTTTATACCCTTGTCCCTGAATCAATCACATTTTTTCATATAAACATCGCAGGGTGTCTAGTATTTTCCTTTAGACTACATTCACTCATATAAAACTATCCAACCTTCAGTTATTTGTTTTCTCTATGAATCAAATATCCATTCATCAATTCCTGTAATGTGCCTGGTAGACTATTTCATTTTTCAAATGAAAAGCCTATTCCACTCCCTAACATTTTTGGATTTTTTTAAACTAGTGTATGTTCGATGGTTGTAGGTAAAAATGCCCCCAATTAAAAAGTAGGAAAAAATGCCCCCTAATTTTTGATTTTCAGGATTTTTTTAATTATATAAATATTTTTATTTGGTACCACGAAAGGCTAAATTTCCAAAATTTCTTAATCTATAGGGTTTTTTTCTTTATAAAGTTCTTGAAACAATAGCAAAGGTGCAGATTTGTGGGAATGTGTTCTTAAAATCAGTTAAAACACAAATTATATTTAGAAAGTGTTCTGATACACACAAAGTCCAAAAATATTTGCTGTTTTATAAATTTTTGTATTTAAAAAATTTTCCTATGCTGAGTTTTTTAGTTTACTTGAAAAGTTAACTCTTTGTTTTTTTACAAAAAAACTTTATTTCACATATCTTTTTTAAAAAAAAAATTTTTTAATTTTAATTAATAATTTTTTGTGTTGGGGCATTTTTTCCTAATTTTAAATTGGGGCATTTTTTTCGGTTGCATTTTTACTGGGGGTTCCTACTTTTTAATTGGCGACATTTTTTCCCGGGCATTTTTTCTAGGCACCATATTCGATATGCAAATTTAATTAAAATATTTTCGTTGGAAGTATAGTATTTAAATTCACCAAATTTGTAAAAAAATATAAAGTAGTCTTATAAATTTAGGTATGCGCTGAATACACTCTATTTTAAACGATTGCTTTAATATTTGGTCTCCCGTTGTATTTCCAGACCACTAATTTTAAAAATTGCAACAAAAAATCCCCCCCCCCCCCCCAATAATTTCGAGGATGTGCGCCCCTGATTGATGTATCATTTTTGTGGGTTTCGCTTCTTCGTACTTTTCTTCATTTATCTTTGTTAAAAATAAATAAGAAATTGTCCACTATCCCTCAACTAATATGTGACTGCATGTATATCCTTAAAAACTCTTAGAATTTAGAGTTGGCAATGTTTTTATTTTGAGATCTTGGCGACCCCAGGGGTTTGTTTGCCAAATTAAATAAATATTGGTGGTTAAGAACCGCATTTATATAATGAATCAAAAATTAATATCTTCACAAATTTTTATTATATTTATTTTTAGGAAAATTTACATCTAAAATTATATGATAAATTTTTGCTAACGGATTATGAGGATTTTACTTTGGAAATATACTTAATTACAGCGCATACGTCCCCTTTAACCCTTTGAGGACCAGTGTGACACCGGTGTAGCAAGAAATGAAAATCGTTTGCTTAAATGTATAAAATCCCATTGAAAAAGAAAGCTGATGATTAGTATTCAAAATTATGTTCCTCGAGAGGTAATATTGTCAGATATTGATAAAAAAAATTGAGAAACGGAAGAAAAATCGTAAAATAAAACACTAACCAAAAATCTTGGGATTATATATTTATAATTATTTCAAAAAAAAATTCAATTAATTTAACCGAAAATATTCATTATTATCTATTCTTAATCTAATTCAATAAAACTTGAAAATACAAGGATTCTTGAATTATTAAAAAAACTCAATATTAATATTTTTAAAAAACATAAATTCTAGCTATAGCATTAATGTTCTGTAATTAATATTAAAAACCAACTTTACTTTTCAATTGTGAAAATCCCATTGTATAGTCTGCTATATAATTCGACCATTTTAGGTAGATTATAGCAGGATTGAAAAGATATAAAAAAATTTAATTTTTCTATTGAGATTTTTGGTTGGATATTAGCACTTTGAGCCCTATGGCTCTATGCTTGCATTATCCTTGAGAAGGTTAAACTTTATTTTTTGATTTTGTTTTTAAGAGTCGGTGGCTTTAAGGATCGAACTCCTTACTTCCAACTGTAAACGAGGTTAAAGAATTATTTATTAATTATTTATTTTTTAAAAATAAAAATATAAATCTCTTTAAAGTTTTAAGTATATATCGTC
This sequence comes from Nectonema munidae, assembly GCA_030549495.1. Lineage (NCBI taxonomy): Eukaryota > Metazoa > Nematomorpha > Nectonematoida > Nectonematidae > Nectonema > Nectonema munidae. The sequence continues at coordinate 123,855 of JAUIRK010000950.1, read as the reverse complement.
AGTGTTAAAGTATGTAAGTAAAGTACTATCGTAATACTTGAGAAGAAATAAAGAATATATTTCTACAAATGCTAATTTAAGAGAAAAAGGTTAAGAAAGCAAATGTTATGGTTTGATGACAAGGGCTAAATAAAATGGGCTAAAGAAAATAGCGTTATGTGTTAGTAGAAAGTATTTCAATGAATTAACGATTAATCATAGAATAAGAAGAAGAAAATTTATTGAAAAAAAAATAAGATTTCACATCACAACATATATGTAAATTCAAGGGAATTGATGAGTTCACAAAAAAATATGCAAAGTATAAACTAATAAAAATTATACGGATCTAAAGGCAAAAAGGCTATGAGGAGGATACTTTATGCTGAAAAAAATATCATATAATATAAATACACTTATAAATTAAGAGGAAAAAATGGAACTATATTTTCAAGAAAACAATTTACCTTTATCTCCTTTTACCTCACTTTTCTCTCTCTTTTTTCTAACCTCAAAACTATGGAAAACAAACCCATACAATCTATACACACGAACACCTCTCCCCCACACCTAAACTATCATGTCCTCAAATTGAATCTTAAAACCCAACAACCTCTCAAATTATCTCTAACCTGTTTAACGACTTCATTTCTCACGCATCACTATCCGCTGAAGACAGCATTAAATTCTACAAACTATAATATGTCACCCTTTTAAACATTGCCTCAAACCTAGAAATTAAACTTATGAGTCTTTCCAATACATATAATTCCAATACTACCAGTTATGTTTCACTGCTGCTACCCAACCAAAGATCATTACTAAGCCATTTACTTTTCGGATACCCAACTTAATCCCTAAACCACGAAAAAAGTTGGACCCAAAACTCTCAATCCATATGATCCCTAAGCAATCAACTAAATCCCCCACCGAAATTATAGATTTTAAAAAATCCATAATCAAAAAAATGGAACCCAAATTAAACCCTTTCATCATAAAAAATAACAGAAGCTATAACGAAGGAACTCTCTATTTTCAATTCTCCTCAACCGCTAAAAAAGAAATTGTTGTTTCTAAATTGAACAAAATAGGTGTCACTACCAACGATATTCCACCTTCATACCCAACTTTTCTACTTCCAAGTATCTCTAAAGAAATACCCCTTGACTCTCTATCACAACTAATTTACGAAAATAACCCTCATATTTACTCCTTAGGCACACTTATATCTTTAAAAAAATAGGAAAAGAAGGTATCTATTCTTACACCATCTCATTTTGCCCTAGTAACTCGATAATAGCCAAATTCGTAATGGAAAAACCCTAAACTTATAGTAGAAAACTTCATTCTAACCTCTAAAATACTAAAACCTAAATTACATCAATGTGAAACCTGCCTCAAATTTAACCACACAACCTTGCAGTGCAAATCAAACTCTCCCCTCTGCGCTCACTGTGGTCAAAGAGATCAATCTATTACCTCTTGTATCTTCAAAGAATACCCTGTACGTCTAAAATGCTCTAATTGCAAACAACAACATTCAGCCCTCTCCCATGCATGCCTCTTTTGACTACAACACCTTACTAACCTAAATGAAAACAACCAAAACTTACTCAAAACTTATGTATGTTAAACATTCTCCACATAAATCTAAACCACACCAAAACAGCTTGGTAGAAGCTCTTTAAAATCCAACATTCTAACTCTTTTGAAAACGAGCCCTACACAAAAAACTCTTCTTTTCCTTCAATTCCTCCAAATTACACTGTACTACAAACCAACTCTTTATTCAGCCTGTATCATCATAAAATCATTTATCCACTTTTCTTTCATTCATCAACACTCGATTCAAGAATAAATATTTGTACTAATATTTAGCGAAAACTTTTATATTAGTTTTATCCTGAGAATAATTTTTCTATGTATATTTAACTTATTCTTTGAATATTTATATTTGTTTTCATCTGTTTGGGTGTATTTGGGTAAAAAGTCTGACCCCTTTTCTTTCATTCATCAACACTCGACTCAAGAATACATATTTATACTAATATTTAGCGAAAACTCCCCTTTTATTTTCTGTTCACTCTACTCTGCCCCTGGTCGTGACTTTTTACCCAAACTCTTTTCAAAATGTAAAAATAATTGAACTATTTGATTATTTTGAAAGATTGGAGCGTTTTTCACATTTATCCCAATTATTTTTCAGCCTACAAAAAACCTACATTTTAAACACCTACAATCCTACAAAAAAACAAACTGAGGATACCTTTTCCTGATAAAGACAGCTTAGAAAAAGCTGAAAATTGGGTAACTTTTTTCTTAGTAACAATTTTTCTAATTACGCGGCTTATAATTGTATGTCCCATTTCTCTGACCATATCCCAATTCTATTATCATTAGATCTGAGAATTCGAATCATTAACAAGAAACCTTTCAATGAAAAACTCGATATAAATTTATTTCAATCTTTAGCTTCAGAAACTGAGTGATTTTTGAATACAGAAGTGGATAATAGTAATCCCGACATTTTACAAATTATTTAACCAAAAATATACGTTTTTTGATAAAAGAATCAACTAAAACATTGAAAATTAATAAGTATAAATACAAATACAAACCTTGGATTAGCTTTGAAATATTAGACATGATTAAAAAACGTGATAGAGTTTATCAGAAATACAAAAAAAATAAAAACTTATCAACGAAAAGCCAATTTATAATTTTGAGAAACAAAATAAAATACAAAATACGGAACTCAAAAGAAAATTATTTCTCTAACAAATTTGCTAAATGCAATTCAATGCAAAAAGTTTGGTACGAAATAAATGAAGTTATTAAAAATAAGAATAAGACTAAAATATGTATAAAAGATGGGTTGAATATACTTGATGATTTTGCAGCAGCTAATAAGTTCAATGAATGTTTCACAAACACAATAAAAAATTACAGTTCAGAATATATTTCTTCTGAAAAAAAATACACCAGGTTTTTTTGAACTCAATCTTAGCACGTATGAAGAAATACTAGTAATTATTGATGAATTCAAAGATAATAATACCGAAGATATATATGGAATATCAATGAAACATAAAATATATAAAATACTATTTAAGCGTCCCTTTATCGTATTCTATTAATCTTGCTTTATAAAATAACATGTTTCCTCAAGTTTTAAAAGTACATAAATTTATACCTATTCATAAAAAAAATGATAAATTATCAATTGAAAATTATAGCCCTATTTCCATAATACCAACACCGTCAAAAATATTTGAAAAGTCTTCTACATACTTCTGGACTCCCTTTTTCACCTCGCTTAAAAAATCCCTAAAAAATTCGCTCAAAACACTTCGTAATAACCATAGCCCTAGCAACATCGAACACTACTTCAATATAAAAATAGATATAAAGAAATAAATTCTGCAAAAAAGAATTTTGGAAAAAATTCAAACCATCCCTTTCAATGCATTTATTTATTTCAATAGTAAACCTTTTTATTGAAATTTATTTATTTCAATAGTAAACCATTCTATAAGCGAACATGTTTCCTCCTTCTAATCCATAAACTCATCCCAAACTTGTCCTCCAGTAAATCTAGGAGAATTAGGCTCGGCTATAAATAGCCTAAATCAAAAATTATCTCCAAGATTTGATCTTATAACCACAAAACATATTATAAAATCCTTCCCTTGATATTCACAATATCTCTTACAATTATATAATAGTTGCCTAAAATTCTCCTTTTTCTCATCTATCTGGAAAACAGGTAAGCTTATTTTACTTCCTAAACCCAACAAAGACTCAGGCCTCATAACCAACTGGCGACCAATCACCATCCTTCCGATATCCTCTGGATTATACTTATAAACCCCCTATTAGAGATATTAGCTAACAATTCAGCCTTCTTTCAATGCTATTCAGATGATCTAACCTTCATCTTTACCTCAAACGGCTCACATTTCAATTAACCCTCAAATTGTCATCCCACCTCAAAAACTTATACCACAAACTATCTTCAACTTTTTTCTCTCTTAGTAAAATTATATCTTATAAATGGGGTCTAAGTATTCAACACTCATCTTTTATATATATAAATAAATCATCCTACCTACGCTTGAGTGGGGCATAGTTTCATGGCGCCTATGATTAAACTACCCCTTATCACTCACTTATCCATATAAAATCCACCGCGTTTGCCTCATCACAATGACCAGAGCCTACAAAACCTCCCCTACTAGAATCTTAGAATTCTTCACGAACTGCCTTCCTCTAACACTTCATCTCAAACAAACTGTTACCAAAAAATATATCATGACATACATCGAACCAAATTCTTATCTTAAGTCCTTCTATTACTATAACCTTCAAATTGCTCTCTCTCAAACTTACTACAAATCCTTACTCCAACCATTTATATTTTCACTCAACAACATTCTGATCCAACCCAAAATCAATCCACTACATTAATTTCATCCTCCCTCACTATTTCCTTTCTTTCTTCACAACTGTTTCATCAAATCCATCGCTAAGCTTCTAATTACGATCCACTCCAATTTTAGCTCAATTTCATTAAGAATATTCCTGGATAGCTCAAAAACCGCAAACAAATCTTGCTTGGCTTTTGCACTCTTCAGAGGCTCTTTTTCTTTCACTTTTTACTCAAAAATGTCTGCCATTGTTCTCTCTCTTCCAATATATACTGGTGAATGCTATGCCCTTGTACATGCTTGCGATTACATAAGACAAAATAAGTTGTCCTTTGAACATTACAACACACTAAACTTTTTTACAGACTCACAAAACATCATCAAAGCCCTAAGCCTCAAACACAACATCGCATTCTTAGCATACACCCTTGTTTCTAAGCTCATCTACTTATCAAATTACTTTGAAATACACCTCTACTGGTGCACAGCTCACTCAAACATTCTAAAAAACACCTATGTAGATAAGCTAGCTAACAAAGTAACTCCAAATACTACTTATATCCCCGTTACCTCATTTTCCCTAGAAGCCTATACACCTCTACTTAGATCAAACACTCAATACCTTGGACAAGAAATCATCCAATCCTCACCTTCTATTTTCTTCCAACATATATACAATCCAAACCAAATTTTGGACATTTGGTCAAAAATGAAATTCTTGTCATCACGACCGCTAATCAGATGTCTATCCGAACACTGCCCCCGCAACTCCTATCTCTACCGCATCAAAAATCACCAAGCAATCTATGTAGATTCAACTGCAATCAACAAGAAACACATCATCATCTTCTATAATTTTAAGTATCTTTTTGTAATTAGGGATATAATCTATAGTTTTTTAAGAAATTTTTTAAGCTGTTATGACTGGTTATAATATTAAATTTTGAAATAATTATTCAATCAGTTTTATGTGATAATCCAGCAGGGCTCCCTACAAGTTATATTATCATAATATTTTATCACTTATCATGCTATATAATTAGAATGATCAAGATCTATACTTAAAATCCAATATTTTCTATTTCTATAAAATTTATATTTAATATTTTTTTAAATTGCTTTATCTCAATTAATAAAATGCTTTGACGAAAAAAATTGCATGATAAATTTTTGAGGAATTCCCTTATAAACAAAATGTAATTCCTTTCTAAATTGATTTGTACTAATTTTTGAATCCTATTTTCAATGTTTCTTATAATAATTCAACTGCAAGATCTTTTTAAATTTTAAAATATCTTATTATAGAGTCAGGATTCTTCTATATTTTCTGCAAATCCGTTATATGGGAATTCCGTTAAAAATATTATTTTTCTCTCAAATAAAAATATCTGCCAACCTTTAATAAAATTGTTTTTATATTATTTGCCTACATTTCAATTAATATATATTATTCTCTTAGTCCCTATTTGATCTTAATTTCCGTCTACACTGTTTCCTAGAAATCAGATCTTGCAGCTCTATCTTTGTGTCTCGTAATAATTGTGCTATTTTTTTTAAAATTTTTGTTGCTTTATTGCACATTTTTCCTCAATCATTCTCTATAATATCTTGACGTTGGGTTATTTTATCGACATTATAGACCTAAATTTTAATCTAATTAAAAAAGTCTATATTTAAATTGAAATTTCTTTGTGAATATGAAATTCTTTGTTTATATTATTAGTAAAATTAAAGGATATTGTAATAGTATATAAATCGAAACTTAATAACTGGTAATATTCTAATCTTACCCCAGAAATTTGATTTCTTCCTAAATAAAAGTATCTAGTAATTAAATATCTCTATCTTTTCTGTAAGATTGCAGCTAATGAAAAATATGTATAATTTAGGATATGTTAAATAGCGTGTCTATTTTTACATTATAACACACCTAAAATATTTAAAGCTCTATTTGGTACTTTCCTGTTTTGGCCCCGCCACCTTAAGGTAATTAAAAAAATGTACTGAACACAAATGTATTAAATCAAGAAAATTTTTCAACAAAAGTATATTGAAAACAAAGAACAAAAAATAATTTTAATCTGTTGGTGGATAAAATGCAGCCATATCTTAAGAATTGTATTAAATATATTATCAAATGTAATTGAAGATGAGTGATGCCAAAGAAACTCTGCTAAATATCCATTTAGCATCTCGATCAGTTCCAGATTGCCTCTTGTTTCTGACCTTTGCAGAATGCCAAACTCGTTCAATATGTTGGGTATGTGCTCCACTGTCAGGATCCACGAAATTTTGACTGATTTACTGTTAAAAACGTTGAGCCTTAATTGTATGATATGCACGCCATTTATCAAAAAATATTTTTGTTCCGGGACGTATGAAATTTATTGATGAGCGAAATTAGAGTACTTTCTGTGCGATCTTTAACAGCTAACATGAAAACTTCCTTGGTTTCAATGCAAATACCTCAAAACACCCACTGTTGTGGAAGAATTCGAACAACATGATTTTTCCTCTTGGCAAACAATGCTTCATCTATCTCCACATGCATACCTGGACCACCAATAACAACATGGTGTTTAAGAAGCTTTCAAAGAGATACCTCTCTCGTGATTGTTACAGTCAACGGTTGTGTTTTTATTCATTCCAAGTTCTCTCGCAATATTTTATTAAATTCAGTTCATACTCCCATGAATAAATGAAGAGAATTATATGCTCATAAGACAACCATGAAGCAGCAAGCCAATTATTTGTTCGTATACCTTTCTCTTTTCTACAGCCCCTTTTGTAACAACACCAACGATTCTTCTTTTCTCCTCCAAAAACTAACTTCATTGAGTGTCCATTTTCACATTTTCGCTTCAACTCCAAGATTCTAACCTCTTGTAGATAAATGTTGCATTTCTCTTCATTGTCAAGTTTACAAATGAGTTGTTTTAAATAGTTCATTTATAAGATTTTTTTATTATTAATCAGACGATTAATTATTATTAATTTATGGAATTGTTTATGGAACAGAAAATTGAAAAAATGAGTAGCGGGGCCAGAACAGGAAAGTACCCGCTATTTATATAGATGTATTGATATTTTCTTACCTTTTAATGCTTAAAAAGTTTTAAGTGAAATTTTACAGTCTAAAATATCTTAATTGTTGTTATAATAGAATTTAACATTTTATTTATTGTTCTCGCTATATTTTTAAACAAGAATGGAAATGGTAAATAAGTAAACGATATCGATTTGTTTTTTCAAAAGTAAATTAATTTTTATAGTGGATATGATAGTTGGGTAGACAGTTTAATAATTTTTTCGAGGTATAATTATTCGTAATTAATAATAATCAATATTTTTTAACCAAAAAGTTCATAATCGATTTTTTTATTTGTTGATTTTTTCCCCATGTATTCATTTTACTCTTATTTAAAAATTAATAGGCTCTCATAGCTTGATTTGGTCTTTTTAAGTTTAGAATATAAATATCTTTTTTAAGCTTTCGTTTTTTTATTTTATTATGATTAATATTTGTAACCATATCCTAGATGGAAGCGTTATTGGAGATAGTTAACAAGCGTCCATATAATCTAGAAGCCTGGAGTAGTGTGATAACTCAAATTAAATCAAAAAAAATTAATGATGTAAGAATGACTTTTGAAAAGTTAGTCTCAATTTTTCCATTATCACCAAAATATTGGAAAATATATATAGAAGCAGAAATGCGAGCTAAAAATTATGAAAATGCAGAAAAATTATTTGCAAAATGCCTAATGAAGATATTTGATTGTGATTTGTGGCACTTGTACTTGAGATATGTGCGGGAGAGCAAGTCTTCTACAGAGAATTTTCGAGAAGTCATGTCCCAAGCCTACGATTTTGCACTAGATCAAATTGGAATGGATGTTCGCTCACAAGTTATATGGTGTGAATATATAGAATTTCTTAAGTCAAGTGTAGCTGTTGGTACTTACGCTGAGAATCAAAAAATTTTAATGGTACGGAAGGCGTATCAACGCGCTCTCGTTACGCCGATTTACAACATTGAAAGTTTGTGGCGAGATTACACCACTTTTGAGGCAGAGGTCAACACAGCGACTGCTAAAAAAATTATTGAAGAACGAAGCAAATCTTACATGAATGCCAGGCGCGTCTTAAAAGAAATGGAGGCAGTAACACGAGGCATTAGAAGAAGCGAGCCATCAAGACCGTCATCTTTCAACCAGAAAGATCAATTGAACATATGGAAAAAGTATATTGCTTGGGAAAAGAGTAATCCTTTGAACGCTACAGACCTAATCATCTTGTACAAACGCGTGATGTTTGTTTATGAACAGAGTTTGCTCTGCCTATCCTACTTTCCTGAAATGTGGATTTCCGCTGTCCAATACTTGCGCCAAATTTCTACTAATTTGGAAGAAAAAGGTGGCAAAACGGCCACGTATGAGGCATTTTTGGATCAAGGTTCGAGTTTATTTGAAAGAGCTATTTCTTCAACCATGCTGAGTAATTCCTTAGTGCATTTTATCTACGCTGACTACGAGGAAGAGCGTGAACACATTAATAAAGCAAAAGAGATATACGAAAAAGCTATTAGCATTAAGGAAGAAAACCCAACACTCGCTTACATTCATTATATGCATTTCTCCCGGCGTAATTTTGGAATCAAGCAAGCAAGATTAGTATTTAAGAGAGGCAGAGAAGATACCAGGAGCGACTGTAACATCTTTATCAGTAGTGCTCTATTGGAATTTCAGTGCAGCAAAGATAAAGGAATTGCATTGAAGATATTTGAACTAGGCTTCAAAAAGTTTGCACATGTCCACGACTACATTCGTGAGTACCTTTACTTTGTCAAAAGCTTAAATGAAGAGAATAACACTCGTGTTTTGTATGAAAGAGTCCTCAGTTCTGGCTCACTTTCTCTGAACCAGCAAACCAAGTTATGGAATGAATTCCTTGCTTTTGAATGTCAAGTTGGAGAATTTACCAACATAGAAAAGGTTTTTCAACGTAAACAAGCCGTTTTACTCAACTCACAATCCTCCTACGATGACATACTCTCCTATATTGATAGATTTTCTTACGCAAATCTTTTGCCGTGTAACTCCACTAACTTAAAAAGACTCAATTATTATTCATTCAATTCTTCCGAAAAAAACCTGCTAAAAGATGATCAACGTTTAAGCGAAACAATCGAAGTTATTTCACCTGACCTGGATCAAATGCTTCCATTTAAGCCCAGCCGAAATCAGTCAGGTGCTGGCTTGTCTCAGTTTTCTGATGGTTCCTTTTCATATCCTTCCTTCATCACACATATCCTGCAAAAGCTTCCATCATCAAATTCCTTCTTTGGGCCTTTTGTTAAACTTGATCCTTTTATTGATATGATTAATAAATGGATTCCACCTGAGACTCAGCCCACAAACTTTGCTAATCCTTTACCCGAAGAAATAGGAAGTAAATATGTCAAGAAAAGTGTTATGCCTTTACTTCTTTCAAATCAAATAAACGAGAAAGCAGCTATTGCTGATAATAACAATAATGAAGCTAAAAACAACAGCAACTTACTTTACAATGGATTGAATGATGGCAGCGATAAATTAGTCGGTAGTACTGCCCAAGACATTTCATCGTCTCTGATGAAATCTCAAGACAATGATCAAGATGATCTAGATGAAGATGACACTGATAATCTAGAATCAATTCTAATAAGCCAAGTTCCCCCTGTCAACGACGTTTATCGATCTCGTCAAAGTGTTAAACAAATCAAACGAAAGAGATAAAAATGTGTGCATGTCTAGTCTTTCCTTCCTTGTTGTATGATTTTCACTACTCCTGTAAGTAAAGTTGTAAATAAATTTTTTTAAGTTCCTTTTATCTAACGATTGTTTTTATATTTTATAATTACTGTTATTCTCGAGAGTTGATCTTTTTTTGCGAATGTGTCGGTCTAACGATTTTGCAAGTTTATATTTTCACTAATTGAATAATCTCATAGGATAGATAAAATTATTTGAATATACAATCAGCCAATATTTATATAATTTAAAACTTCTATTTCTTGGTATATTCTAATTTGTAATTCATTTCAGTGATTTTCTAATTTTCACTATGTTCATGTATCCACGAATACAGTATCTCGCGAATTTTATATAAATATTACAATATTTAACTAGTTATTTTGAATGGAAGGAGGACAAACCCCCCTGAATTCTTTTGAATTTGATTATAAATTTTTCTCGCTATTTTTGAAAAGGCTATAATTCTATAAAGAAAAATGTACCGTGGGTGTGCTTTCATTGACAAAGCACTGTTGTACCGCTTATGTCAAACTATGAATAAATTGGTATCGATGAGGAATCGAACCCAGAGGCTTCCGTGCTGAGTCCATCATCTCAACCAACTTGCCATGCCACCTTATAAGTAATTTTGTTAATTCTATAAGCTTGCTGGTAAAAAAACAGGTCTTGTCGCATAGATGTATTAAAATTCTACTTATTCCCATATTTACCTCTTAAATAACCATTTTCTATAAAAATTACTTTAGCGGGACTAATTTTTCCAAAATTGTGTTATAATATAATCAATGTTCAGAGCCTCAAATCATAAAATTTTACGATGTGTATTTTACAATTGTTTCAACATAAATAGTTTATTTACCTCAAAATTTGTAAAAAAAATTCCCATAGCACCCTAATGTCCTCATTTTTAATTATATAACCGTTTGTTTTATAGTATAATTTTATTCCAACACTTACTGGCTATAATGGCTTCGAAATCTCAAAAATAAAGTCAATATCATTTTTGAGATGAATATAAGACACGTTTTTATACTAAAATTTAATGTTGATTGCATTAGTGTCATTTTTTTTCACAAAAAAGTTACTTCTTACCTTTCCCATTTCTTAGCAATTCGGCATATTTTATTTTTAGCAAAAAAAATTCAATTTTTCTTGAAATTGGGTTTAGGAAGTTTTGACTATATATCCTTCCGAAATAACTATGTATTTAAGTTGCCTGGATCCGGGCACAGGAGCCATATTTTTAATCTTTCAGGCTCCATGTAGAAAAATCCTCTGGCTCGGCCGGTTCCGACTTGAGCTCCCAAGCCCTGCTCACGGTACTCAACCCTACATTTGAAAAGGCTGTACTTGTATCGATTCCTCGTGCATTGCTAAATTTTAAATATGCTTCTTTTTCTAAAGTTGTCTTCTTCATTTACTTCACTTTGTTTCTCCATACCTAGAATTCCGTCCCCTTCATTTTGAGATAAAATTGTGACTAGGACTATAAGGTAATATGTTTGGGCTTCTTGAATTATCTCCTTTTTACTTTTAGTTATCTTATTTTGTAAAAAAAGAATTTTAGACGGTTTTTAAATACTTAATTAATTTGCTGAGCTTAATTGATAAAGGAGGCTTTTTCTGTTTCAAATGAATTTTTGAAGAAATTTTTTCTAGAAGAACGAACTACATTTGAAAAATAATGGTTCTATCGTAAAAAATAGAGGGAAAAATGAATATTATTTTATGTCTAAATTTGAAATTGGTAAAATTTAAAAAGATAACGTTTGAAGAAATTATATGGAATTTTGATTTAGGTTCTTGACAGATTTCTTTCATTTTTAACCATAAAAGTAAAAGTTGTATACAAAATTGTATATTTTAATTTTAAAATGTATTTACTGTCTAGGTTATTGAATATTTTGTGACCGCCAAAATCTAAACTACAGGATCGAGAAAATTATTTTAAAGATTGACACACTGAAAAGAAATATCGGAAAAATGTCATAAAGTTATATCATCATATATTGCATTTTTTTTCATGATAAGTTTTCAAAATCAGCGTAATCCAATTTTTCTGCTTCATAAAATTTTATATCCACTTTATCTTTTTAATCCATGCTAATTTGATTCAAACATAGCAGACAATTTTCTCGTTAAAAAAAGTTAAAAGAAATGTTCTTTGTTGCATGCATTTGCAATATTGATAACCTAATCCTTATTTTTGGCGATAAATTATTTTGAATTATGAAAACATTTCAAGCAAATTGCAATTTCAAAGATAAATCTGTACCATAATTCTAACATTCATACGTCCTTTTCTAATTTAAAACTCCCTGAAAAAACTCTTTTTCAGTTTTTAAATACTATGCTCCCTGATTCAACGTTTATTTCTATGAAGATTCTATTCTTTAGTTTTTATAGACGTTTCAAATTATCTAATGCTATACTTTCAAATTTGTAGCCAAATGTTCGATTTATAGATGATGGATACATAGATAAAAGTCTTGAAATTGGTAAAATATATACCTATATATATTATCCCTTTAATTATACTAAGATATTTTCATACACTTAAAAAGGGAAGCTTTCAATTATTATCACCCCAGACAAGAATGCAATAATAAATAAGAATAAGTTGATTTAAATATTTATTTAACCGGTTATCGACCACAGTCGACTTTACAAAAATGTGAATCGTCTGCGTTTTTTAATGCTTTTTAATACAAATTTGCTTTATACTAGATATCGTCTGATTATTCTGGTCGATAACGGGTTAATACTTTTTCTTGGCAATGTTTTAGACCTGTAATTTTTTATACTAGTTGGTTTTTATACTTTTTTATAGGGGGCGTTAGTAAGGTTGGTTAGATACTCAGTTTCGATAACTCAAGGTCTTGGGTTCGATCCCGCAGCAAGCCTACTTTCCTCATAGTTCGATAAAAGCAGCGCAATTGTGCCTTCTCGAACACCCCACGGTACCTTTACTGGTCACAAGTAGTATTATGTTTTTTTTTATCAAGATTCGTTCTATATGAGATTTGTCTTTCATCCAATTAGGGTACAGACTTGACCAAAGAGGGCAGTCCTTAGGCCACTGCAACCTATGCGGCCGCAGTGGGCCCCTCGTTTCTCATTTTTCATTTTGAAGATATATTGTATGATTTCGCTAAATGCAAGGTTCGCAAAGTAAAGTTACTTTGATCGTCATTTTGTGTTAATGAAAAAGTAATAAAACAAATTCCTTTTCTTTTTTTCAAAATTTTATTTCTCACTTTTCATCTTTTTTCCTACCCACACTGGGCCCCGCGCAATCCATTTTGCATAGGGCCCCGCGAACACTAGGGCCGGCCCTGAAACCAAATAATATACAAATTTAAAATGGAGATCTTAAGATTGTTATAGAAATATATCATAGAGCATCAACGTGTTTTCCTTTTAGTAGCGCATGCTCTACACATTTCATCAGCTGTGTCAACCTCCTTAATCTCTATTACTGAAAAAAGAATTACTTTTTCTTTGGACAATCTGAACATAAATTTCCTAGTTCCTTAAAGCTGTATAAGGTTGAGTATATCTCCCCTTTTTTAATATGGACTCGTCGTTTTGAAATTTCTTTTCTCTTTTTTCTTATTGTACCAAGCAAAGTTAAACGCTTACTCGGCTATTCAGATTATCCTCATCAGATGAACTATTGAAAACTTCCATTTTACACAAAACAAATATATTCAGGTATAAAAGAGGTCTGTTTGGAATTTAGTGTAGAAAATGGTCGAAGTGTCAAACTATCAAATGAAAAATAACAGTTTTTATGTGATATTGTTCAATAGATTACATATTTGGATGTTTTTTATTTTGTTTATGAATGAACGAAATCGAAAGTTGAATCTTTTTCGGCTTATACTTGCTTCAATAAAGTTGAACTTTTGTTTAAAAATAGGGAAAAAAATAATTTACAGACAAACAAACAATAATATTAGGGGTAATTTTTGATCCCAAGGCCCTGAAATCTATTTTTAAAATTAAAAGAAAAAATATAAATTTTTGTTTGATTTTTTGAACTTAATTTGTGTCAGCAAAAAATAAAAGTAAAAAAGTTTTTTTAATTTTGTTTAAGATTTATGGTTATTTAATGTAGCCTTGAGATCAAAATTTTCCGGAGTGATCTTTAAAGAGAAAAATAAGCTTGTTAGGCAAACGTGGCCATTAGGGTTATGACTTTTTCAAACAAAACAAAAAGTAGTTTCCTGTATCTTGTGAAGCTTGTGAAGAATCATAAGCTTTAATTTGATATAAGTGTTAAAATGTCACCCCGGAAGTGATTAAACATAATGTCAGCATTATGCATGTGCTTTGTTTCATTCTATCATTTATTTATTATTCTCTGCTTCATTCAAAGGTTCGTATCACTTCATATTACTAGCATTTAATTTAGGTTTTGTTCTGAGTATAAACTTATTCTTTGTAAAGTAATAGATTATAAAATTTTCAAATGTCATACCGAATCAGTGCTTCACAAGTTAATAAAAATAAAAGTATCTGGTGTCAAAATTTGTTAAAGTTTCAAGATTCACATAGAAAAAGATGTTCCATTCTTCTTGAAGAAGCTTCTCTTGAATTTAAAAGCAAAATTATTTCAAACTTACAGATTGTTGGACGATATATTTTTTTGGGAGAAGAAATTAAAAACTGAAAAGAACGTGTAAAAAAATTTGCTATGAAATTAAACATTTATGGCAAACCAAGATGAACTTTCCACATTTGTCAGATCAAGTTATAACTTCCAAAATTCAAGAAGTTTTAAAAACTTATGATAAATTTGTTAGACAAAAAAAATTCTTTATTGGATGGACTTTTTGATATCACAAAAGTTAAAGGTGAATGGCTTTGTAATGAAGATTTTCAGTTGTATAAACTTCAAATTGAAAGCAAAGGAAAAATTGGCTACCCAACAAGTAAAGCTGCTGACATTAATACAATTCATCCCTCAAAAAGATTAAAAATAAAGATTGATTAAAACTTGATTGTCAAAACGTGTATATCAGTAAATTTAGAGTCTGAATTAATGACAAAATCAGATTCTGAAGCAGAAACAAAAGATCATGATTATTTTCCTGAAACTGAAAAGAAATCAAAATAATACAAGAAGACAAAAACAGCTAGTACATTAGTGACAACTTTGAAACTATCAACAAACAAAGCTTCAAAAGTTTGTAGTTTTTTTCTCCAGATGAAAGTGAAATTGAAACTCCCTCACAATCAGATGTTTATAGAACGATATTTAAAAAGGCTCAAAAGTAGAAAACATGAAAGACACACTATGCCTGGAAAATTGGTGCCTACATTTTGATGGGAACGCATTTCTGCGGAAGAATTCCAAGTACTTGTTTTAAAAAATGAAACTAGAGATATTAAATTAAAAGCTTTACAGCTTTCAAATGGAAAGTCTGATACAATCGCTAAAGAAATTTTTAAAGTTTTTGATGACTACAATTTATAGCATAATATAAAAGTTATTATTGCAGATACAACCAATGTCAACACTGGAAGAAAAAATGGGGTAGTTGTTCAGATACAAAGAAAGTTTGTTCACAAAGATATGGAAAACTCAATTTATTGCTTGTCAGCATCATATTCTTAACAGAGTTTTACGTTTAGTTATGGATCAAGAGTATGGAAATAAAAGTAGTTCGCCTAATATTGAATATTTTTTCGTTCAAGAATTTTTAAGTAATTATGAACTTTTGAAACAAAATTTTCAAAATGGTACGGAAGAGATTCAAAAAATTTAGTTCAAGTTTTTGCTTACATCGAAAAAAATAAAAAGTTTACAAGGATACATTTTCTAAAAATTCTAAATTTGAGCAATGCGAGATGGAACTCAAGATCTACAATAGTTCTTCTAGCTTTTACTCTTTTAGCTGAAAGAAGAGAAAGTTTACTCAAAACATAGCAGTTTATTTCGTACCAATGGGCTCAATTTTGGTTCAGCGATCAGAAATTCAAAAAAGAAGCTTTTGTGCAACAGTTTACAATTTTGTAAAAAAACATTGAATGTTGTCAGGAAATTTTGGAGTCAAGAAGAGTCAACGCTGAATGTAGCGCGAACAAATCAATGTGCAGAGAGTGCAATCAAATGTCTTCAAGATTTATACTATATCTGCAAGAAAAAACAAAAAATTGGAACCAGATTCATATTATCAAACTTTGATACATTTTTTGAATGAATAAAAAAGTTCTACACGTTTTCTTCTAGTTGAAACTATTTTTTCAAATGGGGTGAACTTTCTTTAAAAACTACATAAACTTTATTAATTTTTGTTTAATAGTTCATCAAATTATGCTACAGGAAAGATAAAATAAAAAAAGTCATGACCCTAGTGGCCATAGAATGCTAGATTCATTTTTCTAAGAAATGCTGCGATTGTAATGTTCTTTTGCTGCAAAAGAGTAGGTATGATGTAGAATCGCCTTTTTTCCTTCTACCGTGCCATTGCCTTCCCCGCCCGTCTCCCGCTCACAACCTCAAATGAGGTATGCTTCAGTGTACATGTAATTATGAGCCATTAGTTGAAGTGATGTGTTCAAAAGTGCATCAGTAGTCATGTGTGATGGATGCAATGGTGCGTGTCTCTGGATTCAGTGTAGCAGCTCCCTCGCTTGTAATCATTGCACGCTATGCGCATTGTTTCTTGGGACTATTGTGATAGAAGTGTGTATTGTGCTTATTCTTTTATAAAATCTTTTTAGGCATGCATCGCTTAGAGATGATTCCATCAGTTCTTCCTTTTGTTCTTTGCATTAAGTGATCCAAATTTATTTTCCATGCTAACATCCTTGAAATATAAACTTAAAAATTGCCCATATTACAGGTCACGTGTATTTATCACATGTTTCCTTTTTTCTCTTTTTATTTTTAAACATTTGCTACCGGGAAAGCTCAAACCATGCTTATACTCAATCCACGACTACCTTAAAATTGAAATAATCTTATGCCGCCCGCCAAAGAGAGATATTCTAAGCATTTTCTTTTTAGAGTATTCTACAAGAATAACCCAACACTTGCTTAGCCTGCTTCAATCTTGGTGGGGAGGATGGGTGCAAAAATGGGATTATTGAAATTAAAAATAAAAGAAGGATATCTTTAAGATATACCAGATTTTTCAAATCTTGTGCAGAAAGTAGGATATGGAAGGCGCCTTTTAGCTTTGACAATGTTCTTTGTAAGACTCCAGGTGAAAATGATGATGGCGCTGTCACCATGTTTATGATAATGGTAATAATCATGAAGATCAACAACATCTAGATCAACAGTATAGTTGAATTCTCATGAATGTAAATGAGTACGACTTTGTTGTATCGATTAATAATATTGATTTCATTTGATTTCTTTTAAAAATTGTTTTCTTCATTTACTATACTCTAATTGTGCTAAAAATACTACAAAGCATTTTTTCAATCGATATCCTCCTAGCTTTGCTTAAATTGCTTATTTTCAACTTCATCTTTACTTTATACATTCGTCTACACATTCTACATAAACGAAAGTAAGTTATTTCAAACTGCCATGATCTATTACGTAAAATATAATTTATACTTTGAGATATATGATGATGATGATGATGATGATCTAATACTAATTTATTTTTTTATATTTAAAGCATGTACATAAATATTTTCGTTTATTATCTACAACCCCCATCTCCTATTAAAATTAACTAAACTGTATTTCAATCTCTATACAGTAGTATAGCTAAGGGGCAATGCCCCTTGAATTCTGAATAATAGTAATTAATAATATCTTTATTTTCAAAAGTTTCACCAAAAGGGATCACAGGTAGTATGAACAATTTGTGGATCAATATATATAATTGATAAGTGCAATGAAAATATAAGAAAAACACAAGAATGACTTTTGAAGGCCGGTATCAAAGGCCAAAATAGCCGCTTGTAGATGCCAACCAGGTAATAAGATAATTTTACTAAAAACAAAACAAAAAGAAGATAAGGACACCGTTGAGTGAGTTTTGTATTATAAAGTTAATTAATAATGATATGAGATGAGGAAAGGTTAAGAGAAAAGCAAGTATGTTCACATTGTTAATAATATCAGAAACAAGAACTAGAGCTCTTCGGAAACATATAATTATTTTTCCTACACATGTAGTAATTCGAGATCGAGCATTCAGAATACAAATTGTAGGAGTAAAGATGGCTAGATAACAACCACTTTTGAAACTGTTTAGAAAGTATGGAATCGGAAAGGAAGAGTGCTTCTGATTTGTTGAAAAAGCAAGATACCTTATAAGAGAAGGATTGCTTGGATTTCGTATATTTATAAAAAGGTAAGGACATTTTATGAACAAGTCGTGGTCAAGTTCTCTCATTTTCAAAGTTAAAGGAGAAGAATTGATTAAATATAGGTGGAAGCAGCAAGTATACGTATTTGTATATTGTAACAGCGACATTAAAATTGTATATATCCTTGAGTTTCAAGATAAAGGGAGTTATTAAGAAAGATGAATATTGTGAGTGAATATGTGAGCCTCCTTAACGCAAATTTTTTCGCAAAACTTTAGTTTAGTTTAGTTGCATAGATTATCCTAATTGTACATTTCAATGGTCCCATTTTCCAAAATTCTTATGTCATTGACCTATAAATGAATTTTTCATCTCTCTTTGTTAAAACATCCGTGGTTGGAACTTGCTATCACCTTGTCATATATAAGGGAAGATTTTTTTCGAAAATGATTCAAATGATTAGAATTGCATCTTTGTGGTATTTTATGGCTATAGAATGAAGAATCGTCTATTCCCTTTAATTCTCCATAAAGGGAATATTTTAATGTTCTTGACTTACCATATTGCTTAAAGCTTTTGTACTTAAGAATAGATAACTAATAAAGATATTAGTCTTAGCATAAATGTAATATTGATAGCATAAAGACCAACTAGGCTTGCTTTTCAGTTTTTTCATAAATTATAAAGTATATAAGCTTACCTTTTTCTATTTGTCAAATTTTCCTAGGAAAATAGGTAACAAGAATAATTATGCAATCTTTTAACCGGTTAAAAATATGTTTTTGAAATATTTTGAAAGTTAAGAGAAGTTTGTATTTCGGAGGTTAACTTTTTTGACCCAATAGATTTTCTTTTTGACTTAATAAAATTTTTTTTGACCTAACGCGAATTTTTTTTAACTTTATTGACCCAATAAAAATTATTTTTAGAAAGTACGTAGCATGTTGAAAACAATGAACATACTTCAATGACATTTCGAACAAAAATTTTTTTTTTTAATTTTATTGACTTTTGTTTGCCCTGGTAATAAGTAATCTAAAATTAAAAACTCTATTTTCCATATACACAAATGAAGGAATTTTCAATTGAAGCAATTTTTGTCTTAATAGTACTTTAAAAAGTTTACCCACTTTTACTCCAATCTATCGATATTTTGAAAGAAAAGTTTAACACTCATTTCAATTAGGTAATGCCATCGTTCAGGTTTGAGTAGGGAAAAAATGTTGAGGCTTTCATCTCTGTGTGCAATTCGTTAACACTTTGGTAGATGTGGTTTAGTAGTTTAACTAAAAAGCCTGCTAAGCTTGTATGAATTGTTCGTGTCCCACTTTTTGAGTAAATTTCTTCTCAATAGCAAAAGCACTTTAATGTTCGAATATTCGGAATTAGCTTTCGGTTGTGCCAATTTCGTCTAAAACTTTGGATTTTGGATTTCGTTTTCAAAATGAATTGTTTGCGAATAATTATTCCGATATCAATTTCTGCAGAATAAAAGATAGTAAAATTTAATGTTATACAGACATATAATAATCTGTATTATTTTATGACATTCCCTAATATTTTTGATATGATCGATCGATACTCTCCAACATTGCAATTACTTTCTCCTTATTTACAGGCAAGTTATAATAATTTTATTTATTTTCGCATTTCCTGTCATACATCTGTTTCATTATTTTTTGCTTAAAGATCGTATAAAAATTCAGAATAAGAGTGAACTCTGGATTAAACACCACATATATCAATTCAAAAACACTTTGAAACTACGCAAACTGTGTGATTGTACCATATATTATATAGCGTATTTCTTCAATTTCATACCTCTTCTAAAACTTATAAACTTTCTTAATTTCTCCCTTTCTAAGTAAATTAATTATTATTATTCAAAAAATTTTAAATAAATGGGGATAAATTAAAAAAAAAAATTATATTCAGAATTAGTGTTTCGTCATTTACAATATGAATTTTAAGTTATTGCGTGCTTCTTCTATGCGTTTTTTTAATGCTTAATTAGTTAATCTTTGACACTACTTAAAATCGAAGTGTGGTTATTTCTGTTTTAGAGTTGAAAGCCTATTTTTATGAGCAGAATGCATTTTTTGCCATCAGCAAATGATTTGAACTTAGATCATCTAACACAAGAAGAACGAATGCATATTTTATCTGTTATGGCTAATGCTGAGATTGAAACCTTAGAAAACACAACGAAACCAAGGTATTCTGTTTATCTTATATCTGAATCGATGCTAGGAAAACTCGGTCTCGGAAAACTCCGTTTTAGAATACTTTATCCCAAATTGCCATGGGATATTAAAGTCTGAGATTGAAGAAAAATGATCATTTTTTCTAAAAGAACTCAAGAAAAGCAAATAAATCTTGCAATTGCTTACTTAAGATGAATTGAGATGTAATATTTAGATTAAGTATACAAAAAAAGTAAAGGCATTTTTTAGAAAAAAATAGGAAACGTATATCTCAAATTAAAAAAAAAACGCTTACATTAGAATTGCTATAATGCAATTATAACGAACTAATAACTGCCTTTAGACCGAGTTTTGTGAGACCGAGTTTTCTAGCCACCATCAAACTGATCAATATCTAATTTTTGCATAAAATTAAAAAAAAATCTCTTGTGAAATTTATATTTGCTATTTTCTAATTCAGTTTTTTACTGCCTAATTTGTTAATTTCTTATCAACTTTTATTGAATAATAATCCCCAACTCTAACCGATTTCTGCTACTTTTATTCTCTCATATTTTTCTATGTTTTTTTCGTATACTTGTCAGGAAGGGAGTTATGCTTGAACGAACATGAATACATTTTTTCATTAGTATACTCCTAATTGGACATCTATTCCTATTTTCACAACTTCTTGCTTCCTCATTTCTCACTAGCAACTCTTTTTTGTAAAGCAACGTTGGCACGACTAAACTTCTACTTACTTTTCTTTGTTCATCAACTGTTTTACTTTTGACTAACGGTCTCCTTTTTTAACGTAAGTTAAGTACTCAATCCATCTTCATTTTCTCAAAGTTTCATCAAAGGATATTTCTTCTAAATATACATTTGAAACATATTTCAGTGTCCTGTCATTTTATGTAGGGCGTTTTGGAAATAGTATCAATAAATAGGTGTATTCAACGAATATTGAATTCAGGTTTGATAAAATATTCTATATAGAAATTATACTAAAAAGTAAGAGTTTTTGGAAGTATTTCTTCTTGACTTTAAAGTTTAGTGTTACTCTCATGCAGTTTTATCCTTCTCTCAATAGCCTACTTATTTCCTTACTATAATTGAAAAATGTTTCAAAAAATTCAATGAACACATATCCAATCCTTTTGGGTGCGAATTGTTGAAGGCAATTTTTTAAAAAATATTTTAACTCTAAAAAATTTGTTTCTTCGGAATATGCACTTTTTAAGCAAAAGTAATTTTTAAAATGTGTATCCATAAACGAAATTAATATACAAAAACTAATATTTTATCATTTTTTGTCTTTGCTAAAAAAAAACTTAATAAATGAGTGAATAATTGGAAAATATTTATTTAAAACATTTGATAAAAATTTACTTGTCAATGTGCACGGTTATTAGGCCTAACAAACCTCTATTACACAAAGATACATGAGTAAACATTTTACAAAAAAAGTGTACTCTTTTTTAAACAGTGTGAAATTTCAATCTTGTTTTTCTTTTGTTGAAAGTTTTTTACCATTATTAATTATTAAACGAATTTATTCAGCACTCATTTTGTTGGGTAATAATAATAAACGAATTATTTGCAATGCGCGCGACCCAAATACATGCTTTAATTTTTGGGAAATAAACCCGTGTGTTAACCAGAATTTCTGATTGGGGACTTCAGATCAGGATTGGGAAATGTAACGCACACTGATTAGGTTTTTTTTATCTAATTAACTAAAAAATATATTTATTATTATTGACAATAAAATGGCGTCAATTCTTAAAACTTTTTATATGCACCCCAAATAGAAATTAAAATGATTTAACCCATTGTATATTTATATGTAAGACAGATACAGAAATAAGACATTTTATATTCTTTTTTAAAACTCTTGAAAACTCAATTCAAAAAGTGTATTGCTAGCCTTAATTTGGAAAAAGTCGTCTGGTCAGTATAAGGTCTAGAGTTAGCATCCTTTAAACACATCAATTTCTTGTTAACTGTTTTCATCTTGTAGACAAAAAATGATATGTTTTGTCGAATTGCATATATTCTACTCTATAATGTATGTGACTTGAATATTATTTTTGTTGGTCTTTGACAACATGCATGGACCTTCTTTCCAGAAGGATCAAACGAAACAAAATATTTTATGATTTTTGATGATACTTACTGGAGAAAACGTTTAACTTTCTTTTGTAAAAGCAGTTCATCTCATTTTTTTATTCTCTTTTCTCATAATTTATTAATTATTTTTTTATGGTAATGTCTTTGATCTCAAATAGAATGAAAATATGGAAAATGTGTGTAGATCATTGCAAGTCTTATCTTAATGCATTCATTCTGACTATCACTAATATATTCAACGCTGATCAGTAAAAACAAGTTTTAGGGAAATCGAGTAGTGATAAAATTAGAGATTGGATGTCCCACGAGAATTTTTAAGTATCGCCATTAATTATACGTTAAACTTAAAAAAATCAATAAACATGAAAAGATAAGTGTAAATGAATTTTATTAAATAAATTTTTCTTCAAGCCAGTTTTTAAACACGAGCTTCTTCGGTGAGAAAATTTCACATCAACATTTGCAAAATAGGAGCTATACAAAGATAAAGATGTAAATAAATAACAAGAGACATACATGGAAAGTTCCTTCCTATCTACTTATTCGTCATCCTTACAGATTAAGTAATATATCAAAAATATCATTGTACCAAAACTTGAAAATTATTGAAAAAAGAGATCAGCTGTAATAAGTCCTAAAAAAAATAGGCACTGTCATACCAACTTTGTGACAAGAGGGGGGGGGGATGTTACGCTAAATTCCTAAATCCGTATTAAAGTTTAGCCTATATTCGTCAATTTTGCACCGCTGAATCGCGAAATGCAGATAGATTCATTTCTCATTCAAGTCAGGTTTCATGCTGAATTTTAAAAATCTTATCTAACTAAATCGGTATACTTTTTGTGAGATTTTCCTTATTTTTGTTAATACAGTGGTACCTCGGTTTTCGAACGTCTCCGTACTCGTACAATTCGGTTTTCGACCAAAAAAATCGTGCCGTAATTGTTTCAGTTTTCGAGCAGATATCGGTACTCGATCAGCTCCCAAACACGCGATGAACGCATATTTGTTCAGGAATAGTTTAATAAAAAGCAAAGTACTTTATTGTTTTATACATGTATGTATTTATTTTGTTTAAATATTCGTGGAATATACAAACATTTGAATATTAAATATTTATGTAATAATTTTTGCTAATTTTCCTGACTATTTACATAGTATATTATTATATATTTATATTTTAGATACGACCCAATCATGTCTCCTAAAAAGAATATAAATGACGGTGACAAAGGAAAGCGAAAAACTACGAGAGCGACAATAGAAGTAAAGAAGGAAATAATAGGAAAATATGAGAATGGTGTTCGTGTTTCCAATCTTGCATCGACGTATGGCATACCGAAGTCGACAATATCAACGTTTTTGAAAAATAAAGAGATTCTTAAAGCCGCTGATGTTGCAAAAGGATCTAAAGGAATAAGCAAGCAAAGACCACAAATAATTGAAGAAGTTGAGAAGTTATTGCTTGTGTTTATTAAAGAGAAACAGTTGAAAGGGGATAGTGTGAGTGAAGCATTTATCTGTGAAAAGGCGCTAAATATCTATGGCGATCTAGTTAATAAAATTCCTGGTGCAAGTTCTAAAGACTTTGACTTTAATGCAAGCAGAGGATGGTTCGAAAAGTTTAAGAAAAGAAGCGGAATTCACAGTGTACTTAGGCATGGAGAGGCGGCAAGTTCAAACAAGGAAGGAGCAGAGAAGTTTAAAAGAATTTAGTGACTTCATAAAAGCAGAAGGTCTCGTCCCACAACAAGTCTTTAATGGAGACGAAACAGGTTTATTCTGGAAAAAATTGCCAAATCCACTTTTATAACGAAAGATGAAAAAGCGTTGCCAGGCCATAAACCTATGAAAGACAGGTTGACTCTTTTGATGTGTGGTAACGCTAGTGGTGATTTCAAAGTGAAGCCACTCTTGGTTTATCACTCAGATAACCCTAGAGTGTTCAAGCGGAATAATGTAATGAAAAGCAAATTGCCTGTAATGTGGAGGGCAAATGCAAAGGCTTGGGTCACTCGGAAAGTTTTCACCGAGTGGATGCTTGAAGTTTTTGCTCCAAGTGTGAAAAAATATCTTCAGGAAAAGGGGTTGCCATTAAAATGCCTCCTATTACTTGACAATGCTCCCCACACCCTCCAGATTTGGAGGCGGACTTGGTTAAAGAATTTGATTTTATTCAAGTAAAATTTCTTCCACCTAACACGACTCCGATATTACAGCCGATTGACCAACAGGTGATTTCAAATTTTAAGAAATTATACACTAAAGGCCTGTTTCGTAAGTGTTTTGAAATTACGAATGACACTGAATTAACTTTGAAAGAGTTTTGGAAAAACCATTTCCATGTCTTGAATGCTATCAATCTCATTGACAGTGCATGGAACCAAGTAAGCTACAGGACAATGAATTCTGCTTGGAAGAAACTATGGCCAGAATGTGTAATAGAACAAGACTTTGATGGACCTAGCCAAAAAATTGTTGACGATTCTATCATCGGTGATATTGTGACTATAGGGCAAAGTATGGGATTGGAGGTAAACGCAGATGATGTTGAAGAGCTTGTGGAAGACCATAGTATCGAGCTAACTACAGAAGAACTCAAACATCTTCAAAATGAACAGAAAACAACGGCTGATGAAATTGAAGAAAAAGAAGAGGATAAAGAAAATGCCTCAAGTGCTCTAATGAAAGAAATGATTTCAAAATGGATTGATCTGCAAAACTTTGTTGAGAAATACCACCCAGACACAGTGATTACAAATAGAATGGTGAACATGTTCAATGACAATGTGATGGCTCATTTCAGAAAAATATTAAAGTGCCGACAAAAACAGTAAACACTGGAAAAGTTTTTAGTGAAAAGAACAGACTCCCCAAAGCAGATTTCACGTGAGCCAAAAAGACAGAGAACAGTGACAGAAGAAGATGAAGAACGTGATTTCCCAGAAGTTACTATGGAAGAGGGCTCCACTTAACTTGCTCCGTTATCAATACCATGTATCGCGTGAATAAACATTTTTTCTTTATTTTTTCATTTTAGTAATACGTATATACATATACTTTACACTTCATTTGGTGCTTGAGAACGGATTATTTGCTTTTACATTATTTCTTATAGGAATAAATGATTCGGTGCTCGACCAAATCGGTTTTCGAACACTTTGTAGGAACGAATTATGTTCGAAAACCGAGGTACCACTTATTTCTCATTCAAAATATATTTTAAAGAAAAAAAATCGTTTTTAACGCAATATCAATTTAAACCTTAGAGTTACAATCGCCGATTCTTGTAAATGGAATGTTACGTCATTGTCAAAAATTCAAGCATAAAAACTTCAGTTTTTGGAAATTCTTAAATGCTTAATGGCAGATATTTCTCTCTTACAGTAATCAGTCGTCATTCTAGCGTCTCTGAAACCTTTTCTCCATCTCTTTCATCTTCCATCTCTTTCATCTTCCATCTCTTTCACCTCCAGATGGGATCCATGCTCTTGCTCTAGACTTATTGATATCAGATTTCCATGAAACCTGCGTATATGTGAGAATAAGTATACGATTGTTGAAAACAGGCAAAATACAATAAAAATATAATAATTAATTACAGGGCCTTTTTTTTAACATTAATAGTTCTGGGAGCGGTACTCAGCCTCTCCACTGGATCCTACACTGAAAGAAATTGGCCTAAACTAAAATATTATCCTATATATAACTTATTATGAATAAATTTAATTAGTTATATTGTTTTTACATAAAATTTAAGCTTTTTTTTTAATTTAAAAAAGTTTAGCTTAATATTTTTCAATTTACATATCTGATTCAAAAAATTAAACATAAGATTTTAGTTTTTAATATTATTTTAGTGTTCCGACAAACTACTCTATGTTATAATTATTCTATGTTATAGAAGTTATAAACATAGACAATTTTACGGCATGCTATTTTAGGAACAAACAAACCCTGGAATTTAACTCCGCCCTAGGGTTAATATATAGTTATCCCTATGATATATATTTTACAATGGGAATATATAATGGGTCCTAATTCTGGCTGTAGAGTGTTATTAATGACCTTCCTTATTGAACAAATACTTCACCGCTTCATGCTTCCAATAAAACATTCAATCGATCACTTCCTGCTCTCAATGAAGTCTCCAATCTCAGAGTTCGTTCTGTAGCACTCAAGCTTGTGCAGAAGGTCTTCTCTTCAACAAGAAAACGGAGTTACTCTTGAACGCTGTGCTTATTGTAGTATACCACTTGAGTCTCTCGTATTCTTTCTTTTGATCCTAGTAACATCATTAGCGAATAAAGAGCAAGTAACATCATTAGCTTCCTGTAAAGTCTAAACCATGGGTGCCTCACAAGCTTTATCCTGGTCACCAGGTTTAAAACCAAAATGCAAGATCTGGCTGATTCCATTTCTTTCACATTTAAAATACCAATTAGCCATAAATTTGTGCATGAAAATTCTTCAAAATTTCTTTTTCCAAGAAATATAAAACGAAAATACTCATACCTGTTATCAGAAAGAGATATTGGGTAAAGTCGATTATATTTTCTAAATAAAATGATCACGCACCCCCAAAAATTTTCATCGAATAGCTTTAGTAGTGTGCGAACCGGTTATGAACACCTCCATTAAATATCGCTTCCTTTTATTCTATACGTAAACTTAAAAGTGAATATAGGATTAACAACAAATTATGCTTTTACCTGATTTGTCGATATCACGAGTCTAGAAGTGTCGATTTTGTGAAATCCAATTAATACTTTAGCCAACTAATTTTAATTCTTTTTTATGATAGCGAGTTAAAGATTGTCAAAGATTCTGCCTCACTTCCAACATTCGGTGCAAGCGTCAAATCTACTCCAACGTGTACTAACTGTTCTCTTCCTTTTGGAAGCAAATTTGAAAGTTGTACTTCCTGCAAAAAAAGTTATTGCACAAATTGCTCACTCAATTTCCTACAGGTGAAATTTTTTTTCGAAAGCTTATTTTTCTAATCTTTTTCTAAAAACATACTATTTTAGGGTCCAAATTTAACATGTCAGAACTGTGTAATCAGTAAAAAGGTAGAGTTTTGTTGTATTACCTTGATAAATGCATTTTTGCATTATATTTCTTTTAGAAAGCGGATTATCATTCTAATATTAAAAACCAAGAGGGAGTCTATCAAAGCCAAAATTTAACACAAAAAACTCCTAAAAGCATAATTGGTGACAAGAAAAATTATAGAGGTGGCAAAATTTTTTAAATCTTATTCTATTAAATTCTTTCTTATTTTTTCTAATACCTATACCAGTGGCGGATCCAGGGGGGGGGGGAGCCTCATGGGCCTAGCCCTCCCCTCCCCCATGAAAAATGGCTTCGAAAATTACCCTTATTAATTTTGCTTTTTCCTAAAACAATACTTGTTGGTAGTTGATTACGTTTATATCAACGATATGACAAGTCGAATTCTAAAAGACATAATACAGCTATCGTATTCTCTGAAGACTTAGCAAAATTGCAAAAAATTTAAATAGATTTTGCCCCCCCCATAAGAAATTTCTGGATCCGCCACTGCCTATAACGATTAATTCATTAAATTTTTTAGCTTCTTGTATTTCAAAAATCGTTATTCTCTATATAGCAAAACGTATTATTTTATAATTATATACTATAAGGTTGTTAAACTTAACCTTAATTTTATTAAAGATACAAGACACCTTCGTGCTAGCATTCCTAAAAGTAGGACAATTGATTTTAAAAATCTCGCAAAAGAAGAACAAAAGTTCAACAACTTTATGCCCATTCAACAAGATTTTGCACAAGAAGATAGTTATAGCTTTGCCAATAATAATCTAGAATTATCAAATGGTATTTTTTAGCCTTTAACATATGCAAACAACATTTACTATGCTGCCTCATCTAATTTTTCACCAAATTTTTTTAACTAAAATAATTTATTTGAGTTTTGATCAAAAAGAGTTTTAAATATAATATATTTTGTATCATTGTTTTTTCCTGAAAAGAACCTTTTTTGTTGTAACTTTCAAATGATAAAAAATTGCTTCTAATTAGCTAAAATTAGCCAAGGTAACTTGACTTGTTCTTTATAGTTTACACCACATTTCATCAAATCGATGTATCGGTTTTTATTCAAAAATCGAAACTCAGATGATCGGAAAAAAACCAAGCATATTGGATCAGGATAGACCAACTGAAATCACTTTGGGGCCAATTTACTAACAAAAAATTTCATGGGCTCTTTGTATACTTTATCCACTAATGGTCAATCATCACTAGCGCAAAATGTATACTTTTATTTTTCCAAAAATCAGTGCATAAATGTAGGCTAGAGTTAAAAAAAGTGCTCAGGTCTCTGATTCGCCAGTGCTGATATAGACATTAGACAAATATTTCACGCAACCAACTTATATGACTACAAGTCGAGCCTTTCAAAGTTGGTATAGCTCTACTTGCTATTGTTTATTTTTATTTTTTCTCACCATCATTTTATTAAGGACATTATCATAACAATAATTTCATCTTTTTTGTGTTGTTTTTGTTACAGCGCCCTCACATGCCCATGTGGCACGCCAGGACAAAAGTTACAATGACGCTTCACGGCAAAAGTTTGAGTTGCGCCGCCTGCTTTTAAATAATGTAACTACTATGTTCAGTGCCTGGGCGTAGTTGACTTATAAATTAAGGAATTTTAAATACCATTTTTAAAAATAATCTTACAAAATGATTGACAGTTTTGAGATTATGCAATTACATAACATTTTTTCCTTTACTATGATCAAAATTCCGTCTAAACTCATTTCCATCTGAATTGATGCCCCTTTTTAAGTTTTCTCTCATTGCTAACAAAGCAAGTGCATTGGATGTTTTTATATTTGCCGCCCCAAAGAAGCCCCCTCTGCCCCGCGTATGTGAGTGCGCTGTGTTGTTATTGCCCCCCCCCACAGTATGCTATCTATTTGAGACTGAGAGTATTTCCTTTTAAAAAAAGTTGATTATACTTTCGGATCAGCAACAATAAATATGTGAAAATTCAGCCACTACATAATGGCTATCGTTCGGTACTACTCGCTTCAGGTGTAGGCTTCTGCATATGGCTTTGTGGTTTTTAGATCCAAGGCTGATCCAAGTTGTTTTCCCGCTTTGCTAATAAATTTACTACTAAGCATGGGTTCGACCATAAATGAATGGGTTCTAGTGTTGCTTTTTGTAGTTTTATCACTGAGCACATGGAATTTTGGGTAACTTGACTTTTGAATTATATAAGCAACCTCATCTCTTTTCCATTCTTTGCTTATTTAAGCAATTTGCCGATATTAGACCAAGATTTTCCAACCTATGGGCCATTAAAATTTTAGCTGGGCAATATTTAGTGATCTATACATCACATATTTTTGCCGTAGAAAAGTAGAAATATTAGGCCAGTATATACAAACTTATTTACCATAAATACTAACATTATTACACGCAAATTTATTGTCCTCATCACACTATGTTTTAATTAATAGATTTTTTTTATTTTGTTAGTATTCGTTATAAGTGTGTATAAAGAGATTTTTAGGTTTATTGTTAAGGTTAAATGTTATTTTAGTATATATAATTGCAAAAAGGATAAGAGATTTTTCAGGTTTATGGTTAGGCTAAGATAATGCCTTTTTTAAAATATATTTACAAAGAATGAAACTTTAATTTTGTTGGCTCTGGCAATTTTGTAAAAACAATGAAGAGCTTTATTCAATTGTACTAAATTTTACTTTGTTATAATTAATGCCGTAAATGCCCGAGCCAACAAAATGATAAAGTTTCAGTTTAAACAACATTATTTAAACTTAACCATAAACCAAAAGCATCTCTTATTCTTTTTGCGAATATATTATAAAAATAACAATATTTAACCCCAACCATAAGTTAAAAAATCTCTCATTAGTTACAGAGTTCGATTAGAAAATGTACTATGATTTTTTTAACACTCTAATACTTCGTTATGGTCCACTATAAGGTAGACTACATCATTAAAAATGGCCTCTCTATCCCTTTTCAAAAATGCAATAATTTTTACCAAATTGTCTTCCTATATTTTTTGACTTCTTAAAGAATACTTTTCGATTCTTTGATTATTTGAGAAATGTGTTATTTAAAATCGTTTAAATTGCAAAAATAAAGATAATAACTTTTGTAATGTCGTATGAGGTATATCAAATCTTACATCTAGCAAAATATGAACAGAAAGTTAAACCTTGTCTCCTTAATCATTTGTATATGGAATAGAAATCATCGTAGTATACAGGTTCGGGATGACAAACAAGTTGTCTACCCGTGTTCAACCGTACAGGTTATGAAAATATTTGTATATATTAATTTCATATTCTATAAATCAGCATTTTTCAAACTTTTTTTACTGCGACCCATAGCAAGAAGCACAGTTTGCATCGCGACCCATAATACTTAGGTGTAATAAGACAGATTCTCATCACTAGGTTTTTTATTCAGCATCGACAATTTATATGTATTTTTTTTTTATGATCTGCACATTGTTTTATTTATTTGTATGAATAAAATATTAATACTTTTAGATTTTCTTCACTTTGCACTACCTTGATTTCCTTTCTTTTTTGTCACGACCCATTCTATTTTTGACATGACCCACTGAAGGGTCGGGATCCACAGTTTGAAAAACGCTACTATAAATCACGTTTTAGGTGCAGAATTGAAATTTTATAAAAATGTTTATAATTCTTTTAATTAAAAATCTTGACAGTTGAACAACCATGTTTGGTCCTGAATTAAAGAGCCTACGCACACCAATACTAATATCAGAATATTTTTATTTTAAACACGTTTTTTCTGCTTTTTCTAATATGTCCGTTATCAAATACATTGAGCTTTGTCTTTTACAATTTATTGATTGAATAAAGTGCATGAACCCTGTCTGCATCGATTTCGCCTTCACTAAGTAAAAATAGTTCTAGTATAAATTTCGAGTATCATACCGACTTTTATTGTTTAACTTTTTCATCAGTGATATTAAAATAAAGTAATCATTAGTCCACGAATCCTTAATTTTCCTCTTTATTTCAACCCTAAAATTTATGGACTACAACTAAAAATTACATCACATCGAAAATCAATACTTAACCCATTTCATCCCAGAAAAAGAATTTATTATAAAAGTACCTTATAATCAAGAAATAGTCTACATCTGTTAAAACTGACAATGGGATGAAATGTGTTAAAGAAGAAAAAACCAAGATTGAAAAAGTAATGTAACAAGGTCAATGAAAATAGTTTACGTTACTCTAAGCGCAATAATTCTTTCTTAAATGATGTACGGTTGTAATGTTCTTTTAAATAGTGAAAAAATTATTAACAATTACAAAGAAAAAACACTTGTTTCTTTTATATCAAAATTGTAAAATGCTTTACTTAGTTTTAATTGTTCACAAGGCAGCGTAAGAATAAAATAATTATTTTGTTAATGGTAAACGCTTTCCACAAAAGAAAATAAATATGTTATCAATCGAAAGTACAAAATGTTGTTTTGTTGAATTAAACGTCATTTTTATTGATACATTATTACAGATCTTTTTGATATGGGCATTTAAGCATATCAACGAGCGCTTTTTTTGGATTTGTTAGAGGGGAAACGCATGGGGCAGGATTTTGTGAGTGAAGTTCCTTATAAATAGATAGAATGGTTTCTATTTTTCAATGTATGAATAATATAACATATATATATGCTATTTTTTTAGTTTTTTAAATTTGGAGACAAATCTGTTGTGCTTATTTTTTCTCCTTATTTTGCAACACTTTTCTCTACTAAAGCACCTAGTTCCACCTTATTGTCAACGATAAAAACAACCGTCAATAATTTATTATCCATTACCAATTTGTACAGTTCTTATATGGTTGCCAGAAACCTCGGAATGGAATTGGGTCTCAGGAAACTGGGTCTGAATTTAATATTGGTTAATTAGCTGGTTAGTTCATTAAATTAAAATATTTAAATAAATGTAATAGTTTCTGCGAGCTATATCGTCAGCTGAGAGATCCAGTTTTCTGAGGCCGAGTTTTTTAAAATTTATTTTCTGCGAAAATCCTTCTCTATTTTTGTATACTTAATCTCC
Organism: Nectonema munidae; assembly: GCA_030549495.1. Lineage (NCBI taxonomy): Eukaryota > Metazoa > Nematomorpha > Nectonematoida > Nectonematidae > Nectonema > Nectonema munidae. The sequence continues at coordinate 90,922 of JAUIRK010000950.1, read as the reverse complement.
GAGGTAATCTTAAGTAAGCAACTATACTCTGTATTTCCTTTTTAAGCCTTTTTTAGAAGACATGATCATTTTTTTTTGCATTTTCAGACATTAAAATTAAATGTGGATCTGAGACCATGTATTTCAAAACCTGGTTTTGCTAGTACCCCGTGTTTATAGAAATATTTCACTCCCTCTAATTGTTTTTAATGAAGTCCTACCTAAGCTCAACATTTGGATTGGTAAGGGGAGTATCTGATTTACCTATTTTTTCGGAATGTTAAAATTGTTCAATAGTTCTTCATACTGGGGAAAAGAAGGCGTTTTTTGCTTTTATTTTAATATACTAAATTCGTTTCTCATCTTAATATAGATGCTAAGAAAAATGATTCTCAAATATGTAATGTCCTTCAAACAACTCGAAAAAATCAGATTAACCTTCAGGCTCAACGCGATGTGAATCGAGAACAGTTCGACGCGTTGTATTCCACGCTTTATTCTCAAGATCCCTTTCAAGCAAAAAATGAAAATGCACTTAGCGAAGCCAAAGGAAAAATCATAAGAGAAGCGTATCAAGATAAATCACGGAGTAAGGGTAAACGCGACAACTCTAAACATAAAATGGCAAATAACAATGTAGCCCAAATACCAAAGTCTAGAAATTCCTACTTATCTCAATCTACTGCTCTGCCTATACTCTCGTCTCCATCAACACTGTCAGATAGATTTGGCCTTCAATCCTGCATTGATACTGATCCATCTAATTCAATCAAAGTACGTGTATCATTTTTGTCTAACTCAGAGCCATGATATTTAAGATACCTACTTTTACACAACATACATTTTTCTAGAACCTCCTTTCTAGATCCGGTTTTTATAGTCAAAATACTCATATAATTTTTAGGTTGTTTTGTTTTTTAGCTTCTATGAACAATTTATATTAATTATGCTACGCTTCACAACAAATTCCTTATTTTTATAAATAAAAATCATAGCAATCCAAAAAGTCATGACTGTTCAAAACCCGTGCCTATCTATTTCTTCAACTAATTTTTGATTCTTTTTGTTCTAAATCGTATATTTATTTCGTTCCACACATTTTCTTAATAATTCAGTTTGAAGTAAGATAATCTTGCTACTTTTTAAAAGCAATATATGCCCAAAGCCATGCTCTTAATTAAAGAAATCGTTTTCAAGAAATATTACTCTCAATGCCTTGTTATAGGATTAGTTAGCAATTAAAACAATATCTATCACATTTAATACAAATATGCACGAATGATTGGCAGAAAAAGAAGTCATTGTTAGAGGGTAGTTCTTGATGAGTAGCAGAGGACGACGGGGAGGTAAAAATTTTTCCGGGGCGGGGATCGGGGCGGGGCGGGGAATTTTTTTTACATAAAATTTTTTTATTAAAAAACATTGAAAATATGGGATATATATAAAAATATATATATTTATATTTTTTTTAAAGTATATTATATATTTATTGTCATAAAAAATTGACAAATAATTTTAAATTTTCATGTTTTTCTAAACAAAAATAAGTTCTTCAACTTTTTCAGGGTTGAGTCTATTTCTTTTAGCTGTTACAATATTTGAACCACAGCTGAATAATTTTTCAGACTGCGCGTTGCTTGCTGGTATGTTCAAATATTTTTTTGCCAAAGAACTGAGTAGTGGCATGCATTGATTATTTTGAGCCCACCAATACAAAATATCTTCGTTTTTCAAGGCGTCATCTAATTTCTCGTAAAGCAACATTTCATTCGTTACTTCACTCTGATCTTGGTCGATATTTTTATCACTGTAGGCTAATTTCAATTTGCTTGTAGGCGATAATCCATTTTCTTCATCTTTATTTTTAGAAGGTGAACTTGGGCCAACTTTCTGAGATGTACTTTCAAAAAATTCATTGATTTTTAGCTTCAAATCATTCAAAACACCAAAGTGTTTCAAATGAATTGGCCATTCTGTTTTCGAAAATAGAACATCCACTTTCAGGAAATCTTTTTTTCAATGAATCTTTAAGATGTCCCGCAACATTTGAAATTTTCTCATTAACAAAAAATGAAGAAGAACCTTGCTGAAAAAGTTAAAAAAAAATAATGAGATGCTTGAAATTTCAATTTTTTTTGTATTTGATGAATCCGAAAAATCAAAAAGTATAAAATTGAAAAAATAAAAGATTTTGGAAGAATCAATAAAAAGTAATGAAAATATATTTTTTTTATAATTTGCATATTTAGAAGTACTTAAACTGAAAAAATATTTAACAACACTAAATATTATCTAAAGTAAACAATGCGAAGAGTTGAATAATTTTAAAAACTATTACCGCGACTTTGGGTAAAGTTTACAACGAGGGGAACGGGGAGCATGTATCCCCGCGGGGAAAGGGGAAGTTCGGGGTCCCCGTCCTTCTCTGATGAGTAGGTGATGATTTAGAAAGGCTATCATTGATAAGGTAAAACAAAATCCACTGTAAATAACATATTCGTTCAAGCGCATAGAAGAGATACTATGTTAATTATGTTATTCTACTTGCATGACTTTGCACGTATAATTTGTTCTTTTTTTACTCTGATAATACAATTTTCTAATTATTCATTTAAACATGCTAATTTGTAAAAAAAATCATAACTTTAAAACAAATTTCACGGAAATGACTGAAGAAATTTATGAAGGTTAGGAATATTGCTCTGCGTATCTGACCTAACTCCTAAAATTTTTAACTATTGATTCGACGAGTTAGGCTCAAATTATTTATTTTTTAGGATGGAAGTAATATTAAGGCGTTGGCTAATTTAAATGCAAAATTTGGAAATGAAGAATACTTGCCTATGAATTTCAGTCATCAACATCATCCTCATAAGTCTAACAAAAGCTATGAAAACCAAATGACCCGCCCAACCCCATCTATCATTTCCTCCAGTTCAAAAATCATAGATCGCAAAAAACTTGGAAAAAACTTTACAAGTCAATTTTCATTGGATCAAAGCTATGATGTGCCTGTTGATGTGAATAAAATGAGCAAGTGCAAGAGCGACCTCTCTCTCGGCTACAAAGGAGAAAAGGAAGCTCTGAGCAAAGCGATACTGCCCCTTCAAAACAAGGTCAAGATGTATTTGCGATCAAAATGCGATGCTACTGCCAAGGGCTGTAGTGTTGAAGAAGTGCAGAAAGTGGCGTTGGAGAACATTAAAGAAGCATTTGCAACTTCGGCCAAGCATCGAAGCCAATACATTCCAGAGAATGGTGAAAAAGATTCTATTTTGCGCAAGAATTTGGTTGAAAATCTTAGAAAGTTGCATGAAAAGCACCATTCGCAGTCCAACCAACCAACGTCTTCTAACTTACTTCAGCTTTTCATTAAGCAGATAAACTACAAAAAAAGTGAACAGGAGGACTCCAAATTTGGGGGACTTGATCTCAAAACTGAGAAAATTGCCAAAACTTCTTCAAAAAGTTACTCTTGTCCAAACTCGCTATCAATTAGCCAACAAATACGAAATCAGCTGGAAAAAACGAATAAAATTATTGACTACATTGATAATTCAACTTCTTGCTCCTCTAGCCCTAAGTACTCAATGCCAAAAATTCCAGTCAGAGAAAAGAAAGATAATAGAAATGCCTTTTATGGGCATTCACAGACAGAAAGTTATGATAATCTGAAGCTTAAAAGACTCTTAGTTCAAGCAGAGATCAATCGAAGAAAAAATTTATACACTTCTATAAAGCACCATGACTCTCACATATCTAACGCTTATTTGAGGAACCCTTCAACATATAGCGTTAAAACGTAAGTTTCCAATTTTTTTAGACATAGGCGATATATCTTTTTATTTCTACCTATTATGAAGTATATGTATAATGTCTTATAAATACTTTCTACCAAGAGCTTGCCTATATTTTATCCAAAACAAACATTAAAGATTTTCCTTAACAGCTCATATATTTTGCATTTCTAATTGAAAGTTATTTTGAATAGCTTGTGTTTAACTGATAAAATTTTAACATTCAATAAATACATTTAGATCTACAGCCGTGTCTCGTTAATCCGGTCTACGATCGATCCGTTTTTCGTTAATTCGTTCATGCATAAAAGGGAAGCAACTTTTCGAGTCTTAAAATAAATCGGTATTTCATGTTTCCGTTACCGCACAATATTTTAGCGAGACATTGATATTATTTCTATTGTTATTCGATTCGTTAGCGCTCACTCACAATTCATATATAATTTGGAAGTCATTATTAAAAATAAAAGTTTGCTTGTTAAGATATTATTTTGTCATAGTTGCTATCATGTACCACTCACTTCACTCTATATATCTATCTTTATGAATGAATGTAAACATTCGAAGTTTCGTATATATAATGTTCTCTTTACCTTATGTTACTTCACTTCCTACCTCTTGGTACTACCGCTCATATTCAATCTATGGATGCTAGAATCATTCGCGCTTTCAAAGACGTTGCCTCACTCTACTGCCTACACGATCTTGAGTTTGTTGAAAATTAGGAAACGACAGTTATTAACATTTGTCAGTGTTTAAGCTTCACAAAACACTCTTAGAACCAAGTTAAGGTTTCTACTATTTTTATTTGTTTGTGCCGCGTTGGCATATTTCCTATCTCCGAAATATCGTACCAGCAGAAAACGAACAGAGTTATGCTCCTCATTCAGCATCTAGCAACAAAAAGTAACATTACCACTGAAAAATACATCAATAGTGAAGCTAAAATGTTACTTTGAGGTACTTGACGAAGAAACTATCTTGAACATGGTGTCTACTACAGATACAGTGCACGATCTATCTGAAGTAGAAGATAACGTTGAGCCAAAAGAACTTCACTCTCATTTCATCAAGCCAAAACAACTTTATCTGCACTTATTCGACTTCTTCGAGAACACAACTGTAGCTCATCTAAAAGCTGAATGATAAATCGAAAAATTTTTAACGAGTCAAAATATATATGCGCAATCCTATGTTCTGATTTTTCTTTATAAATAAATTCTAACTTGCACTTATAGTTGCAAATAACTCCAATTTATATTAAAGTTGAAACTTCAAACTTAACAGGATTTTACAATTTGCCTAAATTTACGATATCTCGATGTCCACACATTTATCAATACTAAGGTAAATGATATAGAATGAATACTTACTAGTAAGACATAGATACATAACAAACACTTAAACGATGATTTCCTTTTTTAAAAATGGTCAATTCATAATCCCTACGATTTGTTAATCCGTACGAATAAATTAAAAACCAAAGTGAGCGGATTAACGAAACACGCTTTTACATCTAAGGTGTTGATTATTATTATAATTATTATTATTTTATAATTTTCAACTATAGCCAATGTCTACTATGATAATCTACTATACTTTTGAAAATTTTATACATATTTCACTTATATTGTGTTGTGCCATTTTATTTTGAAAAAGTGTCTCAAAATACTACATAAGTTAAACACATCCTAACATAAATATATTTTCCTATATTTGCCAGAGCATATAGATAAATCATCATATACTAAGAGAATAAGTTAGTTTAGGAATAGTACTAAATGAATCAAAATTTTTTAATTTACTTTTGTTATACATAAGGAAAAGTAGGTGATTGAATATACTTGTATTAACTAATATATAGTAACCATAGTTGGTATCAGTGGAAACATATTAGGAGCTTGGCAAAGTTCAGGAGGCATTATATATGCATATACAGAGCTATACTATCTATTTATTCGTAAAAAAACTTACAGTTTATTCGTATATATCTTACAGTTTTCAAATTACATAAAATTTTCCATTGAGATTTGTCCTAAAGTTTCTAACTTTCATTCAAAATTTCAAATCATTTATTTTTATAGGATAAACGTTTTCAGCCCTTAATATATATATTGTATATTTTTTTTTAATTATTTTATATGGCGTTTTATCGTTAACTGACTAGTTAAAATATTTCTTAAATATTAGAGAGTTGGATGAGATTTAACAATTACAGGGGAGTATATTGAAACAAGAATGTTATGAATTTGAAATTCAAAAATTTGTTCATAACTTTTTTTCGTTTTGAAATAGCAAGTTAAGTAATATTTTTAATAAATGTTCTAACACATGGTTCTTCAACCCTTTTTACACGCGGGCCCAAAGTGATATTGAAATTAACTCTAGGCCCTAAAAATTCTATTTAAACGTAAAAGAATATACAATACATAAAAATAGAACAAGCACAATACTTTAATTTTTGTAATCGATGTCAAAGTATATGCAGATATAAGTATATTTGTGAGATTTTTATTATTTTATTCGAAAACTTTTAACTTTTGGAGTTTGATGAATATTAATGGAGCCCAAATCGTTTTTCTCAGGGCCCAAAATGAGCCCTGGGTCCTGGGTTGAAGAAACCTGTTCTAACAGATAATGAAAAATGATCACTAATAATGGAAGTTTATGATCTATTAATATCCTATTGCTAAATTTTTTTGTATGTGTAAAATTTAGCGATCATCAGGCTTTATCTCGTTTGAAAAGGCATGCTAGGCCCTTGTTAAGGGAAAGCAAATTGATCATTTAATACTTATACTTTTGTAAATAAACAATCCAAAGTCCCTTTTGTGATATATTAATTGACGCTAATGAATTGAAAGCCTATTCAGAATTATTATAAATGAAGAAGTGCCGACCAGACGGATGTTAATTGGGCCGCTCTTTAAAATTTCTGATAATACTTCAAAACGCCTAAAACTGAGTAATATGGGTATATTGTGAAATTGGCCATTTCATAAAGTCGGCTAAAATTTTTTCTCATTTCACGAAAGTGGACAAATCTCATGCCCACTTCATGATTTTGACAACTTCTTATAATAACCTTAAACTTTGTTTATATACGTTTAATTAGGCTAGCATGCGGTGCAATTATATTTGTCCTGTTTGTAAAATTGACAACTTTATTGTATTCATGACAGTGTACATTTTCTGCACAGCCATATTTTTATGAAACGGAATCAAAATGAGGACATATATAAATAAGTAAAACTAAATATTAATTTTAGTCAAAAAATCGCCTACTAATATCTAATGCCAGAAGAAGGTAACGAATTTTACCAATCTCCTTATATGAAAACAGGAAATATAGTTTTAAAAATTGATTTAAAAGCTTCTAATATCAAAACCACAATTCGGTAACAATTGAGTGAATGACGCAATTGGTTGAACATGTTTTTTGATTTACGAGATAAGTTATAACCATCTTTGGGGAGTATAGTGGAACTTTTGAGTAAAAAATATTACCTTAAAAATCTTTTGTCATTGTCTCAAGAATCATCTGGCAAAATTTAAGAGTTTAGTTACATTATATGATGATTTGAATGAATTGTAACTAAGCAAAGTACGCAGCAGTAAAAAATTAATTTAATACTTAAAAAACATAAACGACTGAGTGAAACGAAACGCTAAACTATAATATCAGCATTAAATCAAATCTTGGTAGTTCTTAAGGATAAGATAAATTCATTCCCAACAATATTAGAAATGGAGTAACAAATATACTTCTTTAATCTTACTCTTACTCCCCAGACTTGATTATCTGTTCTAACTAACTCTAACACCAACTCTACGATTAATCCTAAAAACGAACACTAACTCTACCATTAATCCTAATACAAGTTCAATGAATTGTCACATTCCACTAATCCTCTTTCGACCAATTATCGTGCACCGCAGTAATATTGCTCATGGTTCAATAATACAATATTGCTCTTATTTGAAAGCCAAAGTATAATAAAAAACTCGTTGATTATTACCCGAAGCCTACTCTACCTCCAATTGCTTTTACATCATGTGTTACATAATTTTGGTATAATTAGAAACGCTACCCCTATCAATGACTTTCAATCAAGAGGTATGCGGCTCAGCCTCTACCTTTCCAAATATGGGATGAAAGATTTTATTCAGATATCAGTAATGTAATTTGAGAAGGATGATATTTTTCAGTTACTTTACTCTCAAAATAGCGATATATTATATTATATAGATAATATAGATGATTTATCTATATGCTCTGATAAATACAGGCTAATACATTTATTATTATAACTATAGAAATATGTAATATTGTTAAGTTAAAGGAAGGTATGCAATATTTGTGATATCGATACAAAAAAACAAGTTTTCAAAAGTTAGTATTTTGAATCTGTTTCCACATTTTAAAAAATTAATATAGAATATCTTTTCAAGGTGCTTTTGTTAATTTTTATTAATGCAAATAAATTGTGGCGCAAAGAGTGGATCCTCCTTTCTGTCACCTTGGTACGCCACTGAGTATAAATATCAGAAACAAGGTTTTCTGAATTTAAATTATGTGAAATACTTTATTTGACTGTCTTTTTAACTTGTGTAAGGGAAGAGAAGTCTATGATTATCTTAGTTCGTTTTCAAGTTCGTGTATGTTTATTGAAAACTTCTCAAATTACATAGTTTTTTAGTAATATTAGAGTTAAGTTTCGACAAAACTTAAATCTTTGTATGCGCAATATCTTAAGCGGAAATACATTTATTTCGTAACCCCATAGGGGGATGGAGAGTTTAATTGGGTTACAAAACGTTTTTCTTGATGTTCAAAAAGCAAGACCAATAATTGGAAAAGCATTTTTGGGAACGTTTTTTGAGAATACCATTGAAATTGAATTAGGAGGTCAATTTGTTCAAGATTGAATGCCATGTGATTAATATTCCCCTAGCTCAGGGGTTTCAGAAAAAGTTTTTGAATCAAGTGTTATTAATACACCCATCAAATCTTGCCTATTGGGCATAAAAAACAGGGATGCAATGACAATGGTAAGGCATAAATGATAGAAGTGCTGGTAGAAGAAACTTGTTCGTTGAATTGGAGATAATAAAACACTAGTTTTAAATCTCTTTGTGTTTTAAATGAAAAATTCAATGACAATTAATATTTAAATGTAATCAAGGAGAGAGAAATAGGGTAGTCGATAGGAATGGGATGCGTGGTTGAGGATGAGTTGACTGATGCTGATTATAAGGGTATGCGTTTATTAACGCGTTACCAAGAGGAGCCGTTGAAATTTTAAAACGTTCGCGCTAAGTAATATGTGCATATCCCCCAACAAATGAGTATGGGCTTGAAGACATTGATACAAGTGTATGACCTATGCAAAATCACGTGTTAGATATAATCGTAGACGTATGTATCGATTGGGGAGGGGGGATATTAAATTCTATTTTGAGATGTGTATTTAACCTGATTTAGATAAGTTGTTAAGTTTGCCTGATTCCTCAATATTGGTCTTATGACATTTCATCACACGACACTTCATCACACGACAGTTCATCACACGACATTTCATCATAACGACACTTCATCACACGACACTTCATCACACGACATTTCATCATATGCATGGTTGTTTGTTGTAAAGGATTAAAAGTTTATTATACAATATTAATCCATATAGGAAGTCAATACTATTAGTAATTACTGATCCGAACGTTACAACGATCTAAAAAAAGGTTCAATTCGTCATCAGTTTTGCCAACCTCAACGAATTTTGAAGTTACAGGCAAGTTTCGCAAAATGTTGTTGTATGATTCGGGTGTTGACGACACAGAAAGATTTCTTATATTTGGACATATTGAAGTTGTATCTTCTTTGTCTCGTGCCAAAGTTTGGATTGCTGATGGAACATTCAAGGTTGTACCTTCCTTATTTTATCAATTATACACTCTTCATTTTCAATTTGGAGAAGGGCGCAATCCAGCTGGAATGGGTGCTCTTTTAAAGAACAAAAGTAGAAATACTTATAGAAGGTTGATGAACGCAATAAAAGAAATTGTTCCTGGTGCAAATCCTGAACAAATTCTCCTAGATTTTGAAATTGCGGCAATGACGGAATTTCAGTATGCTTTTCCGAACACCGAAATTAAAGGTTGTTTTTTCATCTTTCGCAGAGTGTGTATAAAAAAAGCCCTAGCATTGGGAATGAAATCAGAAATGGAAAGTGATACTGAACTAAGCACACTGGTCCTTTGTTTACCTGCACTTTCTTTAGTACCAACAAATTTGGTACTAAAGAAGCTTTTGATACTTTAGTAGAGCATATGCCGGAAAATGAAAAAATTAATCAACTTCTAACATACTTCGAAAACACATATATTAGGAGCAGATATAGAAGAAATGGAGCAGCAAGAAATCCACTTTTTCCTATTGCAAAGTGGAATCATTTCCAAAATTGTGTGGAAAGAGTCGCTCGAACTACAAATGCCGTAGAGGGCTGGCATCACTCTTTGCAATTTTTGTTTCAGTGCAGCCACCCAACAATTTGGAATTTCCTAAATGGTATTTGCAAGGACATCGCATTTCAACGTTTAAACTTAATGCAAGGAATTACTGGTGTTACTCTACCGGCCAATAAGAAATATTTGTCGATCAAAGAGAAGATCAAATGCCTAACTAGTCAATTTGGACAATTGGATATCATATCATACCTTAGAGCTGTTCAATATTCTGCCTGTAAGTAGTTTGTTTTCAACAATAAAATGTTTTATTTTTCGTTATTATTTTTCTTATTGTTTTTTGAGGTAAATAAAATGATGATACTCTCATTCTTGAAATTTCATGTTTAAATTTAATTGAATAAATGAAATAAAAGAGAAAGAGTTCATGTGTTTTTCATCATTTTTCATTACTGGAGTAAGGTTTTTTTAGGGATCTACCGATTCCAAATATTACAAACAACTTCAGTTTTGTCAAAGCATTTGACAAAACTAAATTAACATTTTGTTTATTAAAAAACCAATTAGATAACATTTTGTTTATTTAATATAAATTTTAGAGAAAAATATTGTTTTAAATTCAAATAAATAAATATTAATATTTTTTAAGTTAATACAAAAATAGAATTTTTATTTTTAATGAAAAATACTGTTAGTTTTTTTTATAAAATTCACAGTTTTATGTCATGAAATGTTGTATGATGAAGCGTTGTTGTAATGAAGGAGTTGTGTGTGATGAAATGTCGCGTGATGAAGTGTCGTGTGATGAAATGTCGTTGTGATGAAATGTCGCGTGATGAAGTATCGTGTGATGAAATGTCGTGTGATGAAATGTCGTAGCACCCTCAATATTGTCAGGTTATCCAACATATAAATACGGGACTTTTTCTCTCTCTCTCTCTCTTATAAATCAAAAATGTAGAAGCTATACAAATTTCAATTCCCAAAATATGCTTTCGTAAAAATAATAATTATACACATTCAATCTGTATCTTTCTGATTAAACACATATTTTTAAGATTGCCAAATAAAGACTCAACACATAAGCAAAAATGTCACTCCTCTGTTCCGCTTGGTAACTTTTTCTATTTTTAATTTAATTTTGCTTCTCTATTTAAATCTCCAAATACTGTAAAAAAGAAATTTTTGCGGAAGTTAGTTTTCCTATACATTTGCGAGTAAAAAAATTTCGCGTAGGGTTATTTTCGCGAGCAATCATATATTTCCAAAATTATCTTCACATATGTTATACTTATTTTCTCTGCAGGAGCGAGTTATATTTTCGCGGAATAACAGCTTTTTGCGAATTTCGTAAAAATTCATGATTTACAGTATTCGTTATATTTCGATTGACCATCACAATTACAAACGTGATTATACACATACAATTTTTACCTTTAATTTCAATTTCTATCATTCAAATATATAAATCAAGGTAGAAGAAAATAAAGAATTATAATAAAATTAAAACATCAAATTATTGATAATTGCGTAACCGTAGAATTGCTCGTTTTAAAGCAAAAATGTTCTTTCCCCACTGACTTGTCTAACTGGAAATGTTAGAACAACATTATACATTCTCAGATTGATTGATTCTACTCATTCTATCAAAAGCTTTAACACGTTCAATAATTTCTTCTTTATTTTCGTTGACATTCTGAGTCTCTTTCCTGCAAAGTTTTTTATATCAACGAAAGATTTTTGAAATTTGAAAGGTACAGAACTACGAAAATTTGCGTATTTTTAAATTACCGACCGTATTAGGGGCCATTACTGAACAAGATATAAATTTATATACTTAAAATTTACTCCAAAACTTACTGAAAAAATGAAATGTTTTTCAGCTGGCTCACAAAAACAACCATATAAAATTTTAACTAGTCTAATTTTACACAGTGTCTCAAAAATTAAAATCGAGATATATAATGAGATATGTCTATTTTGGGATATAAAATTTAAGGGTTGCAGAAACATGAGTATACATAAGATTGGAAAACTGCAGTATTTAATCATAAAATTTTAGCAATGTTATAAAAAAATCTAATTCTAAAAAATCTATATTGATCTGTAAAGTCAACTGTAGGTTTAAAATGTTTTTATACATAATAATTTTTTATTTTATTGATATAGCCGATCTATTACGACAAAAAAATTAATAAGCGATAAAAAAATTTTGGCATGAAAAACAAAGTGAACAGTTTTTGCATTATTTGGTATGGATATGTGAAGATACAGTCAAAATTCTAATAACAGAGGGGAAGGGCTAATCAATTTTTCCGTTTTTAACGGTGATGAATTATTCGTATTTTAGATTTTATAAAATTTTCAGTGCAAAATAACTCTTATCAGGAATAGTTTGTATATTTTTGTACAATTCGGCAAATTGATGAAGTTATATTTAGTCTTTTAGAACTTTTAATTACTTGTTAAAATACTGTTTAAAATTAAAACCAACATTTTTATTGCATTTCTATATGATGACATATAAAATAGCATGTTTTCTTTATCTGAATTATTCTTAGGAATTTATAATTAATTGAATCACAGAGAGAAGAAAACAGTAATTTCTACTAATTAAGTTAGTATAATTTATTGTTCTCATTTTTATTGTTTATTTAGTAAAAATACTGATCATTAGCAGAGCCCGCGCTGACAAATTTTTTGGGGGGCTCAAAGGGGCTGAAACTATACATTATGAAAATACACACTATAAAATTTTCCTTTCTAGAAGCAAATTCGATCAACATCGGAAACAAGAGCTAAAGAAGGTCATAAAAGTAAGGTGATGAGGTTTGAGGAGTATAATTAACTATTATAAAACAAAAGTGAAAGAAGAAAATCATTTTATTAACAATTTATCATTTTTAGAGTAATAAAGCAATTTACATGTCAAAAATTCAGCCTTCTTGACTTTTCGTTGAAATAGTTCAAAAACTCGAAAACTCTTTTAATTAAGGGTCGAAAAACTTCTCTCACAGGATGCAGTACTGATTCCTATTGTTAGAGCAGCTTGATGCTCAAAAAATACTCTAGACAATGTTATAATATATTTATTGAAACTACAAATGTACAAAGAAAAGACTTTTTCATAAGCGCACTTTATCGGATGTAATTCATTTAAAACTTATTTAAGCTTGAAAAATTGAGTGGAGAGGCTTGGAAAATTAAGTGGGGGTGAGGGGTTGACGGGGCTCAGGTCAAAAATGAGGGGGGGGGGGCTCAAGCCCCCAAAATAAATAGGGTGCGCGTGCTCTGATCATTAGAAGGCACAAATTAGTAAATATTTAAACATCTAATTATTATTGATAGTGAATATTACTAATTGATTTAACAAAATTAGTTAATTCAACTATTTATTAAACATTACTATAGTAGTGAGTAAAAGTATGATAGTTGTAGTTGTTGGTCTTTTACTTCAATATATATTTGTGTGTGAACAAAATAAATTAAAACCTAGTAAGCATTGAATTGAAGTATATATACTGTAAAAAAACGTTAAGATTTTAAACATAATTCTAAACACTTTTCTTGTCCCAATTTTTTAACACGCTCGAAATTAACGTGTTTAGCATATTGAAGAAACGTTTTTTTAAAAAACAAGTTGATGCTTAGGAGCATTTGATTTGAAACGTGTTTTAAGATAAAGGTATATCAAGTGGTGTATCAACAAGGCACAGATGCGCTGCTTGTGTTGAACTATAGAAGAGTTACCCAAAACAGGAAAGAAACCCTTCAACTGCGAATGGCAAGCCCACGCTCGATGTGTTCTGTACCACACTAGGAACCAAACTTCAATTGTTCAAAAAAAATATATACATGTATAAAAGGAATGAAAAAATTAATTCATTTAATTGTCTTTCAGAATTTTTTCAAACTTTATCAAGTTTACACTCTTAAGTAAGGAAAATCATCATTAAAAACTTCTTTTTGAAGAACGCCAAGTAACTAGAATTGTTTCAGATAATTCAAGTTAACATTATACGATAACTTTTATTGCTCTTTTTAGATCTTGTCCAAAATTCAAGGTTAAGCCACTTGCTTTCACTTTTACCTCGAGAACGTCACTTTGTAAAACTACAAGCTTCGGTGAACACTTTATAGTAGATACATTTTCAGTGCCTTCCTTAAAAATTATTAAAATTTTTATTCAATATAATTGAAATTAAAAATCAAAAAGGGAATTTTGACGTTTGAAAAATAATTTAACAAAATAGTCACCAAATAGTATTAAAGCGTTAAAAAAAACTTACATGAAAAATGTGTATCCTTTTTTCTTCAATTTTTTTTAGAAAATTGAGTTGCTTTGTCGGCTTTCTCTATCAATTTGAGGAGATGATGAGGCTCTTAACAAAGAATTCAACATAGCAGGAAAATTGTTTACCTGCTCACACTCTGGAAAAATCTTTTTTAGTTTTTCAATCAAGAGTTTTCTCCAATAATTTCATAGTTGAGATGTTGAGATTTGATTTAAAAAAACTCTAATTCAATCTAAACAAGAATTTAGAGACATAAAAATATTTCAGAATGACTTAGACACTCTGTATTTTGAAAAAACGGTGATTTTTTAATTTCTATAACACTTGCTTCTTGCATTGTATGAATAATTTTCCTCCGATCGTGAAAAGTAACTTGCATTTCCCTTGTCAGACTTGCTCTATCTACTTTCACTGGGTCAAAACTTTGAAGACTCTCAAGAACTTTTTCCTACTGTGTAAGGACGATGATTTTCTGAAAAACAAATTGTCAGAATAATCGAAACTATGAAATAAACTAACCTTTTAAATCTATAGTTTCAAAAAAGAACGTGATGGTTTTTGGGAAACATTTTTAGGATCTCCATCTTATGTTTTTAACTTTTTGTGAAAGTTTCTTAAAATAAATGATATAAGTACAAGAGGAGAAAACCTGTATATAAAATACTCTCCCATGTGGTTTTCCCATATGGAAATTTAATGCATCGATAATGTTTATACAAACTTTTCCCTAGGTAATGATAATTTTTTTTTGTAGTAAAATTGTTCAAAGACAAACCATGGAATGCTGTTTCTTCTACTAACTTATTGAACTCTTTTAGAACATCACCTTTCTCTAACAAATTTCTTATTATTTTAGAGTAAGTAGGTATAGTTCAACACGTTGAAGCAACTTTTGTTTCTTACCCCATCTTCGCAGTCAGATGGCTGTGTAAACATATTTTCTCATAGACTATTTCTTGAACATTCACTCATTGTTTTAGTTTATTTAGAATTATCCACAACTAACATATTTTAAACACGAGCTTTGTCCCGAATTAGGAACACTATTTAATTAAACATGCTTACATTTATAGTGCTTAAAGTAAAGAGTTTAGAAACTTAAAATGTTTAATTTAAAGTGTTTAGAAAAGTAATGTTTAATTTAATGAGTTCGACATTCAAGGCTTTCAAACTTTTGAAGTAATATGTTTCATAACGAATTTCGACTAAATCCATTTTTAGAAAAACAAAACTTCATACAAATAAAATGTCATTAAAAAAAGGAATTGATTGCAAAAAACTTTACTTCGATTCAAAAAGTTTTTTTGTAAACATTATGTAATTATATTCATTGAAGAAAGGGGTTTTATCTTTCAAGAAAAACTCTTGGAAAAATCCCAGTATACTTGGTACCACTTTGGATACTGCAAATCAAAGACATAATATATTTTCATCAAGTTTATAAAACTTTACATAAAATGGCGCTGAGTCTTCATAAATAAATAAAAGTTGTAAAGAAAATGAATTGAAAACGTTGAGTAAATCTTTTAAAAATACCAGCAATAATATTTCGGTCACTATGACCTTCTTCAGATATATATGACATAAAAATTTTTCAGTTTCGTTTCTCACAATTAAAAGTCTCCGAGAACTTTTTTTTGATGATGTCAACAAAGAATCCATACACTAAAAACAAATGAATATATTTTCAAAAAAAAAAGATTATAAGTAAATAATACGCTTGTTTCTTCAAAAAGAGGTTCTTCATTTTTCATATTTTTCGTTCTTATTTTCAAAGTTTTTGCTAGTTTTTTTTAGAGTTTTAGCAAGTTTTCGTCAGCAATCTAAAAAGTTTTCCTTGCTTATATTGCAAAAGCTTAAAAAAGACTTAGAGAATCAATTTTTAAATACATTTTTAATCTTCTTATGAGGCATGTCCAGTTTTCTTCGAGTTCTTCTTTGCTAAATTTAGTTATCAAAAAATATTCTTTCTTCACCTTAAATTAGTAATATAAAGAATTTAGCAAAGTATTTTAAAAGTATTTTTTTACATAATAAGCATCTTCGAGAAAATTGTATTTCAAGAGCATGTCCACGATGCAATTTTTTTCTACCAGATTTAGAATATACTCTCTTCTTGTTCTGAAAGTTTTTTTTTTAGCTCTGATCATTTTTGTTCCATCTTGTAAAGATTTTATCTTCGAAAATTCTTTCTGTAAAAAACAAAGTGCTTCTTCTTCTGAACCAAAAAAGTAATTAGGTTAAAAAAGTTTAGAAGAAAATACCTTCCAAAGTAAAATCAATGCATCTTTTCGACTTCTTTTGATCAGATCCTTCTTCAGAGCTTCTTTTTTTCCACTTCCATCTAATGTTTCTGAGTTTTTGCGAAAGCTTAGATGAGAAATGGGTCTAATAAAGAAAACAGAATGAATTTAATGAGTAGGAATATCAAGAAATATCAAGTTACCCATGGGTTTTTACCATGTTGTAAACCAATACAGGGCTACTTGTTATATTTACTTTTGCACAAGTTATGATACAAGGTTTTGTTTTTCATGTCATCGTTCGCCAAAACATAATATGCCGTTTCTTCAATGAATCTATCAAATTATTTATAGATTTCATTAGTATCAAGAAATTTTTTAATAGTCTTCGAATATGATGAAATCAGATTTTCTGAAAAAGATTCAAATTTCAAAGTAGCGTCCTACAAAAAACCAAGATAAATATATAATTACATTTTATGATGATTGTTCTTGAGTTTTATCTTGATTTTGCTCTATTATCTGGCTTTCTATTAATTTTTTTTAACAGAATACTTTTCCTTGAGTTTTTCAGCCAACAGCATAATTTTTTTCGATAGTCCAATTTTCCCTGGTAATAGAGATCTTATATCTTCTTCTTTTAATTTACTCAGAGCCAACGCATCTATTTCATTTTCTAAAAATACTAATACAAGAAATTTGGAAAAATTGTATAAGAGCTTACCCTCAACTGCCTTTATTATCAAAGGTGAGAATTCAAAGTTTTTTAAAGTAGTTTTTTTGTATTCGTCGTGTCTTCAATACTTTGACTTGCCTGGTAGATTGAGTCCATGAAAAATTATACCCGAACTTAGCACCAACTTTCGTCAACATTGACCAACATAATATACATGCTATTTTCATAGTAATGAACTATTTGATGAAAAAGTTGATGTATTGACTAATTCTGAATGATTAAGTAGACGCCTTTTTGAAATCAACTTTGCTGAAAACGAATTAATGTGCTCGTTATAGAAAATAATCTCGAGATCAATACAATAGAAAAGATATCCAATATCCGTGATTAGCACGCACTCTATCATAGTTAAGTTAGGAACACCATCTAAGTTTTCATTCACAAGAATTACATCTTTAATATTATACGTAATTGATTCAATTTGGGCTGATTTTAGAAGTTTAAAACCAATGCCTTTCAACAATTGAAGTTCTTCAGGGCAAAAATTTCCAATGTAATCCTATATATCAGCATTTTGAACCAATTTTTTTTGTCAAATTTATTTTCACAAAAAAATTCTGAAAAATAAAGCAAGTAAGAGATTTGTTGTAAACATATCCATTTTTGGTAGTGAAAAGCAACCCACTTTTCGATAGATGTAAAATTTTTCCATTTTTATTTTTAATTAAGCCGTGTTTAGCCTCTAAACGTATACACGAATGGTTCTTACCTGGCCCATATTTCTCGATCTGATTCGCTAAGTGTGTTAAGTTAGCGTGAGGGAAAATTTTCTTAAATTTATTGTTATACTGATATACCAAAGAGTGAAGACAACTTATAGTTTTTTTTGACGCAACTGCACTGTAAAAACAGCGTTTAGAATCTAAACACAATTCTAAACACAAAAAATGTCACAGTTTTTTTTACGCGTAAACTCTAAACGTGTTCACACTGTGAAAGAAGCATTTAGAATCTAAACACAATTATAAACACATAAAAAGACAGTTTTTCTCGCGTAATCTCTAAACCAGTTTAGATTGGAATTTAAAAGTTTTCATTCAATAATCAGTATATTGAAAGCATTAGAACTACCTACCAAAACATTTGGTCTGTTTTAACAATCTTCATGAAATTGCAATGAGACTCACTTGAAGTTCAAATATAAATAAAATTTGAAAAAAATTTATTGAAAAAAACTAATTATTGCCAAAATCAAATTCGCTAAAACAAGAAGAAAAGTTTATATGAATCACGTAACATAGATATCTGCAGCTTCATTGTATTTTTTTTCTAATTTTATTAGACTTGTGCTTTTGTAGTAGGGTGCTTTGTCTTTTAGTAGAATTTCTTGTAGGAATCCAAGAAACTGAAAATTCTTTGGGTAGTTTAAATCAAACACGTAATAAAACATCATTAATGTAATCATTGTTTTTTTCAAGTCTTTATTCAATGCGAAAGTTAAACCGTCAGCAACAATTTTCGTTGATTTTACTTCATTGTTACAAGTAATAAGTAGTAATTTTGGAGGACATCCTACACTGATTAGACTACATTCATCATTCTAAAACAAAGAAAGATTTAAAATTAGAAAAATCTGATAAAGAAAATTACCTCATTTTCATTTATTAGTTCATGGATAAAGCCTTTTTGATTCTTCATTTTGGTCACAACAATTAAGTACTTCAGAACAATATAATTTTTAAAATTTTCATCTTTTGTTGAAACCTCCTTTAACTTAATATAAAAATTTTGTTAAATAATATTTTTTTCATTCAATTCTTTTGAATAAATTTTTTCTAGTTTCTCAATACAAAAGCTCCAGCTTTCACTTAAAGAATCCCAGTCAAGATCTGGTTTCATCAGAAAAAACTCTTTCTCGATCTAAAAATTATAAGTTTTTAAAAAGTAGATATTGAACTAGAAAAGCTTACATTTTCGATATTATTAAGAAATGTGAAATTCTGGATTATGTTATGTATCGTTGCACCTAACATTCCTTCAATTTCTTTTCTTCTTGGTAAGAAAGTAACTTCCATTGCTAGGAAAATTTTTGCTTTATCATGTCTTTCATTCTGTAAAATATCCAAGGCCTCTGGATCGGTTAGTCCGTGAAAATGTCTCTCTAAAAAACAATCAATACAAAAAAAAATTTACTATGATATTTACCTCTAGGTTGGAATTCTACAAAATTTCTGGAAAATCTTTGAGATGTCTGCTTTGTCTTTTTTTGAATACGCCTCCATTTCCATCTTAAATTTCTTACTTTTTGAGAAAGTTTAGTAGTGAAAAAACTCTTAATAAAAAATACTTTTAGATAAATATTTTCAATATTTAAAGAAGTTACCCATGGAGTTTTGCCGTAAGGAAAAGAGATGCAAGGATATTGGTTATATAAACGCTGACCGAGCATATTATAGTCATCCTTCTTACAAAAGTTTACTAATGAGAGTACGTGAAAAGCGGTCTCTTCTATGAATTTATTGAATTCCTTCAGAATATCTCCTTTCTCTAAAAGACTTTGAATTGGTTTTGAAAAAGATGGCAAGGTAAAGCAAGGTCCGCTTTTTCCATTTTCAGATTGCTTATCTACATTTGGCATAGATTCCTCCAAGGAAACTTCTTCAGAATTGTTTTTTCCTTTCACAAAAGAAAGCAAAAGATTGAGTTTTTTAGCCACACCAAGTTTATTGCTCATCTTTAATCTTATTTTATCTCATCTTTTTGCAAATTCAAAAAAGGCATCCAATCAATTTCATTTTCTTAAAATGAAACATTATATATTTTGAAAGAAAAAAATAGCGTACCTTTTATAAACGCCACAACATGGGAAGGAAATTTTAAGTTTTCTAAAATTTGCTGAATTTCTTCTGTATATGATTCGTAATTGATTTGTTTGGCAGCAGTTTCAAAGTTTTCCATTGAAAACTGTATATATTTTATTTGAAAAAAAATGTAGGAAACAAAAAAAGAAAACTATAAAAATATTTAGCTATATTATATCAATAAAAATATTAATCCCAACAGAAATCAACATTAATAAGCATAACATTGAAGAGATTATATTTATGAGAGTATATTACTTGAGGCCAGTCGTATATCAACTTATCAATTTCAAAAAAAACTTTTTTTGTTAGTTTTTGGCATAGAAAAGTATTTTTATGCTCATTAAAACATAAAATTTCTAATTCCAATCCGCTAAATAAGATTATGCTGTCAAATACAAAAATTTTTTCCAAGCAAATTAAAATTGGTCCTGAAATGTGATTGAAATCCAAAACAAATACGTCTCCAACAGCAACAATATTACCTTTATAATTCTGTTGCTTTTATTTCTTTGGGCTTTAATAAACATTTCAAATTTACCATCGATAGGTGCAGTCATCAAAGTTAAATTTACAAACTTATCGTCGCTTTCTTTTAGAAAAATTGGGATATTATCATTATTTTCTGATAATTGATTTAAGCATGACCATTTTTGATGAAAAAAAGCAAGGGATCGTTCAATGGATTTAAAATTCGTCCATTTTTTTTTAATGAAAATTTTAACTTGTAATTCACAATTCTTTTTATCAATTATTATTAGAACTTTGAAAAGAAACCTCCCTTTCTTTCAAATAATTCCTAGAAATCGCATCTTTTTGAAATGAAAATTGAAAACACATCCAAAGTTGATGATAATGTATCAATGATTTTTCAATCGATTTAAAATTGTCCCACGTGACACTTTTAAAAACATTATGTTTTGCCTCAAAGCGCAAATGGTTACGTGGTGCTCCAAAACGTGTTCTATGATCTACGAAATGAGTTAAATAATGTACTTGAGGAGTTAAGTTTGCTTTAGGGTAAAGAAATTTGAATTTTACATTATATTCCAGAATCAAATAAAAGAGAACATTTAGAGTAGTTAACCCAGTTTTCATCAAATTTAGAAACAAAGCTTCCTATTAAAAAGAGTAAAACAAAAAGAAAATTTTTAGTTTCTTCAGCAGTCATAGGTAAACCGTATCAACATCGAGATGAATTTTGGCCAATTTATTAGGTAAGTATTTCTAGTTCTTCGTATAGTTTTGAAAACCTTTGAAGTTAAAACACTCTCTATTTTTAACTATATCAATCAAGATAATTTAGATCTTTGAAGAAAGGCTTTATTTCATTAAATCCAGTTGTTTAATCAAACTTGTATAGCAAATCAAAACAAGTTGAATAGATTTCAATTGAGAACGATAAATTCGCGGAACGTTATCAAGATTGTGAAATATACAACACTAAATTTTATCTTGTCAGATTTTACACCAACAGGATTCGATATTGTAAAGTGATCATAAAAAAATTTTTAAAAATGATAAACCACTTGAACTAATTTGGCATTTTTGGAAAAAATTGGAGTCAAAAAATCGTGATTTTGATTAACATAAAAAATATGTCTTCTAAAGATAAAAGTTTTTTTTATGTTTTTTAATATAGAGACGTAATAATAATTACGTTTATTATATGGCAAGTTAACAAAAATTTCAAATTTTTGTGATTCGATCAAATATATTTTTTTAATAGTATATTGATTAAGTTGATAACTTGTAGACAGTTGATCTAGAGAAGATTTAAGAAAAGTTTTTGTTTCAAATACTAACATAAAACTTGAGGATAAATCATTAGGAAAACTATTTCTTTCACAAAGTTCAAAAACGAAATTTTTAATACATAATTTGTGAATATTAAGCACGTTTTTCCATTCATTTATAATATACTCTATATGTACTTAGAAGATTATTATGTATACTCTTCTCTTAGTCTTAATAAAAGCAAAGCAAGACCTTTTACATCTATGATCGAGCTGTTCTCCCCTGAAGCAATTTCATCAGCTTCTCTAATAGAATTTGACTGCTTATAAATTTCTTCAGTATAGATGTCATTCTGTAGTACAAACTAGTGCTAATATATCTCAAAAGAGAATTTTTACGCATGTATACAATTTATTACAAAAATTGTACTTAATTTTAGTATTAGGATGCTTCTTCCAATGTGCAACATATTTTCAAGCAGATGCCTACTTGCAAATGTACATATAGCTTCTTGAAAAGTAGTTTCGTATAAGTGTTGTTAACATAAAAGTTTCATCATTTTTCTTGTGTTAGTTAGATGCTATCTTAGTAATTAGTTTAACTCATAATTTTCCTTGTTCATTTAACTAGTTAGTTGTATTCGATTTTAATCTCTTTGTAAAAATTTTTAACAAGAAACTCATTTGACTACCGTTATTTGTTTGCTTAAAACATCTTGTAATTTCAATATTTTGAAATTTTTTTGAAGAATTTTTTTCACATTTTAGCAACTACTTCTATATTCAAGACATTTCAAAGCGATAACAACTTGTGGCAAAAAGAAAGTTACAATGTATGAAATTTTAAGAAATATCTATTCCATGTATCTGTAAATATTGTCTTTTTATTTATTTTAACATTTACAAATGTTTTTCAAATACCCTTATGATAAAGACATTTTTATTTCACTAAATCATAATCACCAAGTCATTGTGATCGCGCTTTTTCTGGCAATATTAACCCATTTACGACCAATGTTCCTATTTTGGAACATAAGTAATTTCATCTTCGTCTGCTTTTTTCAATGACTTTGAATATAAATCGTCTGCGTTTTTTAGATATCGTCTGCTTTGCTTGGCCTTAAATGGGTTAATGCTTGTCTAAAATTTAGGCATTCAAACAAAATCAAGGAGTATTTAGAATGCATAAAGTAGTGCGATTTCTCGCATCATTTTCTCTACAAAGTGTTCTTTTATGATTAGCGAACTAGAGCAGGCTTCTTCATCCCAGGATCCAGGGCTCATTTTGGGCCCTGAGAAAAACGATTTGGGCCCCATTACTCTTCATCAGACTTCAAAAGTTAAAAGTTTTTGAATACAATAATAATATCTCACTAATATACTTATATCTGCATATATTTTGACATCGATTACAAAAATTAAAGTATTGTGCTTGTTCTATTTTTATGTATTGAATGCTTTTACCTTTAAATAGAATTTTTAGGGCCTAGAGTTAATTTCAATATCATTTTGGGCCCTCGCGTAAAAAGGGTTGAAGAACCCTGAAATAGAGGATATAATATAGTTGATTTATAAACGTATAGCCAAAAACGGAAGGCCGCATCTGAGATGGAAGAACGTGGTTGACAAAGATTTGAAAAGATTTAATTTAGAGGAGAAAGATAACGCGGATAGAAGTAAACGGAAGAAATTAAAAAATGCATTGCATTATGATTCCATATTGAATTAGGAAGGTGCACCCTTTTTACGAGGAAAAACCACCTTCTAAAAATAAATGATGATGATGATTTATAAACGTATAGAGTTTGTACATCGTGTAGTCTTTATTTACCCCAATGCTACTCTTCGCGTCGTATATATACTCTTTACTTTTATATTTGAATTATTGTGTAGTAAAAGTTATAACTTATTGCATCTAACTTCTTTGGCCGTTTTTAAAATGTACAAAGACTCACTAGAATGCTTAATTATCCGTTTTTAACTTATTCTAAAAATGCAAGAAATCTTTAACGTATTCAGTTCAATAGCAAACTTGTTGATTATTATTACCCGAAGCCTACTCTACCTCCAATCGCTTTTACATCATGTGTTACATAATTTTGGTATAATTAGAAGCGCTACCCCTATCAATGACTTCCAATCAAGAGGTATGCGGCTCAGCCTCTACCTCTCCAAATATGGGATGAAACATTTTATTCAGATATCAGTATTGTACTTTTAGAAGGATGATTTTATCCATTATGTTTTTCAAAGCTGCTTCTAATTTCTCAATTTAATTCAAATTAATGATATCGAGGTATCCAAAACTTTATATTATTTCAGAACTTTCAAACCTCTGAAAACATAAAATCAAATTTAAATAGCAAAAAAAAATTGACTAAAATAATTAATCTCAAATATAGATTTCTAATGATCTCTAATATTTTAAATATACTTTCTAAAATTGAAACCTTTTACTTTTGTTGTTGTGTTGTTGCTGTTATTGTTACCCCCTAGATTATACTATCTCTATATGAATATAATCTATCAGTTCAAAACAACGCTTTGTTTAAACTGAGAAAATATTTTGTTGTTTCCCGCATAAGATAGCTGCAATTAAATCCAAATTAAGCACATTCAAATAAAGTTCTTCTTTGTTTTTACTAAATTGCGGGATGCAACAAAATTAAAAGGTTTCCATTTTTGAAATTGGAGATATTTAGAAATCTACATTTGAGATGAATTATTTCTGTCAAATTTATGTCATAAAGATTGACTACACTTAAACTTGAGGTAATGTTGAACATTTCAATACTTCATTAAATTCCACGATATAGAGATCATTACAAATGCATTATTTAACCCATTAACAACCATTGAAATCAGACAATATCTAAAAAAACGCAGATAATTTATATTCAAAGTCATTGAAAAAAGCAGACGAAGATGAAATTACTTATGTTCCCAAATGGGAGCATTGGGACTTAATGGGCTAAATCCTTTTTCATAAACACAAGGATATTTCTCCGCTGCTCTTCGATTTTATTGTATCAAATCCAAAATGGAACAACTTTATTGAAAATAAATATCAAATTAAATGCACTCGAGTCAAGTTTATTTTAATTTGAATTAAAAATCTGAGGTTTTTAACATCACAAGGAATTACATTAACCCACTTACCAGAAAAAGCAGAAGGCATTAAATAATCTGATTTAAAACTAGCGGGTTGGTATGTTTGACATAAGAGAGAATTTATTATGTATAAAAACAGTGATAAAATATACCATTTAAAAATAATATAAATTATATGTATCAATAAAAATGAATTTAAACTAAAATAGTGTACACTTTTCAATAACAGACATTATATATTTGGATTGATAAGATACACATTATTTTTTTTCAAGTTGCTCTCTCTCTTAACTTGTACATTCAATAACATTTCTTTACCCAATGTGCCCTCTTTTATAGTAACTGGGATGCATTGTCCATCTTTGCTTCTCCAACAACTACTCCTTAAACAGTGACCACTTGAATGCCATAGTTGACATTTAATTAAGAATTGTTTTAAATATTTTTTGAAAAAAAAGACTAAAGAACATTTTAAATATAAAAACGATTTTAAAGCCATAAAAATATTTTAAGTTTGACTATTTCAAACAAATTTTGATATAATAAAGAGATTAAGAAAAATGAAGTGAAATGGCGAATGCAAATGTATAAAAGATATTATATTTGAACTATGAAAACTTTTCCATGCTGTAATTTTGTCCATACGAGAGACTGTGTAATTATCGTGGTACGCTCAACGTCAAAATGGCAAGAGTAGAACTAAGAGCCAAACACGACGCTTACAGTATGCAATTTAAACGTATACTTCAAAGGTTATAATAATAATTCTTATTATAATACAAGTTTCTTGTCTTCTTCTTCTTGTCTTTAAATTTACATAGAAACACAAAAATTTGCGAGAGATGTATAGATTTGGTAAGGGTCATAAAAATCTCATGAAACTTAATTTAACCTGACTTAGTCAATTTCAATGTTATAATTTAAATAAAATTCCATCTTTATATCGTGTCTACTTCATTTTTCTAGACTTCTTCATTTCCTAAAGATCACAACGTCAAACTTTATAAAACTTACCTATGCCGAAATCCTCCATATGACACTAACTTCAAAACTAGTAAAATTATTAAGAATATTTGATACAAAATAATTATTTTATTCTATTTAGGGTTAATATATGGAATAACCGTCAAAACTAGAACCATTTACTCCAAAAATGAAAATATTAAAGTGGGAGCTTTCGTGGTATTCAAAGAGAGTTACAATAATCTTCCAAGCACGATCAGTTTAGAAGTTAGTAAGTATAGATATTTCTCAGATCTTATTTCATGCTAATGCCCCATATGAGCAAATTTCCTTGTTTAAAGATGATCAAATTATAGAATGGAACAAGATTCCATTCAGTGGAATTTCAAATGAAAGCATTCAAAAAATCATGCAAAATTCTGATGAACAAGTTGAAGTTTTGTTCAAAAGAAGGTTACAATTATGTTTCACTTTTTCATTCTTCCTGTCTTATTTTGCCACTACGATTAAAGAAAAACGGTTACAATTAACCTTGAATAATTTAGTTTTGTGTTTTCTTCTTATTATCTTTGTATTTCACTAAAGTTATTTAATTCTGTTTATCAATGCTACTGTTTATTTATTTTTGATAAGTGTGTTTTAGTATTTAAAACCGCAACGCTTATTTATTAAGTGAAAATAATGCATTTCAAATGTGACAAGTTGAAAGTTGGGATGGCAGTGCACGCACAATTAGAATAGCCACTCAAAAAAATTTATAATGAAAATAACTAGCCAATCTTGTAAAACTTGTCCCAACAACTACTTTTAACGTAAAAACTACTAGAAAAAAACAGTATTTGCCAGAAATTTCATAAATTTTATTATAAAATTTGAGCTAACGTTACAAAGCAGAGCAATATGTAATATTATCTAAACTAGCTTTAGATACTCGGCACATATACAAACCTGCAGACTTTGAAAAATATGATTTCATAAAATATCTACAACATCCAATCATCATAGAGTAAAAAAAAGTATCTTTTTATAAAATAAGTATCATCATACTTATTCTTTAAGTTTAAATATTTGGCAAAAAAAGTTCACCAATAATCCTAATTAAAGCAATTCTGGAAAATGAAGATTGAATAAAATAAAAATAATTTTTATTTAATTTAACAAAAATATGAAATAATAGTAATATGGTTTTGATACATGAAGGGTGTTTCAAATTGAAGCAAGGTAAACAAACTCACCTTCAAGCCATAAAAAACATCGAAAAGTTTTTACAACAAAAAAGAATCTTTTCCCTAAATTCTCAAACAAAAGAAGTTTTTCCACTCTAATCAGTAAAATTGGGTGCTTTGTAGTTTCATAGGTTCTTCCCGTTAAAAAAAATATCCTAACTCTCTTTAAATAATAGAGGAAGAGTCATGGGAGCCAAAGTTTGCATTGTTTCTAAAAATAAAGAAGGTGATATAACAGAAAAAAGGTTGAATGGTTGTTGGCGTGTATTTTCATCTAAACAATGGAATGGCATCAGTTCGATCCAAATTAAAACTCTTAAATTAAAATCACAAATAAATGTGACTAACCACTCTCAGGCACAATGCAAACATTTAGTCTAACGGCTGAAACTGGTTTAATTTTGACAAAATAACAAACTAACAGAAAAAAAGGGAAGAAAATGGTACTACAATTTTCATAATTTGCAGTATCAGTTGGTTTTTCACATAGAATTCGATTGTATGTGTTGAACTTTTTTCTGTTTTCCTTATTTGATTGTAAGATCCTGGGTCTGTTTTATGATTGTCCTTAGAAAATATAAAAAATACTTATTTCTTATTGTGCATTGAGATGGTTGTATGATTAGAAAGAATTAAAAGAAAATGAGTTGAGTGAGCCCCTCCCACTTTTCGAGATTTTTTTCAACGTAAATCAGGGATTATATTGGTTGCAAATTTGAAGTAAATTTTTTCAAAATTATCTTTTTTACTACTCTTATCGACTTAAGGATTTTCTTTTACTAAAATTCACGATGTTTTTGAAGTCAGAATTACAATTTTCTCATATTTCTATGATGTCTATTAAAATTTAAAAAACAGTGTTTTCCTTATTGAAAATCTTACCACTTTTAATAAATGGTTAACGAGCTATTTATCATACCTATTTATTTCTTTATAAAACTTCCAACTGTATCATGTCGTTTTTGACTATTGTTTTAAATATATTAGTTTAGCTATTGGAAATTTATTAAATATGATCTATACTTTCTATAATAAAGGTGATCTGGAAGTGAGATTTATCTAAATCTTGCCAAGAGTTTATATCAGGGGCGCACATCCGGGGGGCGAACTTTTTCTTTTTCTAGCAATACTTTTATTGTAATGATTTAAATTCTTTACAAGAATAATATAAAAATCTTTATCTTTAGTGTTAGGCATTCTTGGGTTGCCTAAGATTATTTTTTTTAATTAAATAAAAAAATAAAAAAATTACCATTTCTTTATCCTTGTAAAAGAATAACAATCTAAAATTTAATTTTTTTTCTCAATAATATCAAATTTTTGAAAGGAAAATGACAGCTCTAATTTCATTTTAACCAAGTGCATTTCAGGCTTTACTTTTCGAAATTCGTTTCTCATGCAAAAAATATGTTATTTGAGCGTTTCAAAATCATCACGAACACATAGAAACGAAATATTACTCTTGATTACAACATAAGCACCTTTTGTTTGGATTTGCATCAAAAATTCTTGAAATATTTTTATATTTTTTTTTGCTTTTACTCCATCCAAAATATTGTCTCCATTTTTTCGTTAATTGTACCATTTATTCATTTATTTTTTTCGTTAATCTTTCCAATATATCTAACATTAAAAATCAGCAAATCTAGTAACTTGGAATAAATAAAGATATGTTTCAAATATTAATTCAATCATTCGATTATACCCGATGTCGTTTATCTGAAACATGAAATAAGTCATTTAAAGAAATATAAATTTGTTTCCTTAAACTTACATTCCATTTTTATACTTTGAAATACACGTATGGAAAGGATCTAAAAGCTCTGAACTCAGTTTCTTTCACACTTTTGTCACGTTCCCAACATCAGTCGTAAATTTCTTTCTATCATTTCCTTAGGAAAAGTTCGCTTCTTTGGCTATGAAGTTCTAAACTGAAATCAATAAATAATATTAAAAAATATGTTATACATTTATTGATCCAATAACGAGATGTAATAATAAATTGCACAAAAAAAGTAGGCGTATTTATAATGATACCTGTCTATTTTACTTTGTTAAAAAATTAGAGAATCATATTTTTCAATGAAGTTTGCTTAGAAGGAAACTTGTATGGTATCAATATGAATTAAATTTAAAGTCATTAGAACTTTCAACTCTACACTCTTTGATTTTAACTTTAAAAATCTTTGAAGTTAAAAGTTGTAATATCAATAAATTCTTAACTATCGTAGTCATAATATATAAGATAGTGGCTTACCAGAATGTAGTTAAAAGTAACAGGAAAATATTGAAGTTTTTGATACTATTTCGGTAGTGTACACAATAAAAAGTAAAGGATCAGTAAATTTGTTACCAGAAAATGTAAGTATGAATGACAAATGGCTTTCAGATGTTAGTTGTTTATAAACGAGAGATAATGAAATTAGAAGTATGATAAATGTCATACATCAAACAAACAACAAAAAATAAAATCATTATTACCATGGAAAACGATCACTATTGCAGCAGCATTGTCCATCATATGATTCCAAAAAATGGTTTTCGAGATAAGACTTGAAAGCTTGAATATAGAAAAGTTTGTCATGGTGTTCACCAGGATGTTGATGGAAGTCAGGATTCTGTTGGTGAAGCATATAAAAATATAAAATTGCTTTTGATAATGGCAGACGATAAAAAGAGAGTACGAATAAGTTGTCGACTACTCTCTTGACATCTGTAAATAGGCGTAAGTCAAAATTACCGGGTAATAAAAATATCATTCATGAATATTGACTAGGTAGTGGATGAGAAACTGTTTCATTGATGAAAACATATTGAAGTGTGTTAGAAAAATAAGAGTCAAGGATTAGCTGGAATTAGAAGAAATTCCATATAAGAAAAGTTTAGAAATTTGGTCGAATAGATTTAAACTCTTTAGATAATTCAAGAAAGAGTACAGTTAGAGAATTCTTTTTATCAAGAGCTTTAACAAGGTTTCCTATGAAGGAAGCATGAAAAATTTCAGAGGAATATATAAGGGACTATAAGGATAATTTGAAAAAAGAATATTTTTAGAGAAATAACAATAAACTTGAGTGTATTTCAGCTTTTTAGTATCAGGATAATTGAAATGGACCGATTGTTTGATGGATTTTGTTTATCTACTTTTTTATAAATTGGTATAGTTTTGACTATTTAAAATAACGACAACCATAAAGTTTTAAATTTCTATCTATTAAAATATACATTGCAAATTCAAAACTTATGCTTGTATATAATGTTTTATAAGTATTTAAAAAACAAAGTGTTTCATGGCAATAATATTAGAACTTTGATTTGGCAGTTTATGTATTGCCAAAAACGCTAACAACCTGTTAAATCTTCAATTTTAAGAGGGACGTGAAATTTTTTTTAAAACAGGTATATATTGGCATTTTCCAATTCTTGGAGATACTGTGTAATAGATAAATTATATTGATTTGGTTCATTAAAAATATTATTTATTTTTTACACAGTTTGTTAAGCTTATATTGGGTATTCAGATTTACAATGAGAATTTCAATTTTTAAAACATTTTTCTCAACTTCATTTACTTTGAGTGAATAAGTTTGCTGTAATTTCGAGACTATTTTATCGATATTTTCAGGAATCTTGGGAAATTACGAATTCCTCTTTAAAATTAGTGCTAGTTTCATATTTATTTTATTCTATTGACTTTTTACCAAAATGGTGATTAACTCTATGGTTTCTTTTCAAATGGCGAAGACAAAAATTAGTTTTCTTGTAGCTTAATTCAGAACTTTTGATTGAAAGGATAAACCATCAAGATCTTTTTTTAAGTTGTCGTATCGCATCCAAGCGAAGAATAGACTTCCATAGCTGGATAGATGGTAAGGATAGTCACGATCCTGTATCGAAAGCAAACTCTCTGGATCGAGACGTCGAGACCCCGCTCTATCCACTAGGCCATCTACTGACAAAATTATAACATATACGATTATAATCTAGGTTTGCTTGTAGGCTTTGTAGATTGCCTAATAATGAAATGCATGGATTGCCAAAAACATAATAATGTAATTATAATAGAAAACATGGATATTTTGAACTAAATTTTATGCACTAAAGTATTTCCATCTAAAATGGAATCAAACATCAAAGAACCAAAAATACCACGTTCAGTTATTTTGTATCTCTAGCATTCTTTATTCCTTACTTTTAATTAGAAAATGAAAAAAATGCAAAATTCAAAATATTTTTTCTTAATCTTTATCCTAAACGAGAATTTTTTTATTTCTAAGTTTAAATGGAAAAATATTTAAGTTAAAAAGTGAACGTTAATTTTTTTCCTTCCAGTAAATTTCTTATTTTTGACCTGAGCTTCAGTAATAATTAGTAAAACTTACTAATTTGGAAGTTCACTTTCTATATACTAGCTCAAATTTCTTTATATTATTTTTTGGGAGATTTTACTATTTTATTTTTTTAGTGGGTATTTCTTATATCTACTTAAAACTTTTAAATCAGCTATTCAATTTTTTTAAGAGTATCTTCCGTGAACGAGCAAAAGCTTTTGGGGAGAAGTAAAAGCAATCTAGAAATTAATTTTGATAACGGTAAGACTCATATTTGAGTATACATTTTTTTGTTATCATCGTATATTAATTTTTGGATTACTCAAAAAATTTACTAAAAGTATTTTGAGCAAAATTTATATTCCATATTTTGAAATGCTATTAAATTATAATAACTAGGCTTTCCCTCTTGTATGCAATAATATAAAATTGATCAAAGGAGCGCAAAGTCCTTTTATTTTTTATCAGGCACTCTCGCCCCCTCCTCCTCTCCCTTCTTCTTTCTCAGAAATAGTGCCAAATAAATGTAAGGTTTTGAAATTTTTTATCTTTCTAAATTGAGATTTAATAAAAAAAATTTTTTAACAAGATTACAAGAAATCCGCGAATACTTGTAACCTTTTAGAATATAACTTATAACTAATTATTTCGATTGTTGTGTCGAGTTTTAGACTATTAATTGGAATATTTTGGCATATTTTAAGTTTTGTTTTATATAACTTAAGTTTTAAAAAATTTCTTACGGATTTTGCAATAATTGTACAGAAATGGAATAAAAATTATTCTCATAAGAAAAAAAATTAAAATCCTGAATACTTGAGTTTCTCATATAAGAAAAATGTTCTTAACTCTAAATTTAAAAACTTTTGTAGCTAAGATAATAAAATTAAGTAATATTTCACAAGTTTTATTTATGCAGATAAAGTTTACTAAATAAAAATAACAAAGATAACCAAAGCTTTAAAATAAGGTTTTATGGAAATAGAGATTGTACAAAATAGAGGATTAGTTATATCTTCTCTCATTCTACATCTTCCATTTTATCAACTTCAAGAATTACAACAGGTTCAAATCATTTTTATGTAATTTTTGCTTTGCATTTATATCTTGTTTTGAAAGATATACATTAAAATTTGTTGTCTACTTTCCTTCCAACAGAAATTTTTTCTGATTGCTGGCATATTTATATATAAGATATATTCTGCGTTTTGAAAAAAAAAATTGATGCCGAAAGTTTTTTAACTGAATATATAGTATTTTAGCTAAATAAAAATTAAATAAAAGTATTTTCTCAATCAGGTCGAACTTTTTTGCAAAAAATGTTTTTTATTTTTCTTATCAGAAAATATCTCCACAGATTTAAGCCTATTTTTTGAATAAATCAAAAAAAAAGTACCCTTTAATATTCAATAGTATATTTATGCTGATATTTTATAATGAAAAATACTAAAAGGTAAGGATCATGATATTTATTTATTTTAAAAACGATGTTTTAAGAGATTTTCTTTTATGACTTTCGTTCTTTGAGTCTCTTTTTAAACACCAGCAAAAGTCAGCCAAAAAGTTTATATCCCATCTCCCTTGATATCTTTCTTCCATGCATTTGAGATCTTGATGAAACCTCTCTCCTTGCTCTTCACTATAATCGCCACAGTTTTCTGGAAAGTAGTCAAGATGCGATCTTAGAAAGTGAAGTTTTATAGACATTCTCACTCCCAATACTTTAAAATTCTTTATTAAATCTTGCACAATGACATCATATTCTGAACTTCTGAAGTTTCCCAGGAAATTATAACAAAGTTTTTTAAAAGATATCCAAGCCTCCTTTTCTGCTTCATCCATTACTTCTGTAAAGTTAGTGTCCTTCATAAGAGCTCTTATTTGAGGACCATCAAAGATCCCTGCTGCTAACTTTGCATTACTCACTTTTAGAAATTTTTTGGCAATAAATAAAAGTGCTTGGCTCTCTTTTTAATGCCTTCACAAAGCTTCTCATTAATCCTAACTTTATAGGAAGTGGGGGAAGTAAAATATTGTTTGGATTGACTAAAGGTTAATGTAAGACGTTGTGAGATCCAGGATCAAAAGAGAGACGTGAAGGCCACTCTTTCCTTTCATAATGTTGCTCATCAGCTCTACTATTCCATAGACAAAGAAAACATGGATATTTGGTATATCCTCCTTGCATTCCTAGTATTAGAGACACACTCTGAAATATAAGTAAATATGTTTAGAACAAGGAATGCATACATTCACACTTAATTTATACCTTAAGATCTCCGCAAATCTTCCATTTATGAAGATTGTACTTCAAAGTATCCAATAAAGTTTTCATAGTTTGATAGTTCTCAGATAAATGGATGGAATGAGAAATTGGAACAGACGATACCCGGTTGCCAATATGCAGAAGAACAGCTTTCAAACTTTTAGTGGATGAGTCTATAAAAAGTCTCCATTCTTGTGACTTATATTGTAAGCCAAGAGTTTCAATTAATCCTTGAACATTGTTACAGTAAACCATAAAACTTTCTTCGTGGATAGAGAAAAACTTTCTAAATTCTTCATCTCTGCTACGATACCAGTAATACGTCGTTCCTGGGGAGAGTAAATTATTTTCCTCTAATCTTGAAGCAAGTAGTTGAGAAGATTCTTTCGATAGACCCAAATCTCGGGTCAGATCGTTTAATTGAGCTTGTGATAGAGGTTTTGGCTGTTTCAGCTCAGAATTTTTAATCATATATGATGCAGAAGTGTCTATTTCTTCATCTTCATCAGTATTTTCTTCAAAAAGAATCACTGGGGCTTCTGGTATGGGTATAGTTGTACTATGAGCTATTGGCCTTCTAGCTGAAGGAAGATCTGGGTAAATAACGTGCTTCTTGTTTTTTTTATTAACTCCTGAAATCAAATGGTAATGATTCTAATATTTACATTGAAAAGATGAATGAAACTCTTACCAGTTAAATCTGTGAGACAAAAATAACCGTCTTCAAAATGATCTTTGCTTTCTCTCCACTGCATTGGTATACCAAAAGATAAAGATTTTGTCAAGCCTTTAGTCCATCTTCTAAGGTTTTCGACACATGTTTTGCAACAAAAATGAAGAGCAAATTTTTTGTCCTGATCACCTAATTTCATGCCGAAGTAGGCATGGTAACTTTTTTTTACAAAGGATGTTATATTAGAAAACTGGCCAGGTAGTGTAACTTGTCCACAAATATAACAAATTTATTAGGATCATTTCTACATTTTCTATTCATTTTTATATCTTAAACAAATAATAAAACATTTAAATCGATAGTA
This sequence comes from Nectonema munidae, assembly GCA_030549495.1. Lineage (NCBI taxonomy): Eukaryota > Metazoa > Nematomorpha > Nectonematoida > Nectonematidae > Nectonema > Nectonema munidae. The sequence goes on along the minus strand of JAUIRK010000950.1, from coordinate 55,933 downwards.
TTTAAATTTGGTATATTGTAAATAGATATACAATTAAAATATAAATTATAAATAGAAAATATAATTGATTTAGTATATTGTAAATAGAGAGAGTATAGACATTTTAAAAAATGAGATTGAAAAAAAATTTGACCTGATTGAAAAAAATAAATGCCAGAATTGAATTCAGCGTACTCGAAAACATAAGAAAGAGCTAAAATAACTTAGACAGCAAAAATGTCGCAGACCAGTTATATATCTGTTGTTGAAAAATTTTTTTGCAAGGAGATAACCTTTTTCATCTACAAGCAAATCCGTATTTCAAATGGAAAGAATCGGCAGCGAAACTGTATTCCTGTTGAAATCGAAATAAAGTTTGATATCTTCCGATCACTGATATCAATCTAATCGATGCGAAGAAGGTGGCTCGCTATAAAATTAGATATTTTATAGCAAATTTTCATTTGTTATAAAAATATTTATTTTATTTTATAGGAGCTTATTCAAAGCCAAATAATGAAATTCAGTCAATGCAAAACTACCAAAAAACTAAAAGTTCTCCTTATTCCGTAAACTTTACATCTATTTATATGTATGTTTGTGAGTTTACCTTTAATATCTATAATAAACACCTAAATGTTATGTAATGAGATGAGTGTAGAAAAAAGAGCCACTAATAGCTTTATAGCATCCTTTTACTAAACATAGGTGTTCGTTCCTTCTTTTTTTGTTTTACAAAAGGTTTATTATTTCTTAATTTTTTACAAAACATCATTAAAAGTTTAATCATCTTTATCTAGTAGATAACTGTTTAAGTTTCTTTATGAAAATAACTCTTACTAGTATGACTTTTATAAAATAAGTGAGCTACGCTTCCAGCTGTGGCTCACTTGTCGACTAGACGTAAACTTGTCAGTAGACGATAATTAACTTAGCATGAAAGATTCAAGCACCTTTATATTTATTCTATCCGATAAATAAATCTTTAACCCTCGCTTGACGGACTCAATGCTTTTTCGACGCATCGGTCAGTTATTTAACAATAGCCAAAAATTTAACAAACAAAACTTTTACCAAATTTATATGTAAATATAGTAAAAAAAACAAGGAAAATAATGGTAAAATTTGATTTTTCTTAAGATAAGGCAAAAAAATTTATTTTGAATAAAAAGAATAAAACTGTACTTTTTTTGAAGATGGCGTTAAAATAAAACTAGCAACAATTTGAGCATAACGTTTTTGAATGATTTTTACACACAGTGACTCCACATTTCTCACACCTTCTAGCTGTACGGCTTCTCTTCGAAATACATTTTGAGCAAGATGCTCTTTTTGATGATGAAGGCTGATTTTCAGTTGCTTGATCATACCCATAATGTGCAAGTAAGTACTTTGTCTCCACCGGTAATTCAGACTGTTGGGCTCTCACTTTCATTGCTTCTTCACATAGATAAAAAGCAAGTCTTTTGATAAAATACTTTCTACCACTCTGTTTTGAAGATGGAAATTCATTAGGAGTGTTGAACCTTGCAATTACCCAGGTATTCATGACTGAAATATCCAGATAATTAGAAAACGCAGCATGTGTCCACTTACGATTAGGTTTATAAGACCTATAAGTTCTTATCATTTTGTTAGCAACGTCTACACCACATTTAGATTCGTTGTAAGCCAACAAACTTTCAGGTTTAGAGGCAACATTGCTGATTCTTACATTTTTATGTTGTGAAGATAGAATATATACAGCCTTGAAGTTACGAGTAGCATGCTTTTTCGGTATATACGCTGATAAAGAAACGTAGTCTGAATAAATTGAAAGACTCTCACATTCTTTTAACTTCAATGTTTTCAAGTGCTTTGGTCTGAATAGTGTTGGAACGAATCGTCTATTTGATGTAACTGTGCCGCACAAAGACAAGCTTTTTTGAGTACACCATACAGCAAGTTGATGACTTGTGAAGAATCTATCGGTATAGACGCCGCACCCAGTAGGAATATTGCTTTCTTGAATCAATCTTTGGCAGATTTTGAAACTTGAGAAATAAGCTCTGTCCTCCAAACCGCTAACATATATTTCAGGCTTCAAAAAGTAGAAAAACTTTGCATCATTCAGGTGATAAAACTTGATCCCATAGTGACCTGGCTTTTGGGATCATATATTTTCAGAGAACAATTACCTCTGAATGTTACTAATTGCTCATCAATCGTCACAGTGGAGTGTGGTGTCCAATAACAAGAAAAAATACTGAAAAAATGATCATGAATCTTTCGGATAGGACTCAATTTATCAGAAGCATCACGTTTTTCCTTGTCATCAAATCGTAAAAAAACATGGACAAGGATAAACATATCTCGTCCAATAGAAGCTTTCAAAAATGGAGAACCAGATTTCGAGAATAATTCTGAAACTTTTATTTTTTGATCCCCATTTTGCCCAATATATATCAACGCTCCGAAATAGGATAATAGATGATGTAATTTGAACACTTTGTATGAGTGAAGTAGTTGTGCATATTTAGGACACGGGGATCTAAAATTTGGGAAATAATTAAAATCCTATCTAAACAATTAAAAATCTTACTTATAGTTGGCTTCCATCTTGTGCAACGTTTTCGCATAAATGTAGGAAATTAATTCAAAATTAAAAAGAGTTTGAAGATCGATAAAATGTCTTTCATATTTTTAGCCAATCCTTTAGGACCAGGAGGTTCCAGAACAATATTTCGAATATTTAAGCTTTCAGGTCTCCCTGCTCCTTGATGTTTCGGGTCTCTAGTATACTCTGTTGCATCGGGAGCAACCAAAGTTTCATCAAGTAATTCCTCTTCACTTGTGTAAGAAGATATAGAAGATTCGGTGTCTAAGCTATTGAAGGAGGAGAAGGAGTCAGTAGACAAAGAAGAAGAAGAAGACATCATAAAAAAAAGAATGAAAATCAATTTATTCCAAGTGAGAAAAAACGCACGGCTCAAGAAATAAGAAACACGAGTTTGAGCGTGAAACAAAGTGATCAAAATGGTACAAGGTTTGAATAGTTGAGATCAGAAGTGAAGAAGTAAATTACATACATATATAAAATGTTTTTAAAATCGTTTATGATCCTTTATTGCTTATTATTCTTGACAAATTGAAGAGAAACGTCATCACAACGCGTATTGATGTTGTTCATAGCTTCATATCTTTTATACAATAAACAAATCAATCCCAATAACAAATCTCATCATGACATTGCCAAGTTTATTTATGACACGATATGTGGCATTTCAAATATAAAGATACTATGACGCAAAGAGACCAGAAGTGAAGAAGTAAATTACATACATATATAAAATGTTTTTAAAATCGTTTATGATCCTTTATTGCTTATTATTCTTGACAAATTGAAGAGAAACGTCATCACAACGCGTATTGATGTTGTTCATAGCTTCATATCTTTTATACAATAAACAAATCAATCCCAATAACAAATCTCATCATGACATTGCCAAGTTTATTTATGACACGATATGTGGCATTTCAAATATAAAGATACTATGACGCAAATTTATCACAATTGTTCGATACCTTTCATCATACCATTGCTCAATATTTATGGCATATGTCATTGCATTACAAATTTGAAGTATTTATGACGTGAATCAATGAAAGAAATTATTTATGCTTTATACCAATTTTTGATACATTTACAGCAAAAAGTTGTAATATAAATTTTGTATGATATAATCACCAAAAAAAACAAAGTCCGGTTAAATAAAGAAAATTTACTTACAAATTAATTTGTGAAAAAGGATGATTTTTCTCAACCGAAAAACTTTTTGATCGTTGCTATATATAAAAATTAATAATTATTATGCTAAGTACTATAGTAGCTTTTGAAATAATCTAACTCAAAATTTATTATGTTTTTTATACTAATTTCATAATAATATAGATGGCGTTAAATTAAAAATTAAAAACTTCCATAGATTTTTTAATATTTAGTTTTTATTTTGTTAAACAACAGAAAAACAACTATTAAATACTAAACTATATTAAAAAAAATTTGTAATCGTAATAGATAAGAAAAAAAAATTGGACAAAAATGTCATAGAGTCCGTCATCCGTGTTATATTTTATACGTCCGTCAAGCGAGGGTTAATGAGCCCTTCAAAATAGCATGAAACTTATTTTTAAGTTTAAGATTACTATTAATAATTATTTATCTTCTAAGGACTGTACTATAATGAATAACAGAAGTGAAGCAATCATAGTTAAAATTCTTTGAGACGTAATGTCTCTTAATAAAAATGTAATGTGGTGCTGCAGGATGGTGGGCGCAATATTTGGGAGATTGTGTTTCAATTCTCAATCAAGACTTTTTTTTCAAAAGATTTCTCTTAATCGACACCAAGTGTCAATAAATTATAGATATACTTGTTTCACTTGTGTTTTTCAGATAGGCCTTTATGGTTTCTCTTTTTTGATGTGAGTTTTTGAAATTTTACTTTTAAAAAACATACTTTTCAAAAAACACAGACTGATAAAGACAATAAAATAAATTTTTATTTGCACTCCAAATTAGTCCAAAAATAAATTCGTTATATATTTGACAACTTTTTTAGAGTTTCCTTCGGTCAATTTTTTGTTTTCACTCAAATTAGTCAAAAATAAATTTGCTGTATATTTTGACAGCTTTTTTGAAGTTTTGTAGCTCAATAAAAGTCAATGCTTATGATTCGTTTAGCTGATGCTCTCTTAGATAGAGATGTCAACAGTCAGATCGTCTTTTAAATGTCAACTGCCATAGCTGTATTGTAGTCGTATTGCAAATGTTACAACGAAATGTCAAGGACTGCCAATTTTTTTCTTTCTCCCAAGATTTTCATTATGATTAAATTAAATTGTGCCATTTTTTCACTGCTCCATTATTTAAAATGTGGATTTACATTCTACTATAAGCACACAAATTGTTGTTTTCAAGATTTATTTACTTATTTTTTTTGTATGTAAATTAACTAATTAACTTTTTTTATAATTTATTTGTGTATTTAGGAACTTCTTTATTTATGTGTCGTAAGATCAATTTGATTGACAGTTGTTGGCAGAATTTAAAATTTTACTTTTTTTAAATTGATTTATTTAAAGATTTATCGCTGACATCCGTAGCGCAAACAAACACCATACCATTATTATTCTATATATCTATATATATTTTAAGCAGGCTTGCCGACTCTCGGGGTGAGTTTAGTAGGAGATTTTAAAGTGATTGGAGTACAAGTCGGTATCTAATAAATTTTAGGATTTGGAGTAGAATTTTTTAAGTATTTTATGTAATAAAGAAATAAGTTTTAAGACATTGAGAGGTCCTTCTTTTGTCGAAGCCGAAAAATATTTATTTTCCTTTCTACTCCGCAACCCTAATGTTAAGTCAGAGCATGGTTAAAGAAAAGCTCTTACTATGCTATAAATTTAATCGCCAAGTGAAAAAAATTGTTTGTCCGACTTGGGCTATACCGCTGTTTTGAGATTTATTTATTTCAGCGTATGAATATCTAATGTCGATATGTAGGTCTAGATGTTTTTTGTGTCAGATGCGTATTTATACAAATAAATAGGAAAGTTGTGTCAAGAATGTCAAAAAATGTATATGTAAATTTATGTACGATTGCGCTAACACTAAACCTACTCTCAACCCTAACAGAAATGCTAATTCTACAATAATCCTAACTCTAAGAATAGATTCCCAATATTGAGCCCAGGTCAACTATTGTGCAAATTGATGAAAGACTTTTAATAGTCAAAATCAGAGGTAGAGTAACATGCAAAAATATTTTGAAAATTTGAATTAGTTTCATTTATATTGCCAGTCAGCTTAACGGCTTCGCCTTTGTAGGGTTAAACTTTTTTTCCTAAATATTTATTAATTCTTTACTTACCTTATTTTTTAGAAAGTTTCATCTTTAGAAAATGTGGGCAAAATATTAGTAAGGCTTTTATTTTAACATTTCATCTAAAAAAATGTTCTTTTCACCAACTAATATAAAATCTTAAATATAACATATTTATAACATGTTGCAGCACTATTCTGTAGCTAAATAATGTACTATTTATTTTGTATCTAGTCCTAATAAATATACACATGCAAAGTTTTTCTTTCATTTGAATACTGTTGTAAATCGTGAAATTTTGACGAAATTCGCGAAAAGCTGGCATTAACCGGTTATAGACCACAGTCAACACATGTCGACTTTACAAAAATGTGAATCGTCTGCGTTTATTAATGCTTTTTAATACAAATCTTCTGCTTTATACTAGATATCGTCTGATTATTCTTGTCGTTAACGGGTTAATCTATAATTCTCAAATATCTTAATCTGAAACTCCTCCGGAGAAAAATAAGTATAACACATGAAGACATTTTTGATAATATATGATTGCTTGCGAAAATAACTACGCGAACTTTCTTTAACTCGCAAATCAAAATCGAAAATTTCTTGATTAGCGCACCCTTACCAAAGATCAACATATACTACAAATGCATGCGCATTCTTTTCAATAAACTTCCTTCTTTTTCAACAAATTTGTTCTTTTACTCAGTTTATTCCTCATTAAAAATTGTTTCGATGTGGGACGTCTAGAATTCAAAACATTTCACTCAAGTACATTCCTAAAAAGGCACATTTAATTGCATACGCTATAATTATATATACATCTTGCGCAAACTGAATAAAAAGCTTCATTTTACCATAAAATGCCTCCAAATAGCGTACTTCTTTTAATATATCTAAGTTAGACCTCGTTTTTCTCTAGCCAAAATTTTGTTTGTTATACGTAAAGCAAATTTTTTGGAAATAATTGTCCTAAAAACTATTATTTATGTCAAAGACTCATGTTCTTTTTTGTGATGATAAGGAGTAATCTTTTGAGAATTTGTTTTTAATGCTTAATGATTGAATATACAAAAATTTCGCTTATGTAATTGCAAAAACATTAAAAGCAAATCAATTCGATTAAGTGAAAAATTTAGCTGTTATAGTATGTTTTTTAATAACTACTTCAAGGTTTTAATCTTGTTTAGTAAGTTGTAACTTTTCATAAATATGTACTAAGACCGGAAAAGCGTATTAACAAATTTCTCTACCTTAAACTTAAAAACTACCTTATTTTCTGCATCTACTTAATTCTTTAGTCATTTATTTTTAAAAAGAGGAGTTATGATCATCTATGTTGTGCTTAAATTTGAATACTGTGAGTTAAAAATTTTTTTTATTGGTCAGTCTTTTAATTTGGTATGATTTTTTCACGCAATTCTTTGCAATACGCGACACTACTATTTTATGTTTCTCCATCTTTTTCAAATTGTCTTTTCCAATCTTTAACAAAATCGCAATGTCGTTTCTCGAAGATATTTTCATAAGTTTTTGTCACTATTTTGTGTTACTTTTTCACTCAATCCTTGCATTTATCTCAGTTCTCATTTAGGGGAAGAAGCTTTTCGAAAAAGTTAATTGAAAATGAATAATACATAACAAGCGCGCCTTACTTCTTTGATAATTGGGATTTGGAGATAATGATGGACAGTTGTGGAAAAGTCTAAAATATTAGATTTAGGCAATTTGAGAAGGATTGAGAAAAAATAACAAAAGTATTGCGCTGTTAAATTGATTTGATATTAAGTTTGTGATGTGTAGATTGAAATAATTCATTTTTTTATTATTTATTATAGGTACAGGTTTCATACAACGTGGCACACAAGGGACTACTTTTCACAGTGTATAAGGCCCATGACCTTTTTAAACCTAGTCTATGCCAGTACAAATCTTCATTTCCTTTCTGTGTCATAAAACTGGCGCTAAACCAAAAGTAAAGTTAAACCACGTTATGTTAGAATGCCCATTTGTAATCGCAGTTTTTTTACTATTATGCTTAGCATTAAAGAAACAGAAAATGGTGTTGAAGTGAACAAACAGTGCTACGAGTGGAACCAAACATTTGTGTACGAAGACATTTACTTAGAAGATTTTAAAAAGCTGTACCTCAAACTCTATGTCTACTGGTCCCTGCTAAACTCATCTCCTATTTTCATTGGCTTTACCAAAATCTTTGTTAATGGTAATGAATTTTAAACTTATTTTTATCGTTATAACCTCCACCATCTACTTTTTTAGGTGAATTGATAATATCTAAGAAATTTATCAATTCTTAGAACACTGCCTATTTTTAATTGTATAGCAATACGCGTTTGTTACATTAATTTTATTTTTATACATATTATGTAAGCGTGTAATTAATTATTCAATTTAGCAAAGTTATACCTTGAAGAATACTTGAATTATTTGACTTTTAATTGAATTCAATTTTTACTATTTTTTTAAAGCATTCATTTTTTTTACCCGAATTTTGAAAATTTTTAACGCATTTCTTTATGGAGCATCTGTAGTTTAGGATTAGTGTATTTTATAAGTAAAAAACTACCCTCTTTTGAATGTAATATACACTCAAAAAACGTTCTGATTGATGTCAAACGGATTTTGAAACAATTTGTTTATGATAAACTGTAGATTCTTGCAGATATCAATACGAATAAATATCCCTGTTTTACATATTATTAAATAAATTTGTGTTAAGATAGCATAATTTGTAAAATATACAACTGATTGACTGTGTCATTAAACTATACAAACTTCAATTAAATTGTATCTTAAGAAATCCCTTAGTCATAAACAACTAAAAAAAAAAGAAAGAAAAAGACTAACTCTCTTTTAGTCTTCTATCCTTCGATAAATTTACTTCTGATCTACGCCCTCTGATTAGGTCCTGGATTTGTGTCTGAGATTTTGTTTTATTATTAAACGATGATACGTGAATTATTAGATAGCCAATGTCAAAAGGTATGGTACAATCTATTCAGAAATCCTCAAGAAGTTGCCACGCATGAAAAAATGGATGCCATTTCCCATGGAACGCTGAGAACTCATCAAAGCATAATGCCTCTCTATCTAACATAACTGAATATTAATGGAAGCCTTGAAATTTTATCTTAAATGATTAGGTTATAAACCAAGAGAAATCACAAAAGAAACTGTTCTTCGTATGATTTTTATTCAACTTTTTTTATTCCTTACACCAAGATTTCTTAAAATAAAAATTTTTGTTTCACTTGATTTATAATTTTTCACATTTAATAATAAATTGCATATCACCTTTTTAAAACAAATATTTATGTTACACTTTTTTGACCGCTAAAATTTTACTTCTTCATTGCTGAAGCTTTCATCATTATCGATTAAATGTATACGAGAAAGATCAAGATATTCACTAATAAATTACCTTGGTAGTTATTGTTGTATTAATTTTTTAAGTACATACTTTCTCTATAACTTTGTCAAAAGTTTTGATTGAAAGATATTCACTAATAAATTACCTTGGTAGTTATTGTATTAATTTTTTAAGTACATACTTTCTCTATAACTTTTTTATTTGTCAAAAGTTTTGATCTTGTCAAATTTTTTAAAACGAAAAAGAAGGCGTGAGTAGAGTTGTGAGAGCCTGATTTTCATTCTCTATATCGGCTCGCGTTGGACTCTCACCATTCCAACTTGACTCCTCATAGAGATACAAGCGGTGCAAATTTTGCCTTTAAATACTCAACAGTGCTTTTACCTTTTTAGGTGAAAATAGAAGCCTGTAATGGATTATTTTGCAAACTGTGCAAAAGATCCTCAATATGAATAAAATCACTAAAAATGAAGCCGGCATTAAAGCATTTGTAGAAAATAGCGCGTTTATTCAGAGATAAAACAAGAGGAAAGGTGAATATTTCAATCTTTGATTCTCATTTTATAGAAAGAATTGTATTATTGGAAATCTACAACAGCGTTTCACAACTTCTTTTAGCTCTGGACCCTCAAAAATTAAATATCTCTTGGAATCAAACTACAAAAACTTTAGATTTAGGTCCTTGAACTTGGAAAACAAGATATGTTCTTAAAAAATTTAAAGCGTTGTGAAATTAAAATTCACTTAGCGGTATTCAGAAGTTATTTTACTTTATTAAAGATTCAAAGCATTCTTATTTATTTTACTAACAGTTAAACATATGTATATACACGTGAATAATAATGGCAGCTTTACGCTTATTCTTTATCAACAGAAATAATCTTCATGGTTGTAGATGAGTTAAGCACAGCATAATTTTACGACCATTTTCCAGTTGTAAACGTTTTCTCTGTTAACAGATTGAATGAAAATTCATATAAAAAAAACCTAAAAGTTAGGACGATTGCCAATAAAATACATCGCTTATAAATGGAGTTTCTGGCTGAATTTCTGAGCCAAGCTCGCATCTAATTGTTATCAGTGTTCACTGGCATCTCGTTTGAATTTATCATACACAAAAGGTCAGATAATATAGATATTCTATATGTATATTTTCTACTTCGTATGGTGCCGCTTCCACGAACGGATTCCTAACTCTATCAACAAATACAAGAATATTCAGTTACAACAAATGACTGAAATCTAACATTGAAGTTGACATACAGAACATCAAATGATTGCAAAGTATCGTCATATCCTCCTCATTCAGTTCTTGCATCTGTAACTTCGCGGATCTAATCCACATATTGTTAGTAATGTTTATTTTCTTCATTTTTAATTTTTTGATCAAATACGTTGATTTGACGAGATTCATATCATTAGCTTGTAGGGACAAATTAACTACATCAACGTGGCCGAAAATTTCTTTCAAATAAATAATTGATCAAAATTTTGAGATTAAAATTTTTCTTTTAATTCATGATGTTTCTTTCCAAGAAACTCAAGAGTTTGATCAAACAAAGTAACAAATCTCATAAAGCAGTTACCGAGAGAACGCCAACTTACTTCACAATGGTATAGCAGCCCTGTGAAATCCTCCTATTCAAACGTTTTTAGGAACGCATTTAAGTACATCATTTAAAGCTGATCGTCTAAGTTTTTTGTTTCTAAGTCCTCCAAGATGTAGAATGCAGTGAATAAAAACTCGTTTCGTCGGTGCATCTTTTTACTGAAAATTGTTTTTGTGAAGACTTTTTTTGTCAAAAACAGTTTTGATGAATAGGTCTTGTCTTTTTTTTACTGAAAACGGTTTTCGGGAAAACATTGAGTGTTGAAAAGGTCTTGCCTTTTGATGAAAACCTTTTTTTGTCAAGTAGGTTTGTCTTTTTACTGAAAATAGTTTTGATAAAAACTTTTTTTTTCGAATATGTTTTGTCATTTTATTGAAAACACTTTTCCGAAAGATCATTATGATTGAATAGGTTTTTTTCTTTTTGCTGAAAACGCTTTTCATTAAAACTTTTTTTTTCACTTAGTCTTTTTTTTACTGAAAACAGTTTGCGTAAAAACCTTCTTTGTCAAATAGATCTTGTCCTTTTACTAGAAACTTTATATTTGTTCCCAATTGATTTTTTTGCTTGATTGCTTTCATATATTAAAATTTAATATTAATCTTCTAACGAGTCTTTTAACCATTTTTGAGGCTTGAGGCGGATTACGCCCCCATGAGATGAATATTTGAAACTTAAAAAAAAGGATGTATATCTTGAAAAAAATGCTATTTTCATTACACATTCTAAACAGCTAAGACGAAAGATAACGTTCAATGGAGGATACCGGTTGAAGAATACAGCTAAGACGAGGGATTTACTGAATTAATACTACTTGCATACCAGTAATGGGTACAAGGCGTTTCGTACCACTTTTTGAGCGTTTCGTATCCAAGACGTTTTATACCAGTTTCGTGCTCAAGACGTTTCGTACCCAGGACATTTTTCACTTGAGAGGTTTCGTACTTTGGCTATACTTTTTGAAAAAAAAGTAATACTATATTGAAGCGTTTCTCAACCGGGTCTCATCAAACCAAAGGGTTACTAAACGCTTTAGCAGATTGTGGGTTGCGCAAAATGCTTACACGGTATTGTTTCCTTAAAACGTGAAACTATTAAACTTTTTTTCATTGTTTTTTCTTTTTATTTCATTTTTTATGAAACTAAATTTATTGTTTGATCACAAATCTTTTCTTTTTTATTTATAACATAAGTGTATATGGAAATAATTATGATTTTACCCAAACAATAAATCAAGAAAAATCTTTTAGTATACTTCAATCACTTCAAGACCAGTTATAATCAACTGGGTCTGTATTTACAATTACTGATCCAATATTGGAATAAGACAAAGTCTCCGTCACCAGAACTACCATCATAATAGAACAGTTTTAGCATGGTATTAGAAGGGGGATGAATTATTTTTGAAAAATAATTAATTACAAAAGGAATATTTTTTTTACAAAGTGGCAAATATCACTTTCAACTTTTTGTAAATTTCAATCCGATCGATGCAACTTATGTGTAATGTTGCACGTAAACCAAAAAATGTATGACTTTTTAAATTTTTCCTAATTTAAATAGACTCATTTGTGCATTGAAAATTTTGATAGGAAGAACTACTTTAAATATACTTTGAACCATTTTCACATCAAATTTTTTTAAGCTAATTATAAACTTTGAAAGTAGAAGCAAAACTTGGTTAGGAAACTTCTTAAAATGGTAAGAAATGTCCAAAAAATGATACGAAACGTCCAAAAACTTGTATGAAACGTCCAAAACTGGTCGAAACGTCTTGTGTATTAAACATTCAAAAAGTGGTACGAAATGACTTGAAACCCTAGTAATATTCAGTTAATACGCTAACTAGAGCTATATATGCAATAACAAATGTAAAAGAAACAAACGAAGGTTCTTGTATTTTACTGTATTTATGTTTAGAACTATGTAAACAATGAAAAAATAAAATGAGCAAATCATTGCACGCCTATTTTAAAATGTTTTTTTAACAATCAAATTACTTTACTGTGAATTTTTGCTTACATTTTCATTCAGAGATAACTTTTCATTTGTCCTGGGAGATTTTGTCTATCGGGGGTTTTTCTCGAGGGGGAATTTATCTAGTGCTTCTTTCAATACTTCTCAATCTCTTGGCCATATTTTATGTAAAATGTTCAATTATTTTATTAAAAATTTATAAGTTGATACAAATTCTTAACAAATTTAATAGTAATAAAGATCAATGATCCCACCAAGTCAAAGATTTCTACTTGTTAAGAAACGACTTTGATTTGTCATTTCTACTTCCCTCCTCCACACCACATTTAAAAATTTACTTTCTGCTTAGGGGTCATACATATATGACGTGCCCATAAAAATTGAAATTTGCCTCCCCCCTCCCCCTTGTCTGAGTACATCTAAAAATCAATACCCCCTCAGTCGGACGTCCTTTTTATCTCCCCCCATCTGACCCTTTGTATTAATGATAATCTCTTTTTTCCTATATTTAGGTATGAAAAAAAGGAGACTTGATATATTAATTTTTTTATTTAAAATTCATCATCATCTTTAGCTTCTATAAAAGAACTGTTCATAATCAAATCAAAAATGCTAAAAATTGGGTAATCAACTTCTTCATCGCCTACACTAACCGGAATTTCTTCATTTATACTTATGTTTTCGTCTAACTCATCTTCATAGCCCCCAACTTATGCCGCTTCACAGCTGCAACGCTGGGATAATAAATTCCACAGATTTTTGCAAACTTTTTTATTAATTGTGGATTTTAACACTTGGACAATACATGTGATATGGTAGAATTTTATAATCTTTTTTAGGAACCAGTTCATTAATCGCAAGACGCCTAAATAAATCTGGAAAACGGTCAGTTGACTTTGTGTCACTTGGCAGAGGAACTGTTGGACCACCAGGATTTTGACGAACTTGAACTGAAGCAGGCAGAAAATGATCCGGAAATATCTTAAGCCAGTTTGTCTGGAAAGATGTACAACATTTTTCATCAGTACATTTAATAATCTGTAAAAAGTAGCGAGATATACGACAGTGTAGTGAAACCCATTTCTCATTATATGGTACCATTTCTTTTCTACAATTTGCAACATACTCACAAACTACAGGATAATCGTCGATCATCAGCTCATTCCAAACTTCAGCCAAAACTTCACCAGCTTTTTTAAAATTACGCTTTTCTAATTCTATATCTACTGTTCTTCTTTGACTGTCTAGATCAGGGATCGGCAAACTTTTTTACCCGTCGACCTCTTCATAGAACATTTGTCTTCACATCGACCCCCACCCCACATAGTAATGTTTCATAAAAAGATTAATCAATGTCCAACAATTAAGAGAAAAGATACAAACCAAAAATGTTTCATATATCCTATACTATACAATGTCCTAAGCTATGTTTTAAAAGAAAAAGGAGATTTATTTCTACTATAAAGTAAAAAAAAGCATAGCACAATTTGGTAAGTTTGTCTATCTTATCGACACCTAGAGATCTGTTATGGACCCCCAGGGGTCGATATCGACCACTTTGCCGACCCCTGGTCTAGATGATTGCCAAAAGTGTCATAAGGAAGGATTAAGCCAGCGAGTGCTTTGCTCAAAAGAGCCATTCGTCGTTCTACATGATTACAGGCAGACATCCCCGCAGCATAAGTTGATACAAAAATGCATCAAAGCTATAACTTTTAAAATGTTGTATTGCAACATCAAGTGTTTTGGGAAATCGAGGATTAACAGCAGGTCCACCATCAGAAAAAATCATCGCAACAGGCTTGATTTTGCCATTACGTTTGACAACATCTTGAAATTGTTCCAATAACATTAGCTGGTCAAAATCCCATCCATGTGAATATGCAATGCTTGAGTCATGTTTTCCACTGCGAATAGCTATGTACGTTGGACCTGAATATGAGATTTCTGAAACAGTCTTAAAAGATGTTGAACGAATTTTACATCATCAGCATAAACTGATGGTGTTAATTTATGCCTCGTAGCCTTAACAAAATCATGGTCAGGTAGGCGAATTTCATAATCTACATGCATCACAAGAGGAGACTGTTTTGTAGCTGCTGTAACACCTATTGGTACTTTAGCTTTATCATCAACGGATAGAACAAAGACATTTACCGAACCAAAAAGTGAAACTATGTTTTCCATATACTGTTTTGTCGCAAAAGTAAAATCAGCATCTTCCTGATTACTCCTAAGATTATTCTTGGCTTTTCGAATTTTAACCGCCACTCTGTGTACATGAAGTTTTCCTTCAATTGTGTTTAGTCTTCTTCTGCCACTTGCTGCATGCAAGTCATCCAAGATGTGGCAAGCATTCAAAACCTCGGTTCTTCTGCGGGCATCTGCACCTGCCCCTGCTGTTGCGAAGTCAACAATCGTTTTATGAAGTTGAGGATAAGTATCTTCTAATGCAGGTCGGCCAGGTAACGTATGCATCAATTTTCTCAATTTAGAAGCATTAGAAGTATCTCGATTTGATGATTCAATCATAACATTTTTTTCTCAGCACGTCTTTTTCGCTGCTTTTGAGCATCTGCTACCGATGCTTTTTGTTTTTGCTGAGCCTTCTTAAGTTCTTTTCGGGAAGTTTTCAACTGATCAAAATTTTCACTAGTTGCAATTCCAGAATCTTTCAAAGCGCACAATGTACCAATTTTTGACTCTAATTTTATGATTTTACACTTTAATTGATTTTGTGCGGGAGTATCAAACTTAAAATTTTTATTTTGTTGTGAACTGATAACCGAATCAGAAATAGAAGTTTGCGTATTAATAACCTGCTGATTTTCATTTGTGAAATTATGATAGGAGCTTGAAGATTCCAAATCTGCAAGTAATGGCAATGACTGGATTGTATTAACTTTTTCAAACTGTGTTTCTGTAATGAGGTTTTGTTTAGGGTCTAAAAAATATACCTTAAACAAGATATGCATAAAAATTAGAATTTTTACCTTTTGAATCAGCTTTAATCCAATATTCTAAACTTGAAAAATTTTGTATTGCAGCTTTTGCTCTTAAAGACATTACAAGTTTATCATAATCTTCAAAAGAATTTTTCACTCGATTCCATTCTATTTGTGCTTTTGTATATTGCGTTAGTTTTTTGAGATCGGGAAAAGCAGTTTTGTAAACTTCCAGTAGCTTTTTGTACCGTTTCTCGTTATCCATTTTCACAAATATATTTGAAAATATTTTTTTAATTAATCTGAAATAGAGCCAAATTAGAAATTAAAAACTCGCATTCTTAATGTATGATTTGAGATATTATTTAACTTAATAAATTATATAATCAAAGTAAAATTTTTATTGATAAAATAGAACTTATAGGAAAAAAAACTTCAAATTTTCATTAAAAGTTAAAAAAAAAAAGTTTAAATATTGTACAGTTAAAAATAAAATAAACGTATAAAAAAAAGAATCTCAAACAAGAAGATAAACTATAAAGGAAAGTATTATAAACTATGAAGCTAAGCCACACATCATAAAAAAATTTGGAAAAAATCAAGCTAAGCCATACATCATAAAAAAATTTGGAAAAAAACAGGAGTTTTTTGAATATAAAGAAAATTTTTTTATCGAATATTGATAAAAAAACGCAAAAAAATCTCTTGAAGAAATTGTGGATTATGCCCTGAAAAATATAAAATATCATATCCTGAAAAACACTTATTCATATGGAAATATCAAAAAAGACGAAGTTCGGATAATAACTCCCCCCCCCCCCCCATCACGAAGAATCTAAAATTTGTGTGAACCCCCTCCCTCTCCCCCTCTTTTGGGACGTCATATATGTTTGACCCCTTAACTATTAAAAAAACTTAAAGAAAATTTTTTATCGGATTAATTTTTATGGTCTGATTTTGGTTGTCCATAATTATTTTCTAGTGTTATGACCATAAAGAACTTATATTTTGAATAAGCATGTTTTGAAGATATTTAAACAAGAAAATTAGGATGTAAACATGATAGATATCGATTTCATGAGGTTTTTAAAATGTTCAATGTCAACTGTTTCTTATTTTAATTTTTAAATACAAGATGGTTGTAGATTCATTCAAGCGGTGCCCACGAACTTTTTCCTAAACCATTTATACAAATAACTACTCCTTTTTTTTCGTTTTGTTTTTGTGCCATGTGATATTTATTTTGATTGTCTAAACCAGGGATGTCCAACTAAAACAAGCAGCGGGCCATTTAGAAAAGTTATTGGACACGGTCGGGCCGCACCTATTTAAAAAAATAACAATAATTTTTTTATAAAATATTTATCAGAAACTTTTTTATCCTGATTACTGATTATCACAATTTTTATGAAAATTAAACATAAAATGAGTAGTTAATTGAAAGAGTTATTTTTATTTATAAAAGCTGTCTCTCACTTTTACAAATAATTCAAATTCAAATTTTTCAAATGAAAACATTGGGATTAATGTGTCAATACGCTATTTTATATTAAGTGAATTAATACTTGTAATCTATTTACAGTTCACTTGTATCATTGAGAGCTTCTTTGACATCTTTTGTCTTTTGCCAAAACGTCAATTTGTGGTTTGATTTTATTTGATGCAGCTATCCGTAGAGAAGATTTTAAGTTTTCATCGGTTAGTCTTGTGCGCAAATAATTTTTGTTAAGCTTCATCAGTGAAAAAAATTTCTCGCATTTATACGTACTCCCAAACATACAAACTATTTTTTTGACCAAATGAATCAGCTTTGGAAACTGGCTTCCATCAAGACTCGAGTAGAATTTGGGAATACCCAAAGTTTCAAACGTTTTCTTCAGCATGGTATTGCATTGAAGATCAACTATTTCCATTTGAATATTTTCATTCAATTGATTAACGTCGAAATTGAAAGGATCTACAAATAACTCAAAATCAGATTTTAATGATTTGAGGTCTTTGAATCTTCTATTGAATTCATTGAAAAGAACATCAATGTAATCAACACATTCTGATAAAGCATCTTCATTTATTACAGATAGAGATTTTAAAAAAGGAAAATGTTCCAAATTTTTCATTTCTAGATCTTTTCTCCAAATTTTTAATTTTATCTTGAAAGCAGTTACATTATCATTCATTTCAACTATCATACTTGTTTCTCCCTGAAGTTTTAAATTCAAAATGTTCAAATATTTGCTAATATCAACCAAAAAAGCTAGACTAGTCAAGAAAAAAGTATCATCAAGCTCGGGAAGTGATCTATTCTTTGATTCTATGAAAACTTTTATTTCTTCTTTGAGTTTGAAAAAACGCTCTAAAACTACTCCGCTGCTTAGCGTATGTATGCTATTGAAAAATATGGTCTGAAAAAATTTTCTAGCTTTTAATAAACACGATCATTATTTTAATAAAGTAATTTAACATAATTAATATTAATAAATCTTCATCATTAATCCTAAATTTAAATATAATATTTGAAAAAATTTGTTTAAGCTCCAATGATATTTTAAAAATCATAATCCTATCTATATTTTGATAGAAACTTAAAGTTTTTATAACAAATTTGTTGAAATTTTTATAAACTAATATCTATATAATTTAACATCAACCTTATCTCATTTTCTTAGAGGGCCGCAGAGATTTGCCTTGCGGGCCGCGTGTTGGACACCCCTGGTCTAAACGATTAATGCGTTTTGTAGCATGTATTTTGTAATTTGTATTTGTATAATAAATACTTCCTCTTCTTTGTAAGTAGAGCAAAACAAATGCTTTTTTAACTTTTTGCAATCCTCAAAAATCTGCTGAATATTGCCCTTTATTTCGTTAGCTGTTTAGAATATCCGTACACATATCAGTCCATCGTTTATGTTGAAAAACCTATGGCAAGTGAACGAGCATTTTATGTGAATACAACCCAAGGTACTGTTAAACAGATGATAAACAAGGTAAAGCAACATTCTAGTTTAGAAGGTAGGAATATTACTGTTCTTCGATTTTACACATCATTCCCACTTATTGAATGCCTTTACAAAGAAAGAATTACGTCTTTTGGAATAAACAGGCCAACAAGAAGAGATGTTATCGTAGAAATTAAAAGTTATTTGGGAAAAAAGTTCTATAAATATTTAAGTAGTAGATAAAAAATAAGTTTTTAGTTGCTTCATCGTTAGCACCAATTTTAGGAGAGACAAAAGACTCAATCAAAAACCCGCTACTTTTAAGTTCTATGACTATACCAAAGGTGGAATAAATATTTTTGTCCAACGCATAGCTTATAGTCAGGAAAGTAAAGAATGGAGCATAACAGTTTGGAACCTTCTTTTAGACACTGCGCGAGTTAAGTTAGTTTAGAATCGAGGAAAATTGAGTCATTTTCATTTGGTATGGAAATCGTAAAAGGATTGTCATTGCCTTTTATAGAAGCAAGGTCTCTTACTGGACTAAACAATAGATTAAACATACAAAAATAAATTTAAAAAAGTGATAAAACATAATCAACAAATGTGCAAGTTTTTATCACCCATATATTCAATTTACATGAGAAGGGTCAGATATGCATTTTTTAATAATAAAGATTAAATCATTCTTATTTTTTTATTTGTCATATCCTGTCAATTTTTATTGATATTCTCGATAAATAATTGACAGCTTTTGGTCGAAAACGAGTATAACATTTCGATTTAGCGTAATTGAAAAGTCATGTGGAATGTGCATGCGTGTACAAATAAAAAAATATTCTTTTCCAAAATTTCAACAAAGGGGTGAAGAATCCTTCCCCTCTACCTTAAAACACATAAATGGGAAATCTTAAATAGGGATTTAATCCAAAAAACCCATCATAGAATATTTAACTTCATAAGTTGTGTCTTTTTTAATTGATTCCGCCGATTTTATTTATATTTCTAATTCTCCATCATCATTTACTATTAAAATTTTTACTATGAAAAAGACCCACCTTGAAATATTTTCATATTTTGGATGTGTACTAACTTTTTTATTGAAAGAAATTCATCCGCCCTCGACACAGAAGTTGTGAGCACTTGTTTTATATACCATTCGATTAATTTCCATAATCTTCCCATGTCTATTGATTCTACTTTTGAAGTTAAATGACCTAAACCTCGTGCTTTCTGCAGACATGTTTTTTACGGATATTTCAGAGACTTTTCACATCTAGAGTCCAAATTGAGCTATTCCCACCCCTCGCCACCCAATTTATTTGCATCGATATTTCATTATCTCCAAATTTTTTAACTAAAATAAATTTACATGAGTATATTGTTTTGGCCATACATTCAAATTTGTACCATTAAAATTATTCACAAGTAATTTGAATTTCAAAATTCTAACACATGATGCCTCGCTATGAATAGCAATGGCCCAAAAAAGTTCTTGTTCACAATGGTTATATGAGGAGAAGTCATAAGATACAGTTGCTAGATAATTGTGGCATATATAAGCACTCATAAGGTTTGTTTTTATCTGAATCTTTGCGTGAAAATTGTTTGAAAGTATGAAATCCTTGAAATATAATTGGTAGTACATCTAAGCCGAACTCTCACTCTAACCACGCACCAATTTGCAATTGTTCACATTTGCTGACAACTATTTTTCAGTTATCCTTTCAATTCATTTTTCTCAAATTATTATTGTACTCAATTTTTTTAAAACTTAAAAATTCCCTTTTCTTTCTTTTGTTCTATCGATTTCACTTGTTTCAAAAATTTAAGTTCATATACAATCTTTAATAATGCCTTAATTTTATAAAAGAAAAATTGGAATCTTTTTCTCAACAATTTTGCCACCATAGCGACCGCCAAAGAATAAAATACGCTGAAAATTATTGAAAAAATCAATAATGTGAGTTATGTTTTTTGGATTACTCTTTCATTTATAAAGTTTTATATCTGAAAAATAAAAACTAATAAGTTCAATGATCTTAATCTATTCTAAGCTATTTTTTTCTCAATTCTATGGATTATTTTGAAAAATTGAAAGTATTAAATACATATCTAAAAAAATTGTGCGATATTTTTTGCATAAATTCGTCAGCATGATAAAAACAATACTATTTTTCATATGAAAACTTGATTGGTAAAAAAATTGTCAAATAGAAATAGTATACAATCTTTTTTTAATGTAGTTATTGACTTGGAAATTTTAAAGATTATCAAGTTTTACCTTATGAAATTTTTAAAATGTAGGAAGAAATTGTTTTAAAAAAATTTTAAATATTTTTTCAGAAATGAAAACATTTCAAACATTTTAATCCAAGTTAAGTATTTGATGATTTTTACATGCTTAGACTTCTTCCAACTTATCTCTTTAGAAAGCGGGCTAATTTAATAAATTTTCTTTAAACTCAAATAAGACAAACGCTAGTATTATTTATAATCAATTAGCTTTCAATACTCGCCACTTTATCAATTGCTGATCAAAAGAAACGGAGCCTGACCTGAAGAATTCTAGTTGAGAAAGAAGTTCTACTTGATGGTAAGTAGATGCCAGTAACTAATTTCATTTCTTAGCGTGTATGCATTGTTCTTTAAATACCTATACGAAGCAAGAACAATATGCAAATGATAGGAGCATTAAAAACAAATTTACAAGCTCCATTAGAATATATACACAATATAGGAAAAGCCTGAGATAGAATATAATAGAATATAAATACTATAATAGAATCTTGATATGGGATTTCCCCCTTTCTTTGTATATTGTTGTTGTTCATTCTTTTTCTGCAGCAAAGCTTTCCACCACTTGTCTTTGGAGTATAGGCGTAGTAAATAACCGTTGAATACAATAAATACTCTAAAGCCAGCTAGAAATGTTTCATAACAACTAGTGGACACACCACAACCTTTCTGTACACTAGAATGCATCTTTTTCGCGGCATATGCGTGATCTTTTTTTTGGTTGGCAAGTTTTCCCTGTCTACTTCCCTAAGATGTGGAATAAGCAATGTGAATCCAGTTTTCTCCAAAACTTGCTTCGCTAACAGTGGAATTGTGAATGGAGATATTTCAAAAGAAAGTAGTTGGCCGTGGATGGTAAAACTTATTGTTAATATTTTTGATGTTTGTTTTCTCTTTCTTTTTCGCTGAACTAAAGGCTGGCATATATATAAAGATTGGAAACTACAAAAAGTTTTTGTGCGGAGGAACGATTATTTCTCAAAGAAGTATCCTTACAGCCGGACATTGTATCAAACCACTGTAATATTCTTCATAGATTCGCTCCATTTTAATGCAAATTTCCATTTTCACAGATTACTCAACAAGTATGTCGTCCTCGTAGGCAACAATTCGCGTGGCAACGGCCAAGAGTTCGGCGTCAGCATCGGCATCGTCCATCCCAACTACGTCATCACGCAAAATGATGTCGGACTGATCATTCTGAGAGCACGACTCACATATTCTTACAAAGTTCGTCCGGTATGCTTAGCACAGATGATGGACAGCAATAGCATAGTTGGAAGAAAAGCCTATCTCCTAGGCTGGGGATATACAAGCGGTAAACACAAAAAGATATTATTTAAAATTTTTCATCTCCCACTTGCCAAGGCATTCCTTGTGAATTCGTGTATACAGGCTATTATTTGTTGGATGCAAGCATAATCACTTTTTACCATTGAGATAAACAAATCAAGCACTTCGTTTAGTGCATAGTTAATGAAAATGTTTATATAATGAGGCATTCAACGTTGGAAGGGGCATTGGGCCAAAAATTCCCTGTCTTATAATGAAGTATCGATCTTTTATATTTGATTGACTTTAAGTTTATATGAAATACTTATTTTGAAAATAGATATATATTGATATTAGAAATACACTGTAGAATTACCTTTTAAAAGTTTACCTTCATTAATATAGTTATGATAATTATTGTTAAGGGCGACCCCTCCCCTTAAAATATTTAGAAAACCTCTGAAAAATAATTTTCTGAATACTCATTGAATTTCGCATCCCAATTATAATCTAATCTTTTCATCCCTAGTATGTGTGGATAATCCACCCAGTAGCTCTAAAAATATCGAGCTTCAATAAACCCAAAATGAAGAAATAAAAAACATGAAAAAATAAAAAAATAAAATTTAATCAATAAAAATGAAGAAATAGTTTTCATGGCAGGTACTAATCTTTATCTTCTCTATGCTGGTGGTTCATTAAATCCTTTTGCCTGTTTCCTTTCACACACTTTTCTGTTTCAACTTTTTTTTCCTGGATTAAATTCTGTTTACGCTGTTATTCCACATTCCCTTTTTAGTTTTTAGTGTTCATTACATTACCTTTCCTAAAATCGTCAAATCTGTTCTTGAAACCGTTCAAAGAAGGATATTAATTCTCCGCAGTTGCAATCATACCTCGCCTGTTGGCAAAAGTTGCTTAGATAAGACTTTTTCTCCAGCTGGTTAGTATGCCGGTGTAGAATATCAAAGAATCTTCGTAACTGAATCCGCATGCTTGCAAGGTCTTTACTTTAGTCATAGAAATGAAATCAAATTGGAAATTTTTAGCAGAAAAAAATAATACACACATTCATACACTTAATTTTTTTCCTTCTTAATTCACTATGAATATATAGTATTGTTCAGAGGAGGAGGTTTCAAGACTCCCTATATTCCATAATTATTTGTCCAGCTAGACTTTTTGTCAATCTGTTTATAACTAGTTGTTAATCAGGGAATAGCAATTTTAATTAAAAAAATATTTTTTGCTTATTTTGTACTGGTTAATAATACTTAAGAAAGAAACTATACTATTAATAATGTTAGTGATTTCTTGTAAGCTAGTAAATAAACTTATGTATATCTAATAGCTATAGAGTGTAACTTAATAACAACTTAAACTAAAATATATAATTAATAATTATTTATTATATAATTAATTTTTATTTAAAAAAACATAAAAAATAACGGTGTGTAACGTATATATAATGTATATGTCTAACTAATATTTACAGTGTACCCCTTCACTAATAAAATAAGCGCCACATGTTAATAACAACAAATATGTATTTTATTTTAAAATGTTTGTTAATCTTTACTTAAAGTAAATATTTTAACTAAGATTAAAATGAATCTGAAAAAAATAGATTTTTAGCACCAAAATTAGAATGCAAAAATTGCCGCTAACTGCAGTTATTCGCCAAAACGGCCATTTTCACGTTTTAAGATCATCTCATTGAGCTTTTTTGAGTAGATGTGTCTAATGGAGGTTTTAAGTTATACTTCTCTTTTATACATTTTCTCGAACGCAAGAGTACAAAGTAAAATCTATTTATTTTGCTCTTGCTTAGAAAATGGAATAGAAAGTGATATTTTGCGCCAAGTCTGCCTGCCTATCATAAATACACGACAGTGTCGATCGTCTTACACCCACATCCCATTGCTTCAGATCCAAGGAAGCATTCACATATGTGCTGGCTATAACATCGGCATGTTTGATGCTTGCCAAGTAAGCTTCATTGTT
This sequence comes from Nectonema munidae, assembly GCA_030549495.1. Taxonomy (NCBI): domain Eukaryota; kingdom Metazoa; phylum Nematomorpha; class Nectonematoida; family Nectonematidae; genus Nectonema; species Nectonema munidae. Next base: position 31,654 of record JAUIRK010000950.1, on the reverse strand, counting down.
TGCTATAAGAATCTCGTTTTCGCGGCAACACAAAATTAGCAAATGCAAGTGCACGGCATCTTTCTTTGTGATGGATATATTTAGATAAACGCGCTATTTATACACACAGAAATCGTGATGCGGATTTATTTGTTATAGAACGACTCTGGAGGTCCTTTAATTCTCAAAGATAACTCGAATAGATGGTTTCAAGTTGGGATTGTGAGCTTTGGCGAAGGTTGTGCGAGAAAGAATCGCTATGGAGTGTATACGAATGTAGCGTACTTCTCTGATTGGATTTCGAATAACATGGTTTATTAAAAATTTAGTATACTAGATTCTTTTTTAAAACAAAACTTTTCAGAAAAAACTTATGAATTTATTCAATAAAATTATTTCTAGCTTTTTTATTTTCCTTAATGTTAACTATTCCAACTGGTGCATATCTTGACATATTTTAAATAAGCGGTAACATTGATTCTTTGCTAAGATTTTTTAAATGTGTGCTTTTGTTAAAAAAAGGGATAAATTTTCTCCTAATTTGATAAATTTTTTTCTATAAATCTAAAGATAATCTCTTAAAACTTATATCGCATGAAGCAATATTTTGACTTCAAATCTCATTATAGTACAATGAGGAAAGCATTCAACAAGGCCGATAAAATTATGCCAATGACCACATTGGGCGCTTTAGCTATAAGATTGACACCCCTATCCAAGGGTTTCCTAAAAAATTCAGAACGAATGATTAGTGAATGATGAAATAGCAAAAAAAATATCAGGATAAATTCGTTATAGCAGGGGTGTCAAACTCAAATCACTTGTGGTAATCAAAATCTGAAGTCAACGATAACAGAATAAATTACTTAAAAAGGCATTATAAAGTTTGAATTAAGTTTATATTCTTAATTTTTTTCCGATTTCCTAGAAGTTATTTTCGGATATTTAGAAATAAGACGTTCGTAAAATCAAATAATTACGTTGTAAAAAAGTTGTTTTTCATCAGAGAATCACATTGTAAGTAGATGATTTCTAGCTAAAAATCTGATAATAATTCTGATGCATCGACTGTAAAAGAGGATGTAAAAATGGAAAACTCAAGCTTCAACTCATTAAAAACTTTCTCAAAAATACTGAACGGGCCGCACTGTAACTCTTTTAGGGCAAAATGCGACCCGCGGGCTGTGTCTTTGACACTCCTGGGTTAAAGTATAAGATTACTTTGATCATCTAAAAGTGTATATAAACATTAGTGTGTTCGTTATTGAAGAAAAGTCAAGCTTGACAAAGTTGCTACCAACAATAAGGAAACCGTTCACAGAATTGTTCCAAATGCGATTACAACGTTACAAGAATGATTCATTCGCGATCTCTATGCATAAATGCGGCGCGATCCTCCAGCATAAGGAATGTGACTTCTCGTAACTTCCAAACATACCTGATATTTTTCAATCAATGCCTAAGTTTCAGCATCGCACTACTGCACATTCACTAGGATATGGAAGAGGCTTTTGACAAAGTGGTTCGCTGATATTTGTACAACTATCTTCGTAGGCATGAATTAAATGCTTTGTTGCGTTAATGAACTTTTTTACCTTTCTACCACTCAAAGCGCGTTGCTTATATTTATTTATTTATTTATTTTTTAAGTACCATACTTTATAGTGTATACAAATTATTTATATGGTTATTCGAATTTATAACTTGGTTACTATCTAAATCAAGTCGGGCCTTCGTGTTAAAGCACACCGCAAATCGTGATAAGAATCCAGCCTATTTCTTGCTTTACTCTTGCTTGCAACAAGGCTTGAATACCTTTGTTCGCAGAGGTATGTTTTTAGAAAAGGGAGAGTCGTTTTTTCAGCATCTCGAGTCAAAACCGGCCTATCTTTATTTGAATCAAAAATTTTGAATACAAAGGTTTTCAAAGCGTTGTTTGAATTCCCCCAAAATAGCACTTAATTTTGGAAAAAGTGCAGTTTTTCCTTTTGTCAACTTTTCTGTGAAAAAAGAACATATTTTTCTTAAAAGAAAAAATATTTTCGGCAATATCTACCTTGATGTCTTTCCACCTTGGATGTCTGAATTAAATTCAATCAAACAAGCAAGCTTTGCTAGCCTAGCAGAATCCTTAAAAGAGTTTGCTAGTTCATGACGTCTTCTGGGAGATTTCAATTTCAGGTTTTAACTCAACAACTCTTTAAAAATCTTTCCTCGAGATGGCCAACGGATATCTGGATGAAATAACAAGTATTTTAATGAGGTCTCATTTCTTCAAACATTTTATGGAATGTGCATAAATTTAGAGCTCTGGCTTTATTAAAGTTTACGATTTGGACAGCGTCATTTTAAACGGAATTAAGATATGATTGCAGACGATGAAAGGCAACGTTTTCTCGATGCAGCAAACAATGGAGCACCACTACAAGATTTCGGTCCTCATTTTTAATACGAAGGACAAAACCTGTACGAGTCCGCTTTAATGGAGCTGCCTTAGTGCAAACTCTTGAGTCTTGTTTGAAGATCTTCAAAGGGAAATTAATCTTTCGATATGAAGAAGCTTCAGAAAGGCAACTTTGCAAATTGGTGCAAAACTTGTTTTTATATTAGTTAAAATATCATTCATCCTTAAATTCACATTTTTCTTTATTTAAGTCTTTTTAGAACCTTCGCACTACGGGTCTATGGTAATTTATTCCACATATATTTTCAAAAGCAAATTACAAAAAATTTTCCCATTATGTATCAAAAAATATATATGTAAATTTTCAAATAAATCTCTACTTTCTGAAAAACAAGTTTAACTAAAATAATTCCTTTATTTTTGTTCTTATATAGCGAAATGCACAAAAGAGTTCCTACTTTGTTTCTGTGTCAATTCTTTGAAAATTCTGTTTATTGTTTTATGAACTTCAAAGATTATCTCTTTTTTTCATTCAAAATGTTTAGCTATCATTTATTTTGTTATTCAATATTATCTTTGCAAAAAAATATTTTTTTATCTTACCAGTTTTCTTATTTCCAAGAAACAAACATATTTAGACAGGTAAAATAGCAAAAAAATCTTTTTGGGTTGATGTTTTATACAAATTAAAAAATACAATAATCACTTTTAATAAAATTTATTAGCAGAGCTTCTAAAAAGAACCACAAATTTATGTACAAGCAGAAGTTTATGTACAATTATGATAAAAAAAAGTCTGAATGATTCTTACATATTGATAAAAAACATTTTTTTGCATTTTCTTGTTCTACTTTTTTTGGGTAGACACAAAGAACAGAATCCTCGAAAATTTGTAGTTTATGGTGCAAAGTTTGGAAAAAACCCGTAATAGCTCAAGAGTGTGATTGTTTTCAAGTTCATGTTGGAGGCTGCAGCCCTCACTTTCATTGATTCTTCGCTGAGAAGTAGAGAAAGTTTTTTTATGAAGACTTTCCTTCAACTACTTCTCACAGATGGAAATTCTTCAGGAGCATTGAACTGGGCGATGATGAAAGAATTGAGGCATGCGATATCAAGGTAGTTGCTAAACACACACCTTGTCCATCTTCTCCAGGGTTTATAGCTTCTATACTGTTTGAGCATTCTGTTCCCCACATCAACGCCACTTTTGAATTTATTATATTCAAGCAAAGGTTCTGGTTTGCAGGAGATAGAACTTGTTTCTACCTTCTTTCTGTGTTGGGAGGAAAGAATGTAGACAACCTTAAAGTTTCGCTTGGCATGCTTTTTTGGAATATATGCAGATAAGGAAGCCTCTATAGAATAAATGATGCGAGAATCACATTCGTTCAAAAAAATTCATATTTTCCTTATTTAAGTCTTCCTTAGTTAACAATACGATTCCCCTAAAAAAAACTTTCACAGTTTTCCCTATTTTAAAGTCGTCCTTAGTTAATACCATTCCCATTAAAAGAAGCATTCATGAAAAATACCATTCCCTTTCAAAAAGCATTCATATTTTTCCTTATTTAAGTCTTCCTTAGTTAACAATACGATTCCCCTTAAAAAAACTTTCACATTTTTCCCTATTTTAAAGTCGTCCTTAGTTAATACCATTACCATTAAAAGAAGCATTCACATTTTCACTATTTTAAAGTCTTTCTAAGTTAACAATACCATTTTAAATCTTCCTTAGTTAACAATACGATTCCCCTCAAAAAAGCATTCACATTTTTCCCTATTTTAAAGTCGTCCTTAGTTAATACCATTACCATTAAAAGAAGCATTCACATTTTCACTATTTTAAAGTCTTTCTAAGTGAAAAATACCATTTTAAAACTTCCTTAGTTAACAATACGATTCCCCTCAAAAAAGCATTCACATTTTTCCCTATTTTAAAGTCGTCCTTAGTTAATACCATTACCATTAAAAGAAGCATTCACATTTTCATTATTTTAAAGTCTTTCTAAGTGAAAAATACCATTCCCCTTCAAAAAGCATTCATATTTTTCCTTATTTAAGTCTTCCTTAGTTAACAATACGATTCCCCTCAAAAAAGCATTCACATTTTTCCCTATTTTAAAGTCGTCCTTAGTTAATACCATTACCATTAAAAGAAGCATTCACATTTTCATTATTTTAAAGTCTTTCTAAGTGAAAAATACCATTCCCTTTCAAAAAGCATTCATATTTTTCCTTATTTAAATCTTCCTTAGTTAACAATACGATTCCCCTCAAAAAAGCATTCACATTTTTCCCTATTTTAAAGTCGTCCTTAGTTAATACCATTACCATTAAAAGAAGCATTCACATTTTCACTATTTTAAAGTCTTCCTAAGTGAACAATACCATTTTAAAACTTCCTTAGTTAACAATACGATTCCCCTCAAAAAAGCATTCACATTTTTCCCTATTTTAAAGTCGTCCTTAGTTAATACCATTACCATTAAAAGAAGCATTCACATTTTCATTATTTTAAAGTCTTTCTAAGTGAAAAATACCATTCCCCTTCAAAAAGCATTCATATTTTTCCTTATTTAAGTCTTCCTTAGTTAACAATACGATTCCCCTCAAAAAAGCATTCACATTTTTCCCTATTTTAAAGTCGTCCTTAGTTAATACCATTACCATTAAAAGAAGCATTCACATTTTCACTATTTTAAAGTCTTTCTAAGTGAAAAATACCATTCCCTTTCAAAAAGCATTCATATTTTTCCTTATTTAAATCTTCCTTAGTTAACAATACGATTCCCCTCAAAAAAGCATTCACATTTTTCCCTATTTTAAAGTCGTCCTTAGTTAATACCATTACCATTAAAAGAAGCATTCACATTTTCACTATTTTAAAGTCTTTCTAAGTGAAAAATACCATTCCCTTTCAAAAGTCATTTTCCTTTTTAAATCTTCCTTAGTTAACAATACGATTCCCCTCAAAAAAGCATTCACATTTTTCCCTATTTTAAAGTCGTCCTTAGTTAATACCATTACCATTAAAAGAAGCATTCACATTTTCACTATTTTAAAGTCTTCCTAAGTGAAAAATACCATTTTAAAAAACTTCCTTAGTTAACAATACGATTCCCCTCAAAAAAGCATTCACATTTTTCCCTATTTTAAAGTCGTCCTTAGTTAATACCATTACCATTAAAAGAAGCATTCACATTTTCATTATTTTAAAGTCTTTCTAAGTGAAAAATACCATTCCCCTTCAAAAAGCATTCATATTTTTCCTTATTTAAGTCTTCCTTAGTTAACAATACGATTCCCCTCAAAAAAGCATTCACATTTTTCCCTATTTTAAAGTCGTCCTTAGTTAATACCATTACCATTAAAAGAAGCATTCACATTTTCATTATTTTAAAGTCTTTCTAAGTGAAAAATACCATTCCCCTTCAAAAAGAATTCATATTTTTCCTTATTTAAGTCTTCCTTAGTTAACAATACGATTCCCCTCAAAAAAGCATTCACATTTTTCCCTATTTTAAAGTCGTCCTTAGTTAATACCATTACCATTAAAAGAAGCATTCACATTTTCACTATTTTAAAGTCTTTCTAAGTGAAAAATACCATTTTAAAACTTCCTTAGTTAACAATACGATTCCCCTCAAAAAAGCATTCACATTTTTCCCTATTTTAAAGTCGTCCTTAGTTAATACCATTACCATTAAAAGAAGCATTCACATTTTCACTATTTTAAAGTCTTCCTAAGTTAACAATACCATTTTAAATCTTCCTTAGTTAACAATACGATTCCCCTCAAAAAAGCATTCACATTTTTCCCTATTTTAAAGTCGTCCTTAGTTAATACCATTACCATTAAAAGAAGCATTCACATTTTCACTATTTTAAAGTCTTCCTAAGTTAACAATACCATTTTAAATCTTCCTTAGTTAACAATACGATTCCCCTCAAAAAAGCATTCACATTTTTCCCTATTTTAAAGTCGTCCTTAGTTAATACCATTACCATTAAAAGAAGCATTCACATTTTCACTATTTTAAAGTCTTCCTAAGTGAAAAATACCATTTTAAAACTTCCTTAGTTAACAATACGATTCCCCTCAAAAAAGCATTCACATTTTTCACTATTTTAAAGTCGTCCTTAGTTAATACCATTACCATTAAAAGAAGCATTCACATTTTCATTATTTTAAAGTCTTTCTAAGTGAAAAATACCATTCCCCTTCAAAAAGCATTCATATTTTTCCTTATTTAAGTCTTCCTTAGTTAACAATACGATTCCCCTCAAAAAAGCATTCACATTTTTCCCTATTTTAAAGTCGTCCTTAGTTAATACCATTACCATTAAAAGAAGCATTCACATTTTCACTATTTTAAAGTCTTTCTAAGTGAAAAATACCATTTTAAAACTTCCTTAGTTAACAATACGATTCCCCTCAAAAAAGCATTCACATTTTTCCCTATTTTAAAGTCGTCCTTAGTTAATACCATTACCATTAAAAGAAGCATTCACATTTTCACTATTTTAAAGTCTTCCTAAGTTAACAATACCATTTTAAATCTTCCTTAGTTAACAATACGATTCCCCTCAAAAAAGCATTCACATTTTTCCCTATTTTAAAGTCGTCCTTAGTTAATACCATTACCATTAAAAGAAGCATTCACATTTTCACTATTTTAAAGTCTTCCTAAGTGAAAAATACCATTTTAAAACTTCCTTAGTTAACAATACGATTCCCCTCAAAAAAGCATTCACATTTTTCCCTATTTTAAAGTCGTCCTTAGTTAATACCATTACCATTAAAAGAAGCATTCACATTTTCACTATTTTAAAGTCTTCCTAAGTTAACAATACCATTTTAAATCTTCCTTAGTTAACAATACAATTCCCCTCAAAAAAGCATTCACATTTTTACCTATTTTAAAGTCGTCCTTAGTTAATACCATTACCATTAAAAGAAGCATTCACATTTTCACTATTTTAAAGTCTTCCTAAGTTAACAATACCATTTTAAATCTTCCTTAGTTAACAATACGATTCCCCTCAAAAAAGCATTCACATTTTTACCTATTTTAAAGTCGTCCTTAGTTAATACCATTACCATTAAAAGAAGCATTCACATTTTCACTATTTTAAACTCTTCCTAAGTGAAAAATACCATTTTAAAACTTCCTTAGTTAACAATACGATTCCCCTCAAAAAAGCATTCACATTTTTCCCTATTTTAAAGTCGTCCTTAGTTAATACCATTACCATTAAAAGAAGCATTCACATTTTCATTATTTTAAAGTCTTTCTAAGTGAAAAATACCATTCCCCTTAAAAAACATTCATATTTTTCCTTATTAAAGTCTTCCTTAGTTAACAATACGATTCCCCTCAAAAAAGCATTCACATTTTTCCCTATTTTAAAGTCGTCCTTAGTTAATACCATTACCATTAAAAGAAGCATTCACATTTTCATTATTTTAAAGTCTTTCTAAGTGAAAAATACCATTCCCTTTCAAAAAGCATTCATATTTTTCCTTATTTAAATCTTCCTTAGTTAACAATACGATTCCCCTCAAAAAAGCATTCACATTTTTCCCTATTTAAAAGTCGTCCTTAGTTAATACCATTACCATTAAAAGAAGCATTCACATTTTCACTATTTTAAAGTCTTCCTAAGTTAACAATACCATTTTAAAACTTCCTTAGTTAACAATACGATTCCCCTCAAAAAAGCATTCACATTTTTCCCTATTTTAAAGTCGTCCTTAGTTAATACCATTACCATTAAAAGAAGCATTCACATTTTCACTATTTTAAAGTCTTCCTAAGTGAAAAATACCATTTTAAAACTTCCTTAGTTAACAATACGATTCCCCTCAAAAAAGCATTCACATTTTTCCCTATTTAAAAGTCGTCCTTAGTTAATACCATTACCATTAAAAGAAGCATTCACATTTTCATTATTTTAAAGTCTTTCTAAGTGAAAAATACCATTCCCCTTCAAAAAGCATTCATATTTTTCCTTATTTAAATCTTCCTTAGTTAACAATACGATTCCCCTCAAAAAAGCATTCACATTTTTCCCTATTTTAAAGTCGTCCTTAGTTAATACCATTACCATTAAAAGAAGCATTCACATTTTCACTATTTTAAAGTCTTCCTAAGTTAACAATACCATTTTAAATCTTCCTTAGTTAACAATACGATTCCCCTCAAAAAAGCATTCACATTTTTCCCTATTTTAAAGTCGTCCTTAGTTAATACCATTACCATTAAAAGAAGCATTCACATTTTCACTATTTTAAAGTCTTTCTAAGTGAAAAATACCATTCCCCACATTTTTTTTAAATCTTCCTTAGTTAACAATACGATTCCCCTCAAAAAAGCATTCACATTTTTCCCTATTTTAAAGTCGTCCTTAGTTAATACCATTACCATTAAAAGAAGCATTCACATTTTCACTATTTTAAAGTCTTCCTAAGTTAACAATACCATTTTAAATCTTCCTTAGTTAACAATACGATTCCCCTCAAAAAAGCATTCACATTTTTCCCTATTTTAAAGTCGTCCTTAGTTAATACCATTACCATTAAAAGAAGCATTCACATTTTCACTATTTTAAAGTCTTCCTAAGTGAAAAATACCATTTTAAAACTTCCTTAGTTAACAATACGATTCCCCTCAAAAAAGCATTCACATTTTTCCCTATTTTAAAGTCGTCCTTAGTTAATACCATTACCATTAAAAGAAGCATTCACATTTTCATTATTTTAAAGTCTTTCTAAGTGAAAAATACCATTCCCCTTCAAACTTCATTTTTTCCTTATTTAAATCTTCCTTAGTTAACAATACGATTCCCCTCAAAAAAGCATTCACATTTTTCCCTATTTTAAAGTCGTCCTTAGTTAATACCATTACCATTAAAAGAAGCATTCACATTTTCACTATTTTAAAGTCTTCCTAAGTTAACAATACCATTTTAAATCTTCCTTAGTTAACAATACGATTCCCCTCAAAAAAGCATTCACATTTTTCCCTATTTTAAAGTCGTCCTTAGTTAATACCATTACCATTAAAAGAAGCATTCACATTTTCACTATTTTAAAGTCTTCCTAAGTTAAAAATACCATTTTAAAACTTCCTTAGTTAACAATACGATTCCCCTCAAAAAAGCATTCACATTTTTCCCTATTTTAAAGTCGTCCTTAGTTAATACCATTACCATTAAAAGAAGCATTCACATTTTCACTATTTTAAAGTCTTTCTAAGTGAAAAATACCATCCCCTCCTCTTTTTCCTTATTTAAATCTTCCTTAGTTAACAATACGATTCCCCTCAAAAAAGCATTCACATTTTTCCCTATTTTAAAGTCGTCCTTAGTTAATACCATTACCATTAAAAGAAGCATTCACATTTTCACTATTTTAAAGTCTTCCTAAGTTAACAATACCATTTTAAATCTTCCTTAGTTAACAATACGATTCCCCTCAAAAAAGCATTCACATTTTTCCCTATTTTAAAGTCGTCCTTAGTTAATACCATTACCATTAAAAGAAGCATTCACATTTTCACTATTTTAAAGTCTTTCTAAGTGAAAAATACCATTTTAAAACTTCCTTAGTTAACAATACGATTCCCCTCAAAAAAGCATTCACATTTTTCCCTATTTTAAAGTCGTCCTTAGTTAATACCATTACCATTAAAAGAAGCATTCACATTTTCACTATTTTAAAGTCTTCCTAAGTTAACAATACCATTTTAAATCTTCCTTAGTTAACAATACGATTCCCCTCAAAAAAGCATTCACATTTTTCCCTATTTTAAAGTCGTCCTTAGTTAATACCATTACCATTAAAAGAAGCATTCACATTTTCACTATTTTAAAGTCTTTCTAAGTTAAAAATACCATTTTAAAACTTCCTTAGTTAACAATACGATTCCCCTCAAAAAAGCATTCACATTTTTCCCTATTTTAAAGTCGTCCTTAGTTAATACCATTACCATTAAAAGAAGCATTCACATTTTCACTATTTTAAAGTCTTCCTAAGTTAACAATACCATTTTAAATCTTCCTTAGTTAACAATACGATTCCCCTCAAAAAAGCATTCACATTTTTCCCTATTTTAAAGTCGTCCTTAGTTAATACCATTACCATTAAAAGAAGCATTCACATTTTCACTATTTTAAAGTCTTCCTAAGTTAACAATACCATTTTAAATCTTCCTTAGTTAACAATACGATTCCCCTCAAAAAAGCATTCACATTTTTCCCTATTTTAAAGTCGTCCTTAGTTAATACCATTACCATTAAAAGAAGCATTCACATTTTCACTATTTTAAAGTCTTCCTAAGTTAACAATACCATTTTAAATCTTCCTTAGTTAACAATACGATTCCCCTCAAAAAAGCATTCACATTTTTCCCTATTTTAAAGTCGTCCTTAGTTAATACCATTACCATTAAAAGAAGCATTCACATTTTCACTATTTTAAAGTCTTTCTAAGTGAAAAATACCATTTTAAAACTTCCTTAGTTAACAATACGATTCCCCTCAAAAAAGCATTCACATTTTTCCCTATTTTAAAGTCGTCCTTAGTTAATACCATTACCATTAAAAGAAGCATTCACATTTTCACTATTTTAAAGTCTTCCTAAGTGAAAAATACCATTTTAAAACTTCCTTAGTTAACAATACGATTCCCCTCAAAAAAGCATTCACATTTTTCCCTATTTTAAAGTCGTCCTTAGTTAATACCATTACCATTAAAAGAAGCATTCACATTTTCACTATTTTAAAGTCTTTCTAAGTTAAAAATACCATTCCCCTTCAAAAAGCATTCATTTTTTCCTTATTTAAGTCTTCCTTAGTTAACAATACGATTCCCCTCAAAAAAGCATTCACATTTTTCCCTATTTTAAAGTCGTCCTTAGTTAATACCATTACCATTAAAAGAAGCATTCACATTTTCACTATTTTAAAGTCTTCCTAAGTTAACAATACCATTTTAAATCTTCCTTAGTTAACAATACGATTCCCCTCAAAAAAGCATTCACATTTTTCCCTATTTTAAAGTCGTCCTTAGTTAATACCATTACCATTAAAAGAAGCATTCACATTTTCACTATTTTAAAGTCTTTCTAAGTGAAAAATACCATTTTAAAACTTCCTTAGTTAACAATACGATTCCCCTCAAAAAAGCATTCACATTTTTCCCTATTTTAAAGTCGTCCTTAGTTAATACCATTACCATTAAAAGAAGCATTCACATTTTCACTATTTTAAAGTCTTTCTAAGTTACACAAAACCATTTTATTTAAATCTTCCTTAGTTAACAATACGATTCCCCTTAAAAAAACTTTCACAGTTTTCCCTATTTTAAAGTCGTCCTTAGTTAATACCATTACCATTAAAAGAAGCATTCACATTTTCACTATTTTAAAGTCTTCCTAAGTTAACAATACCATTTTAAATCTTCCTTAGTTAACAATACGATTCCCCTCAAAAAAGCATTCACATTTTTCCCTATTTTAAAGTCGTCCTTAGTTAATACCATTACCATTAAAAGAAGCATTCACATTTTCACTATTTTAAAGTCTTCCTAAGTTAACAATACCATTTTAAAACTTCCTTAGTTAACAATACGATTCCCCTCAAAAAAGCATTCACATTTTTCCCTATTTTAAAGTCGTCCTTAGTTAATACCATTACCATTAAAAGAAGCATTCACATTTTCACTATTTTAAAGTCTTTCTAAGTGAAAAATACCATTCCCCTTCAAAAACTCTTCCTTTCTTCCTTAGTTAACAATACGATTCCCCTCAAAAAAGCATTCACATTTTTCCCTATTTTAAAGTCGTCCTTAGTTAATACCATTACCATTAAAAGAAGCATTCACATTTTCACTATTTTAAAGTCTTCCTAAGTTAACAATACCATTTTAAATCTTCCTTAGTTAACAATACGATTCCCCTCAAAAAAGCATTCACATTTTTCCCTATTTTAAAGTCGTCCTTAGTTAATACCATTACCATTAAAAGAAGCATTCACATTTTCACTATTTTAAAGTCTTCCTAAGTTAACAATACCATTTTAAAACTTCCTTAGTTAACAATACGATTCCCCTCAAAAAAGCATTCACATTTTTCCCTATTTTAAAGTCGTCCTTAGTTAATACCATTACCATTAAAAGAAGCATTCACATTTTCACTATTTTAAAGTCTTTCTAAGTGAAAAATACCATTTTAAAACTTCCTTAGTTAACAATACGATTCCCCTCAAAAAAGCATTCACATTTTTCCCTATTTTAAAGTCGTCCTTAGTTAATACCATTACCATTAAAAGAAGCATTCACATTTTCACTATTTTAAAGTCTTTCTAAGTGAAAAATACCATTTTAAATCTTCCTTAGTTAACAATACGATTCCCCTCAAAAAAGCATTCACATTTTTCCCTATTTTAAAGTCGTCCTTAGTTAATACCATTACCATTAAAAGAAGCATTCACATTTTCACTATTTTAAAGTCTTTCTAAGTGAAAAATACCATTTTAAAACTTCCTTAGTTAACAATACGATTCCCCTCAAAAAAGCATTCACATTTTTCCCTATTTTAAAGTCGTCCTTAGTTAATACCATTACCATTAAAAGAAGCATTCACATTTTCACTATTTTAAAGTCTTCCTAAGTTAACAATACCATTTTAAATCTTCCTTAGTTAACAATACGATTCCCCTCAAAAAAGCATTCACATTTTTCCCTATTTTAAAGTCGTCCTTAGTTAATACCATTACCATTAAAAGAAGCATTCACATTTTCACTATTTTAAAGTCTTCCTAAGTTAACAATACCATTTTAAATCTTCCTTAGTTAACAATACGATTCCCCTCAAAAAAGCATTCACATTTTTCCCTATTTTAAAGTCGTCCTTAGTTAATACCATTACCATTAAAAGAAGCATTCACATTTTCACTATTTTAAAGTCTTTCTAAGTGAAAAATACCATTTTAAAACTTCCTTAGTTAACAATACGATTCCCCTCAAAAAAGCATTCACATTTTTCCCTATTTTAAAGTCGTCCTTAGTTAATACCATTACCATTAAAAGAAGCATTCACATTTTCACTATTTTAAAGTCTTCCTAAGTTAACAATACCATTTTAAATCTTCCTTAGTTAACAATACGATTCCCCTCAAAAAAGCATTCACATTTTTCCCTATTTTAAAGTCGTCCTTAGTTAATACCATTACCATTAAAAGAAGCATTCACATTTTCACTATTTTAAAGTCTTCCTAAGTTAACAATACCATTTTAAATCTTCCTTAGTTAACAATACGATTCCCCTCAAAAAAGCATTCACATTTTTCCCTATTTTAAAGTCGTCCTTAGTTAATACCATTACCATTAAAAGAAGCATTCACATTTTCACTATTTTAAAGTCTTCCTAAGTTAACAATACCATTTTAAATCTTCCTTAGTTAACAATACGATTCCCCTCAAAAAAGCATTCACATTTTTCCCTATTTTAAAGTCGTCCTTAGTTAATACCATTACCATTAAAAGAAGCATTCACATTTTCACTATTTTAAAGTCTTTCTAAGTGAAAAATACCATTTTAAATCTTCCTTAGTTAACAATACGATTCCCCTCAAAAAAGCATTCACATTTTTCCCTATTTTAAAGTCGTCCTTAGTTAATACCATTACCATTAAAAGAAGCATTCACATTTTCACTATTTTAAAGTCTTCCTAAGTTAACAATACCATTTTAAATCTTCCTTAGTTAACAATACGATTCCCCTCAAAAAAGCATTCACATTTTTCCCTATTTTAAAGTCGTCCTTAGTTAATACCATTACCATTAAAAGAAGCATTCACATTTTCACTATTTTAAAGTCTTTCTAAGTGAAAAATACCATTTTAAAACTTCCTTAGTTAACAATACGATTCCCCTCAAAAAAGCATTCACATTTTTCCCTATTTTAAAGTCGTCCTTAGTTAATACCATTACCATTAAAAGAAGCATTCACATTTTCACTATTTTAAAGTCTTTCTAAGTGAAAAATACCATTTTAAAACTTCCTTAGTTAACAATACGATTCCCCTCAAAAAAGCATTCACATTTTTCCCTATTTTAAAGTCGTCCTTAGTTAATACCATTACCATTAAAAGAAGCATTCACATTTTCACTATTTTAAAGTCTTTCTAAGTGAAAAATACCATTTTAAAACTTCCTTAGTTAACAATACGATTCCCCTCAAAAAAGCATTCACATTTTTCCCTATTTTAAAGTCGTCCTTAGTTAATACCATTACCATTAAAAGAAGCATTCACATTTTCACTATTTTAAAGTCTTCCTAAGTTAACAATACCATTTTAAATCTTCCTTAGTTAACAATACGATTCCCCTCAAAAAAGCATTCACATTTTTCCCTATTTTAAAGTCGTCCTTAGTTAATACCATTACCATTAAAAGAAGCATTCACATTTTCACTATTTTAAAGTCTTCCTAAGTTAACAATACCATTTTAAATCTTCCTTAGTTAACAATACGATTCCCCTCAAAAAAGCATTCACATTTTTCCCTATTTTAAAGTCGTCCTTAGTTAATACCATTACCATTAAAAGAAGCATTCACATTTTCACTATTTTAAAGTCTTCCTAAGTTAAAAATACCATTTTAAATCTTCCTTAGTTAACAATACGATTCCCCTCAAAAAAGCATTCACATTTTTCCCTATTTTAAAGTCGTCCTTAGTTAATACCATTACCATTAAAAGAAGCATTCACATTTTCACTATTTTAAAGTCTTCCTAAGTTAACAATACCATTTTAAATCTTCCTTAGTTAACAATACGATTCCCCTCAAAAAAGCATTCACATTTTTCCCTATTTTAAAGTCGTCCTTAGTTAATACCATTACCATTAAAAGAAGCATTCACATTTTCACTATTTTAAAGTCTTCCTAAGTTAAAAATACCATTTTAAAACTTCCTTAGTTAACAATACGATTCCCCTCAAAAAAGCATTCACATTTTTCCCTATTTTAAAGTCGTCCTTAGTTAATACCATTACCATTAAAAGAAGCATTCACATTTTCACTATTTTAAAGTCTTTCTAAGTTAAAAATACCATTTTAAATCTTCCTTAGTTAACAATACGATTCCCCTCAAAAAAGCATTCACATTTTTCCCTATTTTAAAGTCGTCCTTAGTTAATACCATTACCATTAAAAGAAGCATTCACATTTTCACTATTTTAAAGTCTTCCTAAGTTAACAATACCATTTTAAATCTTCCTTAGTTAACAATACGATTCCCCTCAAAAAAGCATTCACATTTTTACCTATTTTAAAGTCGTCCTTAGTTAATACCATTACCATTAAAAGAAGCATTCACATGTTCACTATTTTAAAGTCTTCCTAAGTTAACAATACCATTTTAAATCTTCCTTAGTTAACAATACGATTCCCCTCAAAAAAGCATTCACATTTTTCCCTATTTTAAAGTCGTCCTTAGTTAATACCATTACCATTAAAAGAAGCATTCACATTTTCACTATTTTAAAGTCTTCCTAAGTTAACAATACCATTTTAAATCTTCCTTAGTTAACAATACGATTCCCCTCAAAAAAGCATTCACATTTTTCCCTATTTTAAAGTCGTCCTTAGTTAATACCATTACCATTAAAAGAAGCATTCACATTTTCACTATTTTAAAGTCTTCCTAAGTTAACAATACCATTTTAAATCTTCCTTAGTTAACAATACGATTCCCCTCAAAAAAGCATTCACATTTTTCCCTATTTTAAAGTCGTCCTTAGTTAATACCATTACCATTAAAAGAAGCATTCACATTTTCACTATTTTAAAGTCTTTCTAAGTGAAAAATACCATTTTAAAACTTCCTTAGTTAACAATACGATTCCCCTCAAAAAAGCATTCACATTTTTCCCTATTTTAAAGTCGTCCTTAGTTAATACCATTACCATTAAAAGAAGCATTCACATTTTCACTATTTTAAAGTCTTCCTAAGTTAACAATACCATTTTAAATCTTCCTTAGTTAACAATACGATTCCCCTCAAAAAAGCATTCACATTTTTCCCTATTTTAAAGTCGTCCTTAGTTAATACCATTACCATTAAAAGAAGCATTCACATTTTCACTATTTTAAAGTCTTCCTAAGTTAACAATACCATTTTAAATCTTCCTTAGTTAACAATACGATTCCCCTCAAAAAAGCATTCACATTTTTCCCTATTTTAAAGTCGTCCTTAGTTAATACCATTACCATTAAAAGAAGCATTCACATTTTCACTATTTTAAAGTCTTCCTAAGTTAACAATACCATTTTAAATCTTCCTTAGTTAACAATACGATTCCCCTCAAAAAAGCATTCACATTTTTCCCTATTTTAAAGTCGTCCTTAGTTAATACCATTACCATTAAAAGAAGCATTCACATTTTCACTATTTTAAAGTCTTCCTAAGTTAACAATACCATTTTAAATCTTCCTTAGTTAACAATACGATTCCCCTCAAAAAAGCATTCACATTTTTCCCTATTTTAAAGTCGTCCTTAGTTAATACCATTACCATTAAAAGAAGCATTCACATTTTCACTATTTTAAAGTCTTCCTAAGTTAACAATACCATTTTAAATCTTCCTTAGTTAACAATACGATTCCCCTCAAAAAAGCATTCACATTTTTCCCTATTTTAAAGTCGTCCTTAGTTAATACCATTACCATTAAAAGAAGCATTCACATTTTCACTATTTTAAAGTCTTCCTAAGTTAACAATACCATTTTAAATCTTCCTTAGTTAACAATACGATTCCCCTCAAAAAAGCATTCACATTTTTCCCTATTTTAAAGTCGTCCTTAGTTAATACCATTACCATTAAAAGAAGCATTCACATTTTCACTATTTTAAAGTCTTTCTAAGTTAAAAATACCATTTTAAAACTTCCTTAGTTAACAATACGATTCCCCTCAAAAAAGCATTCACATTTTTCCCTATTTTAAAGTCGTCCTTAGTTAATACCATTACCATTAAAAGAAGCATTCACATTTTCACTATTTTAAAGTCTTCCTAAGTTAACAATACCATTTTAAATCTTCCTTAGTTAACAATACGATTCCCCTCAAAAAAGCATTCACATTTTTCCCTATTTTAAAGTCGTCCTTAGTTAATACCATTACCATTAAAAGAAGCATTCACATTTTCACTATTTTAAAGTCTTCCTAAGTTAAAAATACCATTTTAAAACTTCCTTAGTTAACAATACGATTCCCCTCAAAAAAGCATTCACATTTTTCCCTATTTTAAAGTCGTCCTTAGTTAATACCATTACCATTAAAAGAAGCATTCACATTTTCACTATTTTAAAGTCTTCCTAAGTTAACAATACCATTTTAAATCTTCCTTAGTTAACAATACGATTCCCCTCAAAAAAGCATTCACATTTTTCCCTATTTTAAAGTCGTCCTTAGTTAATACCATTACCATTAAAAGAAGCATTCACATTTTCACTATTTTAAAGTCTTCCTAAGTTAACAATACCATTTTAAATCTTCCTTAGTTAACAATACGATTCCCCTCAAAAAAGCATTCACATTTTTCCCTATTTTAAAGTCGTCCTTAGTTAATACCATTACCATTAAAAGAAGCATTCACATTTTCACTATTTTAAAGTCTTCCTAAGTTAACAATACCATTTTAAATCTTCCTTAGTTAACAATACGATTCCCCTCAAAAAAGCATTCACATTTTTCCCTATTTTAAAGTCGTCCTTAGTTAATACCATTACCATTAAAAGAAGCATTCACATTTTCACTATTTTAAAGTCTTTCTAAGTGAAAAATACCATTTTAAAACTTCCTTAGTTAACAATACGATTCCCCTCAAAAAAGCATTCACATTTTTCCCTATTTTAAAGTCGTCCTTAGTTAATACCATTACCATTAAAAGAAGCATTCACATTTTCACTATTTTAAAGTCTTCCTAAGTTAACAATACCATTTTAAATCTTCCTTAGTTAACAATACGATTCCCCTCAAAAAAGCATTCACATTTTTCCCTATTTTAAAGTCGTCCTTAGTTAATACCATTACCATTAAAAGAAGCATTCACATTTTCACTATTTTAAAGTCTTCCTAAGTTAACAATACCATTTTAAATCTTCCTTAGTTAACAATACGATTCCCCTCAAAAAAGCATTCACATTTTTCCCTATTTTAAAGTCGTCCTTAGTTAATACCATTACCATTAAAAGAAGCATTCACATTTTCACTATTTTAAAGTCTTCCTAAGTTAACAATACCATTTTAAATCTTCCTTAGTTAACAATACGATTCCCCTCAAAAAAGCATTCACATTTTTCCCTATTTTAAAGTCGTCCTTAGTTAATACCATTACCATTAAAAGAAGCATTCACATTTTCACTATTTTAAAGTCTTCCTAAGTTAACAATACCATTTTAAATCTTCCTTAGTTAACAATACGATTCCCCTCAAAAAAGCATTCACATTTTTCCCTATTTTAAAGTCGTCCTTAGTTAATACCATTACCATTAAAAGAAGCATTCACATTTTCACTATTTTAAAGTCTTCCTAAGTTAACAATACCATTTTAAATCTTCCTTAGTTAACAATACGATTCCCCTCAAAAAAGCATTCACATTTTTCCCTATTTTAAAGTCGTCCTTAGTTAATACCATTACCATTAAAAGAAGCATTCACATTTTCACTATTTTAAAGTCTTCCTAAGTTAACAATACCATTTTAAATCTTCCTTAGTTAACAATACGATTCCCCTCAAAAAAGCATTCACATTTTTCCCTATTTTAAAGTCGTCCTTAGTTAATACCATTACCATTAAAAGAAGCATTCACATTTTCACTATTTTAAAGTCTTTCTAAGTGAAAAATACCATTTTAAATCTTCCTTAGTTAACAATACGATTCCCCTCAAAAAAGCATTCACATTTTTCCCTATTTTAAAGTCGTCCTTAGTTAATACCATTACCATTAAAAGAAGCATTCACATTTTCACTATTTTAAAGTCTTCCTAAGTTAACAATACCATTTTAAATCTTCCTTAGTTAACAATACGATTCCCCTCAAAAAAGCATTCACATTTTTCCCTATTTTAAAGTCGTCCTTAGTTAATACCATTACCATTAAAAGAAGCATTCACATTTTCACTATTTTAAAGTCTTCCTAAGTTAACAATACCATTTTAAATCTTCCTTAGTTAACAATACGATTCCCCTCAAAAAAGCATTCACATTTTTCCCTATTTTAAAGTCGTCCTTAGTTAATACCATTACCATTAAAAGAAGCATTCACATTTTCACTATTTTAAAGTCTTCCTAAGTTAACAATACCATTTTAAATCTTCCTTAGTTAACAATACGATTCCCCTCAAAAAAGCATTCACATTTTTCCCTATTTTAAAGTCGTCCTTAGTTAATACCATTACCATTAAAAGAAGCATTCACAATTTCACTATTTTAAAGTCTTCCTAAGTTAAAAATACCATTTTAAATCTTCCTTAGTTAACAATACGATTCCCCTCAAAAAAGCATTCACATTTTTCCCTATTTTAAAGTCGTCCTTAGTTAATACCATTACCATTAAAAGAAGCATTCACATTTTCACTATTTTAAAGTCTTCCTAAGTTAAAAATACCATTTTAAATCTTCCTTAGTTAACAATACGATTCCCCTCAAAAAAGCATTCACATTTTTCCCTATTTTAAAGTCGTCCTTAGTTAATACCATTACCATTAAAAGAAGCATTCACATTTTCACTATTTTAAAGTCTTCCTAAGTTAACAATACCATTTTAAATCTTCCTTAGTTAACAATACGATTCCCCTCAAAAAAGCATTCACATTTTTCCCTATTTTAAAGTCGTCCTTAGTTAATACCATTACCATTAAAAGAAGCATTCACATTTTCACTATTTTAAAGTCTTCCTAAGTTAACAATACCATTTTAAATCTTCCTTAGTTAACAATACGATTCCCCTCAAAAAAGCATTCACATTTTTCCCTATTTTAAAGTCGTCCTTAGTTAATACCATTACCATTAAAAGAAGCATTCACATTTTCACTATTTTAAAGTCTTTCTAAGTGAAAAATACCATTTTAAAACTTCCTTAGTTAACAATACGATTCCCCTCAAAAAAGCATTCACATTTTTCCCTATTTTAAAGTCGTCCTTAGTTAATACCATTACCATTAAAAGAAGCATTCACATTTTCACTATTTTAAAGTCTTCCTAAGTTAACAATACCATTTTAAAACTTCCTTTGTTAACAATACGATTCCCCTCAAAAAAGCATTCACATTTTTCCCTATTTTAAAGTCGTCCTTAGTTAATACCATTACCATTAAAAGAAGCATTCACATTTTCACTATTTTAAAGTCTTCCTAAGTTAACAATACCATTTTAAATCTTCCTTAGTTAACAATACGATTCCCCTCAAAAAAGCATTCACATTTTTCCCTATTTTAAAGTCGTCCTTAGTTAATACCATTACCATTAAAAGAAGCATTCACATTTTCACTATTTTAAAGTCTTCCTAAGTTAACAATACCATTTTAAATCTTCCTTAGTTAACAATACGATTCCCCTCAAAAAAGCATTCACATTTTTCCCTATTTTAAAGTCGTCCTTAGTTAATACCATTACCATTAAAAGAAGCATTCACATTTTCACTATTTTAAAGTCTTTCTAAGTGAAAAATACCATTTTAAAACTTCCTTAGTTAACAATACGATTCCCCTCAAAAAAGCATTCACATTTTTCCCTATTTTAAAGTCGTCCTTAGTTAATACCATTACCATTAAAAGAAGCATTCACATTTTCACTATTTTAAAGTCTTCCTAAGTTAACAATACCATTTTAAATCTTCCTTAGTTAACAATACGATTCCCCTCAAAAAAGCATTCACATTTTTCCCTATTTTAAAGTCGTCCTTAGTTAATACCATTACCATTAAAAGAAGCATTCACATTTTCACTATTTTAAAGTCTTCCTAAGTTAACAATACCATTTTAAATCTTCCTTAGTTAACAATACGATTCCCCTCAAAAAAGCATTCACATTTTTCCCTATTTTAAAGTCGTCCTTAGTTAATACCATTACCATTAAAAGAAGCATTCACATTTTCACTATTTTAAAGTCTTCCTAAGTTAACAATACCATTTTAAATCTTCCTTAGTTAACAATACGATTCCCCTCAAAAAAGCATTCACATTTTTCCCTATTTTAAAGTCGTCCTTAGTTAATACCATTACCATTAAAAGAAGCATTCACATTTTCACTATTTTAAAGTCTTCCTAAGTTAACAATACCATTTTAAATCTTCCTTAGTTAACAATACGATTCCCCTCAAAAAAGCATTCACATTTTTCCCTATTTTAAAGTCGTCCTTAGTTAATACCATTACCATTAAAAGAAGCATTCACATTTTCACTATTTTAAAGTCTTCCTAAGTGAAAAATACCATTTTAAAACTTCCTTAGTTAACAATACGATTCCCCTCAAAAAAGCATTCACATTTTTCCCTATTTTAAAGTCGTCCTTAGTTAATACCATTACCATTAAAAGAAGCATTCACATTTTCACTATTTTAAAGTCTTTCTAAGTGAAAAATACCACCCCCAAAACCATTTTTCCAAAACTTCCTTAGTTAACAATACGATTCCCCTCAAAAAAGCATTCACATTTTTCCCTATTTTAAAGTCGTCCTTAGTTAATACCATTACCATTAAAAGAAGCATTCACATTTTCACTATTTTAAAGTCTTCCTAAGTTAACAATACCATTTTAAATCTTCCTTAGTTAACAATACGATTCCCCTCAAAAAAGCATTCACATTTTTCCCTATTTTAAAGTCGTCCTTAGTTAATACCATTACCATTAAAAGAAGCATTCACATTTTCACTATTTTAAAGTCTTCCTAAGTTAACAATACCATTTTAAATCTTCCTTAGTTAACAATACGATTCCCCTCAAAAAAGCATTCACATTTTTCCCTATTTTAAAGTCGTCCTTAGTTAATACCATTACCATTAAAAAAGCATTCACATTTTCACTATTTTAAAGTCTTCCTAAGTTAACAATACCATTCCTTCCTTATTAAAAACAGCATTCACATTTTTCCCTATTTTAAAGTCGTCCTTAGTTAATACCATTACCATTAAAAGAAGCATTCACATTTTCACTATTTTAAAGTCTTTCTAAGTGAAAAATACCATTTTAAAACTTCCTTAGTTAACAATACGATTCTCCTTAAAAAAGCTTTCACAGTTTTCCCTATTTTAAAGTCGTCCTTAGTTAATACCATTCCCATTAAAAGAAGCATTCATTTTCATTTTTAAAGTCTTTCTAAGTGAAAAATTCCTTTTTAAGTCTTCCTTAGTTAACAATACGATTCCCCTCAAAAAAGCATTCACATTTTTACCTATTTTAAAGTCGTCCTTAGTTAATACCATTACCATTAAAAGAAGCATTCACATTTTCACTATTTTAAAGTCTTCCTAAGTTAACAATACCATTTTAAATCTTCCTTAGTTAACAATACGATTCCCCTCAAAAAAGCATTCACATTTTTCCCTATTTTAAAGTCGTCCTTAGTTAATACCATTACCATTAAAAGAAGCATTCACATTTTCACTATTTTAAAGTCTTCCTAAGTTAACAATACCATTTTAAATCTTCCTTAGTTAACAATACGATTCCCCTCAAAAAAGCATTCACATTTTTCCCTATTTTAAAGTCGTCCTTAGTTAATACCATTACCATTAAAAGAAGCATTCACATTTTCACTATTTTAAAGTCTTCCTAAGTTAACAATACCATTTTAAATCTTCCTTAGTTAACAATACGATTCCCCTCAAAAAAGCATTCACATTTTTCCCTATTTTAAAGTCGTCCTTAGTTAATACCATTACCATTAAAAGAAGCATTCACATTTTCACTATTTTAAAGTCTTCCTAAGTTAACAATACCATTTTAAATCTTCCTTAGTTAACAATACGATTCCCCTCAAAAAAGCATTCACATTTTTCCCTATTTTAAAGTCGTCCTTAGTTAATACCATTACCATTAAAAGAAGCATTCACATTTTCACTATTTTAAAGTCTTCCTAAGTTAACAATACCATTTTAAATTCTTCCTTAGTTAACAATACGATTCCCCTCAAAAAAGCATTCACATTTTTCCCTATTTTAAAGTCGTCCTTAGTTAATACCATTACCATTAAAAGAAGCATTCACATTTTCACTATTTTAAAGTCTTCCTAAGTTAACAATACCATTTTAAATCTTCCTTAGTTAACAATACGATTCCCCTCAAAAAAGCATTCACATTTTTCCCTATTTTAAAGTCGTCCTTAGTTAATACCATTACCATTAAAAGAAGCATTCACATTTTCACTATTTTAAAGTCTTCCTAAGTTAACAATACCATTTTAAATCTTCCTTAGTTAACAATACGATTCCCCTCAAAAAAGCATTCACATTTTTCCCTATTTTAAAGTCGTCCTTAGTTAATACCATTACCATTAAAAGAAGCATTCACATTTTCACTATTTTAAAGTCTTCCTAAGTTAACAATACCATTTTAAATCTTCCTTAGTTAACAATACGATTCCCCTCAAAAAAGCATTCACATTTTTCCCTATTTTAAAGTCGTCCTTAGTTAATACCATTACCATTAAAAGAAGCATTCACATTTTCACTATTTTAAAGTCTTCCTAAGTGAAAAATACCATTTTAAAACTTCCTTAGTTAACAATACGATTCCCCTCAAAAAAGCATTCACATTTTTCCCTATTTTAAAGTCGTCCTTAGTTAATACCATTACCATTAAAAGAAGCATTCACATTTTCACTATTTTAAAGTCTTCCTAAGTTAACAATACCATTTTAAATCTTCCTTAGTTAACAATACGATTCCCCTCAAAAAAGCATTCACATTTTTCCCTATTTTAAAGTCGTCCTTAGTTAATACCATTACCATTAAAAGAAGCATTCACATTTTCACTATTTTAAAGTCTTTCTAAGTGAAAAATACCATTCCCTTAAAATCTTCCTTAGTTAACAATACGATTCCCCTCAAAAAAGCATTCACATTTTTCCCTATTTTAAAGTCGTCCTTAGTTAATACCATTACCATTAAAAGAAGCATTCACATTTTCACTATTTTAAAGTCTTCCTAAGTTAACAATACCATTTTAAATCTTCCTTAGTTAACAATACGATTCCCCTCAAAAAAGCATTCACATTTTTCCCTATTTTAAAGTCGTCCTTAGTTAATACCATTACCATTAAAAGAAGCATTCACATTTTCACTATTTTAAAGTCTTCCTAAGTTAACAATACCATTTTAAATCTTCCTTAGTTAACAATACGATTCCCCTCAAAAAAGCATTCACATTTTTCCCTATTTTAAAGTCGTCCTTAGTTAATACCATTACCATTAAAAGAAGCATTCACATTTTCACTATTTTAAAGTCTTCCTAAGTTAACAATACCATTCCCCTCAAAAACCCACCCACCCCCCCCCCTTTAACAATCCTTTCTTCCTTAGTTAACAATACGATTCCCCTCAAAAAAGCATTCACATTTTTCCCTATTTTAAAGTCGTCCTTAGTTAATACCATTACCATTAAAAGAAGCATTCACATTTTCACTATTTTAAAGTCTTTCTAAGTGAAAAATACCATTCCCCTTCAAAACCCTTCTTCCTTAGTTAACAATACGATTCCCCTCAAAAAAGCATTCACATTTTTCCCTATTTTAAAGTCGTCCTTAGTTAATACCATTACCATTAAAAGAAGCATTCACATTTTCACTATTTTAAAGTCTTCCTAAGTTAACAATACCATTTTAAATCTTCCTTAGTTAACAATACGATTCCCCTCAAAAAAGCATTCACATTTTTCCCTATTTTAAAGTCGTCCTTAGTTAATACCATTACCATTAAAAGAAGCATTCACATTTTCACTATTTTAAAGTCTTCCTAAGTTAACAATACCATTTTAAATCTTCCTTAGTTAACAATACGATTCCCCTCAAAAAAGCATTCACATTTTTCCCTATTTTAAAGTCGTCCTTAGTTAATACCATTACCATTAAAAGAAGCATTCACATTTTCACTATTTTAAAGTCTTCCTAAGTTAACAATACCATTTTAAATCTTCCTTAGTTAACAATACGATTCCCCTCAAAAAAGCATTCACATTTTTCCCTATTTTAAAGTCGTCCTTAGTTAATACCATTACCATTAAAAGAAGCATTCACATTTTCACTATTTTAAAGTCTTCCTAAGTTAACAATACCATTTTAAATCTTCCTTAGTTAACAATACGATTCCCCTCAAAAAAGCATTCACATTTTTCCCTATTTTAAAGTCGTCCTTAGTTAATACCATTACCATTAAAAGAAGCATTCACATTTTCACTATTTTAAAGTCTTCCTAAGTTAACAATACCATTTTAAATCTTCCTTAGTTAACAATACGATTCCCCTCAAAAAAGCATTCACATTTTTCCCTATTTTAAAGTCGTCCTTAGTTAATACCATTACCATTAAAAGAAGCATTCACATTTTCACTATTTTAAAGTCTTCCTAAGTTAACAATACCATTTTAAATCTTCCTTAGTTAACAATACGATTCCCCTCAAAAAAGCATTCACATTTTTCCCTATTTTAAAGTCGTCCTTAGTTAATACCATTACCATTAAAAGAAGCATTCACATTTTCACTATTTTAAAGTCTTCCTAAGTTAACAATACCATTTTAAATCTTCCTTAGTTAACAATACGATTCCCCTCAAAAAAGCATTCACATTTTTCCCTATTTTAAAGTCGTCCTTAGTTAATACCATTACCATTAAAAGAAGCATTCACATTTTCACTATTTTAAAGTCTTCCTAAGTTAACAATACCATTTTAAATCTTCCTTAGTTAACAATACGATTCCCCTCAAAAAAGCATTCACATTTTTCCCTATTTTAAAGTCGTCCTTAGTTAATACCATTACCATTAAAAGAAGCATTCACATTTTCACTATTTTAAAGTCTTCCTAAGTTAACAATACCATTTTAAATCTTCCTTAGTTAACAATACGATTCCCCTCAAAAAAGCATTCACATTTTTCCCTATTTTAAAGTCGTCCTTAGTTAATACCATTACCATTAAAAGAAGCATTCACATTTTCACTATTTTAAAGTCTTCCTAAGTTAACAATACCATTTTAAATCTTCCTTAGTTAACAATACGATTCCCCTCAAAAAAGCATTCACATTTTTCCCTATTTTAAAGTCGTCCTTAGTTAATACCATTACCATTAAAAGAAGCATTCACATTTTCACTATTTTAAAGTCTTCCTAAGTTAACAATACCATTTTAAATCTTCCTTAGTTAACAATACGATTCCCCTCAAAAAAGCATTCACATTTTTCCCTATTTTAAAGTCGTCCTTAGTTAATACCATTACCATTAAAAGAAGCATTCACATTTTCACTATTTTAAAGTCTTCCTAAGTTAACAATACCATTTTAAATCTTCCTTAGTTAACAATACGATTCCCCTCAAAAAAGCATTCACATTTTTCCCTATTTTAAAGTCGTCCTTAGTTAATACCATTACCATTAAAAGAAGCATTCACATTTTCACTATTTTAAAGTCTTCCTAAGTTAACAATACCATTTTAAATCTTCCTTAGTTAACAATACGATTCCCCTCAAAAAAGCATTCACATTTTTCCCTATTTTAAAGTCGTCCTTAGTTAATACCATTACCATTAAAAGAAGCATTCACATTTTCACTATTTTAAAGTCTTCCTAAGTTAACAATACCATTTTAAATCTTCCTTAGTTAACAATACGATTCCCCTCAAAAAAGCATTCACATTTTTACCTATTTTAAAGTCGTCCTTAGTTAATACCATTACCATTAAAAGAAGCATTCACATTTTCACTATTTTAAAGTCTTCCTAAGTTAACAATACCATTTTAAATCTTCCTTAGTTAACAATACGATTCCCCTCAAAAAAGCATTCACATTTTTCCCTATTTTAAAGTCGTCCTTAGTTAATACCATTACCATTAAAAGAAGCATTCACATTTTCATTATTTTAAAGTCTTTCTAAGTGAAAAATACCATTCCCCTTCAAAACCATTCATATTTTTCCTTATTTAAATCTTCCTTAGTTAACAATACGATTCCCCTCAAAAAAGCATTCACATTTTTCCCTATTTTAAAGTCGTCCTTAGTTAATACCATTACCATTAAAAGAAGCATTCACATTTTCACTATTTTAAAGTCTTCCTAAGTTAACAATACCATTTTAAATCTTCCTTAGTTAACAATACGATTCCCCTCAAAAAAGCATTCACATTTTTCCCTATTTTAAAGTCGTCCTTAGTTAATACCATTACCATTAAAAGAAGCATTCACATTTTCACTATTTTAAAGTCTTTCTAAGTGAAAAATACCATTCTTTTAAAACTTCCTTAGTTAACAATACGATTCCCCTCAAAAAAGCATTCACATTTTTCCCTATTTTAAAGTCGTCCTTAGTTAATACCATTACCATTAAAAGAAGCATTCACATTTTCACTATTTTAAAGTCTTCCTAAGTTAAAAATACCATTTTAAAACTTCCTTAGTTAACAATACGATTCCCCTCAAAAAAGCATTCACATTTTTCCCTATTTTAAAGTCGTCCTTAGTTAATACCATTACCATTAAAAGAAGCATTCACATTTTCACTATTTTAAAGTCTTTCTAAGTGAAAAATACCATTCCCCTTCAATTCATTTTCTTTTTAAATCTTCCTTAGTTAACAATACGATTCCCCTCAAAAAAGCATTCACATTTTTCCCTATTTTAAAGTCGTCCTTAGTTAATACCATTACCATTAAAAGAAGCATTCACATTTTCACTATTTTAAAGTCTTCCTAAGTTAACAATACCATTTTAAATCTTCCTTAGTTAACAATACGATTCCCCTCAAAAAAGCATTCACATTTTTCCCTATTTTAAAGTCGTCCTTAGTTAATACCATTACCATTAAAAGAAGCATTCACATTTTCACTATTTTAAAGTCTTCCTAAGTTAACAATACCATTTTAAATCTTCCTTAGTTAACAATACGATT
This sequence comes from Nectonema munidae, assembly GCA_030549495.1. Classification (NCBI taxonomy): domain Eukaryota; kingdom Metazoa; phylum Nematomorpha; class Nectonematoida; family Nectonematidae; genus Nectonema; species Nectonema munidae. The sequence continues at coordinate 3,108 of JAUIRK010000950.1, read as the reverse complement.
CCCCTCAAAAAAGCATTCACATTTTTCCCTATTTTAAAGTCGTCCTTAGTTAATACCATTACCATTAAAAGAAGCATTCACATTTTCACTATTTTAAAGTCTTTCTAAGTGAAAAATACCATTCCCTTAAAACTTCCTTAGTTAACAATACGATTCCCCTCAAAAAAGCATTCACATTTTTCCCTATTTTAAAGTCGTCCTTAGTTAATACCATTACCATTAAAAGAAGCATTCACATTTTCACTATTTTAAAGTCTTCCTAAGTTAACAATACCATTCCCCATCTTCCTTAGTTAACAATACGATTCCCCTCAAAAAAGCATTCACATTTTTCCCTATTTTAAAGTCGTCCTTAGTTAATACCATTACCATTAAAAGAAGCATTCACATTTTCACTATTTTAAAGTCTTCCTAAGTTAACAATACCATTTTAAATCTTCCTTAGTTAACAATACGATTCCCCTCAAAAAAGCATTCACATTTTTCCCTATTTTAAAGTCGTCCTTAGTTAATACCATTACCATTAAAAGAAGCATTCACATTTTCACTATTTTAAAGTCTTCCTAAGTTAACAATACCATTTTAAATCTTCCTTAGTTAACAATACGATTCCCCTCAAAAAAGCATTCACATTTTTCCCTATTTTAAAGTCGTCCTTAGTTAATACCATTACCATTAAAAGAAGCATTCACATTTTCACTATTTTAAAGTCTTCCTAAGTTAACAATACCATTTTAAATCTTCCTTAGTTAACAATACGATTCCCCTCAAAAAAGCATTCACATTTTTCCCTATTTTAAAGTCGTCCTTAGTTAATACCATTACCATTAAAAGAAGCATTCACATTTTCACTATTTTAAAGTCTTCCTAAGTTAACAATACCATTTTAAATCTTCCTTAGTTAACAATACGATTCCCCTCAAAAAAGCATTCACATTTTTCCCTATTTTAAAGTCGTCCTTAGTTAATACCATTACCATTAAAAGAAGCATTCACATTTTCACTATTTTAAAGTCTTTCTAAGTGAAAAATACCATTTTAAAACTTCCTTAGTTAACAATACGATTCCCCTCAAAAAAGCATTCACATTTTTCCCTATTTTAAAGTCGTCCTTAGTTAATACCATTACCATTAAAAGAAGCATTCACATTTTCACTATTTTAAAGTCTTCCTAAGTTAACAATACCATTTTAAATCTTCCTTAGTTAACAATACGATTCCCCTCAAAAAAGCATTCACATTTTTCCCTATTTTAAAGTCGTCCTTAGTTAATACCATTACCATTAAAAGAAGCATTCACATTTTCATTATTTTAAAGTCTTTCTAAGTGAAAAATACCATTCCCCTTCAAAAAGCATTCATATTTTTCCTTATTTAAGTCTTCCTTAGTTAACAATACGATTCCCCTCAAAAAAGCATTCACATTTTTCCCTATTTTAAAGTCGTCCTTAGTTAATACCATTACCATTAAAAGAAGCATTCACATTTTCACTATTTTAAAGTCTTCCTAAGTTAACAATACCATTTTAAATCTTCCTTAGTTAACAATACGATTCCCCTCAAAAAAGCATTCACATTTTTCCCTATTTTAAAGTCGTCCTTAGTTAATACCATTACCATTAAAAGAAGCATTCACATTTTCACTATTTTAAAGTCTTCCTAAGTTAACAATACCATTTTAAATCTTCCTTAGTTAACAATACGATTCCCCTCAAAAAAGCATTCACATTTTTCCCTATTTTAAAGTCGTCCTTAGTTAATACCATTACCATTAAAAGAAGCATTCACATTTTCACTATTTTAAAGTCTTCCTAAGTTAACAATACCATTTTAAATCTTCCTTAGTTAACAATACGATTCCCCTCAAAAAAGCATTCACATTTTTCCCTATTTTAAAGTCGTCCTTAGTTAATACCATTACCATTAAAAGAAGCATTCACATTTTCACTATTTTAAAGTCTTCCTAAGTTAACAATACCATTTTAAATCTTCCTTAGTTAACAATACGATTCCCCTCAAAAAAGCATTCACATTTTTCCCTATTTTAAAGTCGTCCTTAGTTAATACCATTACCATTAAAAGAAGCATTCACATTTTCACTATTTTAAAGTCTTTCTAAGTGAAAAATACCATTTTAAAACTTCCTTAGTTAACAATACGATTCCCCTCAAAAAAGCATTCACATTTTTCCCTATTTTAAAGTCGTCCTTAGTTAATACCATTACCATTAAAAGAAGCATTCACATTTTCACTATTTTAAAGTCTTTCTAAGTGAAAAATACCATTCTTTAAATCTTCCTTAGTTAACAATACGATTCCCCTCAAAAAAGCATTCACATTTTTCCCTATTTTAAAGTCGTCCTTAGTTAATACCATTACCATTAAAAGAAGCATTCACATTTTCACTATTTTAAAGTCTTCCTAAGTTAACAATACCATTTTAAATCTTCCTTAGTTAACAATACGATTCCCCTCAAAAAAGCATTCACATTTTTCCCTGTTTTAAAGTCGTCCTTAGTTAATACCATTACCATTAAAAGAAGCATTCACATTTTCACTATTTTAAAGTCTTCCTAAGTTAACAATACCATTTTAAATCTTCCTTAGTTAACAATACGATTCCCCTCAAAAAAGCATTCACATTTTTCCCTATTTTAAAGTCGTCCTTAGTTAATACCATTACCATTAAAAGAAGCATTCACATTTTCACTATTTTAAAGTCTTCCTAAGTGAAAAATACCATTTTAAATCTTCCTTAGTTAACAATACGATTCCCCTCAAAAAAGCATTCACATTTTTCCCTATTTTAAAGTCGTCCTTAGTTAATACCATTACCATTAAAAGAAGCATTCACATTTTCACTATTTTAAAGTCTTTCTAAGTTAACAATACCATTTTAAAACTTCCTTAGTTAACAATACGATTCCCCTCAAAAAAACATTCACATTTTTCCCTATTTTAAAGTCGTCCTTAGTTAATACCATTACCATTAAAAGAAGCATTCACATTTTCACTATTTTAAAGTCTTTCTAAGTTAACAATACCATTCCCCTTAAATCTTCCTTAGTTAACAATACGATTCCCCTCAAAAAAGCATTCACATTTTTC